>CH002304.1:345684-375425 GCA_000149265.1 Ciona savignyi
ATCCCCTTGAATAGTAAAACGCAAAGTGGTTATCACATAAGCAACTTCAGATAACCTCTCGATAATGTAAAGATGATTAAAACAGGCGATCTTATGATTACCTAACATCCACCAAAAATGTTCTATTTAGTTTCCGGTTTGTGGCAGTATAGTATGTTATTTTCATTTTGTAAAATTCTTATTTTTTCCATTTTGGTAATCGACAGGGTATCACAGAAAAGCCATATTTTATTTCCAAATTTGGTAAAATACATGTATTCTTACATAGAACTCATAATCACCATAGCTGTTGTAGTGTGTCACATGAGTTAAAGCTATTGTAGCACCTGTTAATTTACTAAGATCAGAACCATGTCCAGTTACCGAAAAAAGTTTAGATGTAAAACAAGTCCAAAGAAGACCTTGAGAAAGACTAATAAGGAAATATCTAAGTACACACGGAATTGCATTTCATTTTAATGCCAGATTTAAGAAGGTGTTTAATCAATTATTCTCCATATCTCTCCAAAGCAAGCTAGCTTCATAAAAAGGGCTACCACTCAAAATCCTGCCACAGAAATTCTCAGTGGTTATTTTTTAATTCTTTGTTGCCATTGAAATTCACTATGGATTCGTGTTGGTTTTTAATGGCAGTTGTTTTATAATTATGCTAATGGTGATTTGTCGAATATCTATTTAACTGCGCAAAAATAACTACCCTAGTTTTGCCGTTTTATCATGTCTTCTTAATTTAAAATAATTGTTCTATTCTTCTTTTTTGTAACAAAGCAGCAAAAAAATAAACTAAACTAAACAGAGCAAAAGAGGAAAACAACCCGCTAACTCGTCAGGCCGTCAGAGTTACATTTTTTGGGGCTGAAATTATAAAAATTGGGAAAAATGTTATAACTAAAAAAATAAACTAAACTAACTAAAAATGCTCGTACGACCAACCACCCCCCCCTTATGCTCCCAGGAGAGCGACCATCATATCGAAGATGTTGGTATGCGGATATGCGTTGCTGTGTCTCTGCATGACGCTAATAGCTTCCCAGATGCCGAGTGTCCTCAAAGCTGCACTCAGTATTCTAGGGATAATGGGAGGTAACAATGCACTTTGTGAAGTTTTTTACCTAACAGTTGAATTATGACATAACAAAATGTTTTTGTAAAAATAAATAATAACACATATCTAGCAGTAGTGCCATTATTTATTTCATAAATGAAACTAACACAACATTCAGTGTACGATGCACTTAGCCATAATATATTTGATTCTGACCACTTTCGATACTGTTGTGTCCTTTCATCGGCCTTTTAAGTAACGTTGGCTCAAACTTTTTCTTGCCTTTTTCTTTAAAATTTTATTAAATATACAACATATCTTAAGGTAATTTGTCGATTATAATATGTCTTCCCATATAATATGTCTTCCTATGCTGATTATAATACAACATTAATTAAGGTAATTTTGTTGATTTTACCACCTTGTATTGGCTTGAGTTTTAAAATATTAAAAACTTGACATGAATTTTGGCGAGCACTCATGTTATACGGACTTCCATTAGTATCCTATCCAATGTTCGTGACATCACATAAATATTTATGACATCACAATAGGACCGATGTTAAGCTTGTTTCTCCTCGGAATATACTGTCGTCACATCAACCACAAGGGGGCACTTGCGGGATTTATGGTTTCTATGGTGCTCGTATTCTGGGTGGGGTTCGGCAGTATAGTGTTCCGGGTGAATAACCAAACCCAGGGGAAGCCCCCTTTGTTCCTAGAACAGGTGAGCGATGAAGCCCCCTCTTTCCTTTTTTCTTTTTTTTCGTTTAATTTTTTTTTTTCAGTTTAATTTTTTCTTTTTTTCTCTTTTCTTTTCTTTTTTTAGTTAAATTTATTTTATTTTTTTCGTTTAATTTTTTTTTTTTCCTTTAATTTTATTTTTTTCCTTTAATTTTATTTTTTTCGTTTAGTTTTATTTTTTTTTCCTTTAATTTTATTTATTTTTTTTCCTTTAATTTTATTTTTTTCCTTTAATTTTATTTTTTTCCTTTAATTTTATTTTTTTCCTTTAATTTTATTTTTTTCGTTTAATTTTATTTATTTTTTTTCCTTTAATTATATTTTTTGTTTAATTTTTATTTTTTTCGTTTAATTTTTTTTTTTTTTTCGTTAATAATCTGTGGAAAAACCACTTACTTTAATTAACACATTTGGTGTTAAACGTTTAATAGTAACTTAATTATGGAATATTGTTGTAAATTAAAATAAAATTATTCTGTCCTAAGAAATTCATTGACATCTATGTTAATAGGCTTGCTACTTGGAAACCAACATGACCACCCCGACCATACCCCCAACGTTTACACAAGTGAGCTTTAATATTTGAACCATTTTGTGGTTATTACAAACTTGATTTTTGATTTTCCTAGCGTATGCACATCCTGACTGTGGGTATGAAGTGTTGTAAATAACTTAGTGCTTGTGAGATGGAATTATCAAACTGTAAATTCGCAAGGGAGTTATTGCACTGCAATCGTTAAATTATCGGTTAACCACCCTGCAATTTTCTTGCTCAGGAATACACTAGTGGCATTATCACTTGGGCAATCGTCAGTGGGATAAAATGTAAATTTTCTTTTTTACCAAGATTTTTAAATGATAAATACATTTTACTTGCTTTTCTAGGCATCTTCAGTGTCTAATTCAAATAATTTATATAAAGCTCATTCATCATTCAACTACTCCAGCAAATGACTGTGGACATAATTTGTCTTTTTATTCTAGTATCTTCAGTGTCTAATATAAATAAAACAATTTTAAATTTACTACATATTGTATGAAATTGACTACAAATTGACTACATAATCTAAAAAGGACATTTGTTGTCATTTTATAATACATGTGTACCTGACTAATATTTCCTTACTTTGCAGGTGGACGTGTACACTGGGATAAACATAATCTACAAATTGTCGTACATGTGGTACAGTGGATTCAGTTTTCTTATTTCTCTTCTAATTAGCACTGTTGTGTCACTGGCACTGGTAAGTTCATTGCGGTCATTGACCTCTAAAATATCCAACTTTTAAAAATAGAAGAGCTTCTAGTGGTGTCTTTGAGCAAGGGAATTAACGGATATTTCTCGAGCACAAAGGAATAATAGGTGGAAAATTAAATTGTCCTATCATTAAACACAGCACAACGAGTTCGGTAGCGCAACTAGGGTATTCTGATATGTGGTATCAACACATATGTGCCACCCCCTCACCCATGGTATTGAGCAATATCACACCTGGCCACTCCTTTCGTTCTTAGCTCACAGTTGTTGCGCCTAATCTGAAAATTAAGACACAACTTAAACATCTCGGTGTACTATTGCCTTCCACCCATAACACTTCTTTTAGTCTCTACAAATTAAATTAGTCTCTACAAAGATTAGTCTGTACAAATTAAACAAATGATTTAAAATTGCAACAATAGCATGGATTAAAATAGCTTATGGGCATGCAATACATCAGGCTATCACTGATGTTAAAAGTGAAAATATGTATCCAAGAATATAAACACTAACATACAATATCCAATATTATGTTTTTTTACTGATCCAAGTTTTGAACCCATGATGGGCTCGGCACAACCGTTTTTTTATAGATGTCACTATATGTATCGGTCGTGCTAACCATTTGGCCATACAGCCGTACATACTCCCATTGTGATATTATTTTTAACGACACAAGTTTCGAACCTAAGATGGGGACGTCACTTGCACCATTTTTATATATATGAGTCGGTCGCGTTAACCATTTGCCACTCAACCGTACAATCCCATTATGATGTCACAGAGTCGGCACCCATAGACGAAGCAACACTGCACCCGGTGGTGAGAATTGGTGGTATTCTCGGTCCAAAACAGGGTGATGATGTCACAATACCTACTGTTGGCAAACTAAGCAAAGATACAACAGAAGTTTAGAAACAGCTGAAGTTTCCTTTTGTCCAGCATGATAATAAGTTCCATTATATTTAAAGTTGAACTGAAGAATGTTCCATTATATCAAACAATGTCATTCATACAATGTTACATGTTTAAATATCAATACGTTGCACTAAATCTGGTGTTACTTTCAATAACACGCCTGAACTACAACCTCTCATTAAAATTGTAATCCAGAACACATTTTACTCCCAAAATACACACGTTTACACAACAGAAGTACAATTGTCCTCGCAGCGTTTTCCTGTTTCGAGACTTATCTGACCCTTGTGAAGAACATGTAATAATCACACATATTACTTGTTCATGCATTTGTTTAAGTATTTATGCTTTGAACGCTACACGACACAAAAAAAAGTCTGTTTATGGTCATAACGCTGTTCTTAACTCTGGTTACCTATGCCATCATACACTGTATAATAATTCACCTGAAAGGCTATTGTCCCTGAAGTTACCACAATGCTGTGAAGTGCAGTCTAAACAAGTGCCTCATAGTGAGAGCTTTACCTTATTTATTTTCTACTTTCGCTTAAATCTTGTCCACAATTCAAATATTAATAACACGGCGTACTTTTCTCAGCCCAATGTGCTACCTTACATGCAAAGTTTTTCTACCTAAAAAAAGATTATTTTGCCTTAAAAAAACATCAGTTTTGTTGTCGTTTTTTTCCATGTGCTTTTTTACAACTAAAATATCATATTATTTTAAATATCAACTTCCACCTAGAATAAAGTAAGACTCATTGCCATTTCTTTTGTGCCTAATATTTTCACTGAAACATTTCTTACACCTATTTATAAAAAAATTGAATTATTTTCCTTACCTTGTCTTGTGGTGTAATTGCTTGAATTTACTTGTCAGCCTCCCACACATAGATGTTGTGTTCTTAATTATTATTAACCTGGAATTACCTTTTTTGAATTGTCGTTTAATTACCAACTGTTAGATTGAGTTCCTCTGTTATTCAACTGTGAAATCCTGTCCAAATTTTGTTCCAAATCATTTGATGTTGAAATTACAAAAATCTTCACGAAAAAAGTCTTATTTATTTCACCAGAATTAAAAGTGCATTTGACAATAATTCACAAAATTCAGGGAGTTTGAAAGAGATATATTTGCACGAGTTCATCCGTCCAATAAATTTGTGTGAGCTAAACATTGTTCTATGTTAATAAAGATCGTATTTGTATAATTCAAAACAAATGTGCACATGGGTGAATTTTAAAAGCGCAATTAGATACAGCATATTCACCTAGTATTTTGGTACCTTTTTTTACAATAAGTGAAGCTATCGAATACATTGGAAGAAAATGCTCAAAAAATGTGTTTTGCTAATCAGTTAGATAGTAAAGCATAGACAAGCTAAAATACAATTCATTTAAGATACAAGAAAACAACTGGAAAATTTAAAGTTTTCAATGTGTTTAGGTCGTAACCGTTTAGACACAAAATTTAACTGGACATAAAATCGTGACGGCATTTTAGGATAGGATATTTATGTTTATCCCTATGAATGGGAAAACCAAGGGGGTTAACACACGGGCAATCGTCAGATCACCTCGCGACCACCGTCGGGTTATAGGAGCTATTGCAGTGTGTTGTATATGATAGACACGGTTCTTCAATTTGGTATAACCCATTAATCCGCTGGGTTCAGGCAATGTCCGTTAAGTGCCTTGCCCAAGGACACAGCCAACTAGCTAGTGATCAGTTTCGAACCTGAAACCTTTCAGCTGAAAGGCATGGCACTACACCACCAGACTAACAGGTCGGACAAATTTCACAATATCGCTTGACTAAATATATTATCTCCAAGAATAGTAATTGACCACTAAATTCTAGGAACAGCGGGTATAATAATCTACTAGTTACCCTGTTTAGAGGTGTAATGTAATATTGGCTGATTACAGGTGTCTTTAGTTGGTAGGCTACACTACCAGAAACCATTAAAATTTATGTAAGACATACACAGTTGTATCCTACTCAAGAAAGTGGGTGGCGTAACAGCATTTTAAGGAATACAGGGGAATAACATATCGTAGTGTCCGTGAGAATCTATGAAAATAATATATTTTAGCGGCCGAACCAATCTATAGAAAAAACATTATCTTAGTCAAACATTCATAGAAAAAGTTATTTTTATAGAAATCCATAGATACAATATATCGCAGTGACCGTAACAATCCATAGCAAAAAATATCAGAGCTAAAAAAGTTTATAGAAACAATATATCGCAATGGCCGTAACAGTCCATAGAAACAATATATCGCAATGGCCGTAACAGTCCATAGAAACAATATATCGCAATGGCCGTAACAGTCCATAGAAACAATATATCGCAGAGATCGTATCAATCCATAGAAACAAAATATTGAAGCTGTAGTGAAACAATCAACTCCGAAGAGCCTCCAATCGCTGTTGCATGACGTCCTCGTCTTCATCCACTTCCACTTGGTCGTCGAACGTCGGCAACTCGTGCGTTTCTGAGTCTGGTAGTTTTCCGAGGGCCCCTGTGGGATGGGTGGGGTATTAGGATATCATATTCATGTTTATCCTGTTAATGGGAAAACCAAGATGGTTGCCACACGGGCAATCGTCAGATCACCTCGTGCTGGGTAGTTTGCCGAGAGCCCCTGTGGGATGGGTGGGGTAATGGAGGGGAAACACCTTAAGTGGGAACTGCAGACTTTAAGTGCGGAAATTGTGATAATTGGGAAAACACTTAACAGTATAAACTGCAAAAATTGAAAATCTTTATTCGGGTTAATTGGGAAACACCTTGACATTACACATAGAGAGAATGAGGTCCAAACTCTAACAAGCCGCCAGGATTTGTCAAATTAGAATTTCATAGCATATTTAAATGCCATCATTTTAAGAAAGATTAGAAAATAATGTGGGAGCTTACTGCCATAATGTGAACTATGGTGACCAGTCAACTGAACCCCTTACAACTGAACCCCTTACAACTGAGCCCCTACAACTGAACCCCTTACAACTGAGCCCCTACAACTGAACCCTTTACAACTGAACCCCTACAATTAAGCCCCTTACAACTGAACTCCTTTTAACTAAACCCCTTTACAACTGAACCCAGTTCAATTGAACCTCTTTACAACTGAACCCCCTTTTCAGTTAAAAGGGTTCTGTTAAAAGGGGGTTCAGTTGTAAAGGGGGTTCAGTTGTAGGGGTTCAGTTGTAAGGGGTTAAGTTGTCATGGAACCCTGAACTATATTTCACAACTTGTACACAATGGAAATGAAGTTTGGTTTTATGTTTGCAAATAATAGCTATTGTACCTGCTGTGATGTCATAAAGAACTTTGTCGATTTCCGATTGTGCAGCTTCTTCCAACTCTTCACTGTCATCTAGTGGTGAAACCATGTCGTCCATCATCTCCTCCACAATGCCCATCTGTGATGTCATAATCCAAGTATTTATCGCCGTACCGAACGACTGTTGGTCCAAGGATCCAACTGACGCAAATATTATGGTAGAAAAAGCGACAAACCCAGGGTTAGACCACGCTTATATCATGACTATCACCCATAGCCCTTCGTGCTCATATTTAAAAGTTTTTAAATATTAAAGTACAAATATACAGAACAAAATAATCAAAACATCAAAGGACAAATTAATATCAAAGGACAAATATACCGAATATACAGAAACAGAAATATACAGTCGTACAGAACAACCATTGGTCCAAGGAACCAACCGAAACAATATTATGGCAGAAAATGTGACCGACACAGGGTTAGACCACGCTTATAATGTTGTGTACTATGTTGTTATATGAAAGATCATGATGCCACTATCACCCATAACCCTTCGTGTACTTATTTAAGAGTATTTAAATATCAAAGTACAAACAAATGGAGTAATTACTTGGACGGTAAGATGTAATTCTGAAAAAGTGCTTTTTATCTTTTGTAATGTCGCTTATTTCTTTTCTATAAACAATCCTGATTCATTCCCATAAAACTAATGAGTTGATTTTAGCGCCTTTTTAATATAATATACACTGTGTGTGTGTGTACAATCCCCTTTTTTACCCCAAGCCTAAAATAAATAGTAAGTTATCTATGCATAAACCTAGGGCCATTTAAATCTCTAGATTTGCAGTGCGACTTATTTGAGAGTCAACTTTAAATTAAACTTTTTTAACACAAAACTAATATTGCGACCTATAGGCGAGTATATACAGTAAGTTGATTTTACTGCCTTTTTAATTAAGTTGATTTTACCGCCTTTTTAATTAAGTTGATTTTACCGCCTTTTCAATTAAGTTGATTTTACCGCCTTTTTAATTAAGTTGATTTTACCACCTTTTTCAAATAAGTTGATTTTACCACTTTTTTAATTAAGTTGATTTTACCACCTTTTCAAATAAGTTGATTTTACCACTTTTTCAAATAAGTTGATTTTACCACTTTTTTAATTAAGTTGATTTTACCACCTTTTCAAATAAGTTGATTTTACCACTTTTTCAATTAAGTTGATTTTACCACCTTATCAATTAAGTTAATTTTACTGTCTTTTTCAATTAGGTTGATTTTACAGCGTTTTCAATTAAGTTGATTTTACCACCTTTTCAATATAATATATACTGTGTACATTTCCTTTTTTGAACCCAAGGCATACAAAAAAATAGGAAGTTATCTATGCAAAAAAGCTAGGGAAACGGCCTTTCAAATCTCTAGATTTGCAGTGCGACTTATGTGAGAGTCAACTCTAAATTAAACAAAACTAATATTGCGACCTATAGACGAGTATATACAGTAAGTTGATTTTACTGCCTTTTTAATTAAGTTGATTTTACCGCCTTATCAATTAAGTTAATTTTACCGCCTTTTCAATTAAGTTGATTTTACCGTCTTTTAACTAAGTTGATTTTACCGCTTTTTCAATTAAGTTGATTTTACCCCTTATTCAATATAATATACACTGTGTTCATTTCCATTAACCCAGACATCCAGTAGAGTTGCACACAGTCCTCACCTTCATCATTTCCTTGGACAACCCCATCATCGTTTCCCTCACTTCGTCCACCTTCACCAACGCCTGCATGGCTCGCATCACCTCTGTGCTCTTCTCGAATGCTCCGGATACTCTCGCCATTGCTGGGGAGATTGCATAGGATATTCATGTTTATCCCCGTGAATGAGAAAACCAAGGTGTTATTACACGGGCAATCGTCAGATCACCTCGTGTCCATCGTCGGGTTACCGGAGCTATTTTAGTGTGTTGTGTATGATAGAGACGTTCCTGCAATTTGGTAGAACCCATTAATCCGCTGGGTTCAGGCAATGTCCGTAAAGTGCCTTGTCCAAGGGTATAATAATTTGCCTGACTTAACATATTACATAACCAAACCAACATTCCATTTGGGTTAAAAGAAAATACAAGCTCTGTTTTGTGAGAGAACTAGATAAATTTTTTTTTTAGCGCCTTCCTGTTCTGTCAATGTAGATTTCGTTGGTGGTAAGCACTGGGACAGAGCGTACAAAATAAACATGAATTGAAACAAATGATTGATACAAAACATTCTTACACGCTTGGTTCTTGATGCTCATTTCCACTGAGCTGATCTGAGCTTTAGAAGCATAAATTCGATTGATGCTTTTGTTTGAATTCACTAACTCCTTGGCAAGTATATTGCAAGATTGTTTGTCTCCCTTTTTTGCGGCGTCTTTTAACGTTCGCTTCACTTTCTCCTGTTCTCTTTGGATCGCTACGTGGAGAAATTAATATTTATAATGGAAAATGCAAGGGGTCATCATACTAAAAATGGTCGGATTATCTGGTGCCCACTGTCTGTTTACCAGAACTAGATATTATTATTTTTAGATATTACAAAGGTTTTTTTTTCATTCATTAATCCACTATGTTCAGGCGATGTCTGCTAAGTCTAAGTGCCTTGCATAAAGACACAACCGACCAAGCTAACAATTGGTTTCAATCAGTCAATCTTTTGGCAATCTGCATATAGGTAATGTTTTTATCTATAGAGTTAACAGGATTATTGAGGTTGTGATTCATTGTGGATTAAAGATAATTCTCCCTGAGGTAGTAAAAAGTAGGAAACATACGCTGGAATAGTAAGGTGCCAACAGAACATTAAGCATAGCATGCCAGTTCCCCGCATATTCAGTTTTTGCCCAATACATTAGCTAAAGATTTATCTATTATTAAAAAGCTACTGGTTGGTTTGATCCAACAACCTTTAAGCTTAGATAAATCAGAAATCCTGTTTAACAACCACACATAAATTTTACCTCGAATTTGTCGGTCAAGAGTTCTACTTTCTTTCCTTAAAGCTGCCGACCACTGACGAACCTGGATTTCAAATTTAATTTGTGCAAATTATATTGGATTATGACAGCAGTGATAGAATTGATATTATTTTTAAAAAAAGGCAATGAGACTAGTTAACTCTTGAGTTTTATCGGTGTCTCCTTGAATTTTAATTTAGAAAAGTTCACTTTTCTTTTATTTTGTGTTACTACCCTTCCTATGCGGTCCCTCTATTTTGTACAGGTCCGCTAGGTCGGGATAAACTAAAAGGAGGGAAAGCGGGAAAGAGGGAAACTACACACTAAAAGGAAGATTATGATATTAGAGTTAGTTTTAAACATGGGGTTAGAGTTAGGGTAGTTCTGGGGTTGAGATTCGTGTTTAGGGCAGGGTTTAAATTAGTTTCCCTAATTTAAGTAAGCAGTTTTCCTCTTTCCCTCCTTTTAGTGTTGCCACAAACACTACACACTAAAATGTAGATTTAGGGTTTATATTAGGACTGGAGTTAGGGTTGTAGTTTAGGACAGGGTTAAAATTAGTTTTTATAGTTTTAGTGAGCATTTTGCTATTTTTGTTGTTACATCTGGTGTACATTTAAAATAAAATTACAAACCTTTTCTCGTGGATCTGGCGGCGGATTTTTACCAAATAATCCCATTTTACTACAGTTTATCCAGTTTAATAGCTTTTATTCAATAAAAAGTTTTCCTTACGCCTTAACTACATACATAAGATTTCCTTTAAATAATTTGGTCGTAAGATTAAAACTACGTAGATTCGGTATACGACCTCTATGGCTTTGGTAATGTTTTGCCTCCCCTGTTTGTTTACTTTCTACGATTTCTATGTACAAACTTCAAAATCAGTACTTTTATTCATAGAAATTAACGAAGAGTATATTTACGGCAATAATCATAGTGAATAACAACCACAAAAAGTAGTTTTATTTCCGTGTTTGTACAATGTAACAAACTTCAAAATCATTACTTTTATTTATAGAAATTAACGGAGAGTATATTTACGTCAATAATCATAGCAGATAACTACCCTTAAAAAACAGTTTATTTCCGTATTTGTACAATGTAACTATAGATAAAGTACGGACGCAGAAATACTAACAGTGCAAACAAATTATTGATCGTGCGGCAGAAAGTCCGTGTTTAATAGTCAGACATCAATTTTCTTGTACGGGTTTGGTGTAACCGCTTTGCACGCACCAAACAGAAGACCCAGGACCACAAATATCAGCAACACCCCTCCTCCCATGTACAACCATCCATATGTGTTGAAATCCAGATAATTTGAATCGGGATCGACCAAGGAACAACCTTTTTTGTCGTAGCCCCACCAGCACCGGTAGATTGGGACTTGGTGATTTAATTCGTCAGAGGTTGGGATAAGTTTATCCATTTTAACGACTTCTTAAGTAAATATAGATTTAATTAAGGATAATCTGTAGGAAATAAATAGTGTGTTGAATACGATAGTGACACATGTAGACCAGTGTTTTTTCACAACACCTATTAAACCACTCATTTCAGGCATATCGAATCCAGTAGTTACCGGGCCAAGTTGCATAACCTACATAACCCCTTTTCCATGTCCATATTTGATTGACCTGTTTGTTGTATACGATTCCGTTGCGCTAACCAATCGGTCACACAACCAATGATTTTTGACATAAAATAAACTTTACAGATTGTATAAGATGGCGCAATGTTATTCCACAGATCAAACTATGTTTCAGTGGTAAATTACCGTTACTCTTGATTGGGGTTATAAACCAGATTTTATAATTTTACGAGGATGGACATCTACTTTTCTGACTTAAAATTTCTTTAAAATCGGGGAATAATCGATGATTTATAGTCAAAAGCTGTTATTGTTTTAAATCTGTTAAAATAATAGCTGCTCTAACTTTCGATTTACTAAATATAAAATCTATGTACACTTTGCTTTGCGATTTTCATTTGTTTGGGTGATTTTAAACTATCATTTGAGTAAATATATCACTTAAATATCGTACTCTACTAAATCGTTTTAAGACCTATAGTTAGGCATAGTCGTTTAAAAAACTCCGCTAAATCTAGAACTGTAGCCCCCTTAGTAGGCTACTCAGCAAAGCTAGGCGACTGCTTGAAACGTAGTTAGCGTGGATTGAAACAAGCTGTGTCGAAGTGGTGCTTCAAAAAGGGTGGGACAATATTTACTTTGTCTACTTCGTTAATATTTGAATAAGAAATTCACTTGAAAGGCCGCTACATTCTATCGTTCGTCGGAGCGCTAAACGATTTTGTAAATATATTTGTACTTCTAGAGAACCAAGCAGATTAATGGGTTCTACCAAATTGAAGGAACGTGCCTGTCATACACAACACACTGCAATAGCTCCGGTAACCTGATGGTGAGAGCGAGGTGATCTGACGATTGCCCGTGTGATAACCCCCTTGGTTTTCCCATTCACGGGGATAAACATAAATATCCGATCCTAATACATATAAGTAGGTATGTATTAACTTTGGAAATATAACTGACAAATTTAAGCCGCGCTCATCTAGTAGTCAAGGTCCACGGTTATTACCAAATATGTTCCGTTATTACCAAATTTATCACAAAAGATTTTGTACAATAGGTTCCGGACTTTCTGAACCGTCCAGTATATGTTGTTGCGCAGTTGTCTCTAGCAAAGACAACGTCACATGCGTCTGGATCACGTAGATCCGAACAGAATGTTCTTGAAGAGCCTTTAAACACAAAAACGCAATTTATTCTAAAAACAAACACCACACCAACAAAAACAGAATTTCATTGCGTATTTCGCAGTGATAGAGAACATTTTGGAACAAACTACATGGAAATCATTGGTGTCAATTTTAAAATCATGATAAAACATAATGCCCAATTATTTGATAGAAAAAACGTAATTTCAATAAATAAAACTTCAAAAAACTCAAAAACCGAACGAAAATACATTCCAAAGGTTCACTGCGCCGTCTAGCAGTTAGAGTTTTATCTTGCCAGTTGCGTTGGTCTTCAATCTGACCGCTAGAGGCAGGCTAGAGCGACGGTCGGGGTTGAGAGGACAGTGACCAAGTGTGTGAGCGTTGTCGCCGCTAGCGTAACACAGCGGGCATACGTATCTAGGTGTAGGTGGGGTTTAGTGTACCATACAATAATATGGGTGGGTCCACGGTAGCGCCGGGAAAAGGAATGTAAGCCAAAGAATACCCTTTACTCCATGCGGGGTTTAGTATGGTCGTCGGCCTTAATTTCGGAGTAATCATTTGATCTAAACTTCGAAACCAATATGACTGGATCCTGAATCCTTCACTAGGTCGGCTTTACAGGGAATAATATGTATATCCTACTAAATGGAAAATGCAAGAAGGTTTAACACTCGGACAATCATCAGAAGTTCTGATTCAGAACTCTAACTCCTAATAAAGCGTTCTTACACAGGTAATTGTCAGATTCAGAGCTATTCCACTACGTTCGCTAAGTGCGTTGCCCAAAGACAAACCCGACTAGCTAATGACCAGTTTTCGTCTATGCAACCTCTCGGCTAAAAGGTGACGCGTACTAACCCAATCAATCAATTCCGTAAAAGTGCTTCTCAAACTAGGATCACTGAAGATATACTACACAAGGCACGACTTTATCTGCTCTGAAGTCAAACTCAAGATTATTTGTCCGACAGATACGTGTGGTGGTTTAGTGCGTCGCCTGTCAGCCGAAGGGGTGTAGGTGGTCGCTATCTAGTCGGTTGTGTCCTTGGGCAAGGCACTTAACTGCCATTGCCTGAACGCAGCGGATTAATGAATTCTACTAAATTAAAGGAACGTGTGGATCATACACAACACACCGCAACAACTCCGGTAACCCGACGGTGGGCGCGAGGTGATCTGACGATTGTCAGTGATGTGTTAACCACCTTGGTTTTCCACTCATGGGGATAAACATGAATATTCTACCCTATTCTATTGGAAGAAGACCCATTCCAAAGTCCAAGTCCAGGCAAAATGGGCCAATTCTCAAGATCTCGAGTATAGAGTTTTATACTGGAGGAATTGACATAACGGTATAATGTATATAAATCAATATGTCAATCTCACTTTCTTAGAACGGGGCAAGTGACTCGATTCAACGCATCTTTGAGTTGGTGTGACGTCACCCATTCATCCACCTCCTTATGTTACGACAGAATGAGCAACCGCTTCCACGTCGAATATTTGAAACTCGCGGAAGGGGGTAACTGGGGGGGGGGGGGTGGTTATTCTTGTAAGTTTGTACAAAACGCATTTTGGGTAATAAAAAAACAGCTATTCGTGGCACAAAATTTTTGACTGTTGTTGTTTTTATATACCTTGTGCTCAAATGTTGATTCAGAAATGTATATGAATGACGGTTTACACATTTATATCCTCATGGGTAAAAATACGGAACACCCACGGGCAGCCGGTACCTCTAAATACTACAGGACCGCTTGGACCACTTGGATCGCATGGAGCGCTTACTATACTTCGTAATTACAAAAGCCATTATACTAATGTTAGGGTTGGGGTTAAGTTAGTTCTGGGGTTGAGATGAGTGTTTGGGACAGCGATCAGCGGTTATTGTAAGAAACCTCGTGCTCACAATCGACTTCCTGGAGCTATAAGTGTGTGGAAGTGGTTACATGAATTATATCCTAATGAGAAGGATGCGCTAGGAAGATATAGGCTGTTAATAAAATTGTTTTTAGACCCAGTATGCATGGTCGTGTCTTGTTTGGCCAGATTGTTAACGCGACCGATACATATACCAAAGTACTGCATATACAAAAACGGTCTTAATAACGTACCTATTGTGAGTTCGAAACTTAGCTCGGTTAAAAGAAAATTAAGACCCATTATACAGACAGTCTATTTGCATGCACTGTTATAAACAGTGTGTGGATGGTGGATTATTTATATTATCATGGATGGGAAACCAGGCGTTATCCACATCGTACCTCATGCCAGCAATCGAGTTAGACAAGCTAACTCAACAATGAGCACAAGATAGTCTGGTATATGTCCCTAAGTCAACAACCGTTAAAGCTTTTCTTTAACAGAAATAAGACATAAATATCCAATACTATTCTAATATATTGTTTTTTTACGATATTCAAACTTACAAATCAAAACATTGTACTCTACGGTTTAAATGGCTACTACATACTTACTCAGGCAATGATGGATGCTGCGATCTCTTTGGCGCCTGCATCTGGCCCAGTTGTATGTTTGTCGTGTAGGGGGACACCGCTGGCGAGGCGGGGTTCGAATTGGGGGATTGTTGCATTACCCGGTTGTTTAGACCAAGTCGTTGATAATCATCACTGTGACGCAACAAACCAGATGTGCGAGTGTGACGTATTTGGGGTGCACTGGTAAAAATGTGTTGTACTTTAAAATCAATTTTAAAAGTTCATGTTAAAACTGTTTAAAATACACAGGTTTTACCCGTGATTGACAAAACACAATGAGCGTTATTCCATAAACCAGTGGTTCTAAATTTTTTTGACCTCGTGGCGCACCCGAGACCAATTAAGAAACGAACGGGCGCACTTTGCATGGGAAGTCTAAACAATATGGTAGATACTCAAACAATTTAGGAAAAATATAAAAAAATTAGAAGTTTAATTTAAATAATTTCATCGCCGAATTTTCCACATAACGAAATTACTGTTTCTTGAACGCTCTTGCTTTTCGGAAGGTAATGTAGAACTAACGTTACAATGAAAAAGAACGAATTAGACACTAACCATTTAGTAGTTTATGATCTATGCACACTCTCGTAAATTTACGAAATGCAAGTGTGGCGCACCTAGCTAACCCCTGCGGCGCACCATTTGAGATACACTGCCATAGACTAACACCAGATTACTTCGTGACCAACTTCGGGTGACAAGAAATATTCGTAATGAGTTTTTAAAGAGTCGACGCTCTTACCGAAAGTTATCAGTTGGATATTTTTTATGCTTGCGACGA
Source organism: Ciona savignyi (assembly GCA_000149265.1). NCBI lineage: Eukaryota > Metazoa > Chordata > Ascidiacea > Phlebobranchia > Cionidae > Ciona > Ciona savignyi. The sequence goes on from CH002304.1 coordinate 361,974, forward strand.
TATCCCCGCTTACCTATTTAGAAGACCACTTCCAGATCTTGGGGGAGTTGTGAAACTAGCGGGTTGGGATTTCATTGCATCGGTGTGTTGTTTGATTATTTCATTCAATCTGCTGTCCAACCACGTCATGTCCTTGTAAGGTGTCGGCGAAGGGATTTCGCTATTTCTGCAGAAGAAACTTTAAATTTAGTAAATTTAAGATTTGAAAGTAGAAATGAACCTTCCATGTATAAAAAATAGCCCGATAGTACTTTTCGTAACAAACCTTATACCCACGAGTAACATTACAATAAAGTGGGCGCGATAAGGATAGGATATTCATGTTTATCCCAGTGAGTGGGAAAACCAAGTGGGTTAACACACGGGCAATCGTCAAATCACCTCGCGTCCATCGTCGGGTTACCGGAGCTATTGCAGTGTGTTGTATATGTTTCACACGTTCCTTCACTTTGGTAGAACCCATTAATCCGCTGGGTTCAGGCAATGTCCGTAAAGTATCCGTAAACTTTTCGATTGAAAGGAGACGCACTTGACCGCCAGACTAATCGGCCGGACGATAAGTATTACCAATGTTAAAATTACAGTAATCCGATGCAGATTTGCATGCTTACTTTTGCGAACTTGTTATAGGTTCCATTTCATCAGCATCTAAATCATCGCCTCGCAAAATATTGGACAGACCAAGGTAATCGTTAAAGCGTAAGAATTGCCTCTCCATTTTAAAATTTACTACTCTGAATAAATAAACATTGTTAGAAGTACAATAAACTAACAAAACGTTAAAAAACTTCAATGTTATACTCTCAAATTAGTTAATAAGGTAGGACTTATAAGTAGTGATGCACAATATAAAATTTATACGATAATCTCTAAGGATTCAAATCTTTATATGCAACTTGATAAGAATGGTTACTTAAGATTCGATATTAAAATCGTAAATAAATCACGATTATGAGCCATCTCGCGATAAAAATCGTTCCGCCAATAATGCAATCCCCAGCACAACGTCTCAAAAAAATCTTTCGGTGATAAATTTCGTAAATTTAAAATTGTAAAATCTTCATTTGATATTATGTAAGAAGTATTCGATTTGATATGTATAGTCTTCAAAATACTGTGATAACGGAAACCATTTACTCTATCATTAGACACACCATAAATATATATTAAAGTATACTTTTTATGTGCAGCGAACAACCCACATACGGTTGGGTGTGTTGTAACGACGGAGACCTATTAATGTCCACTTCTTCGATAATAGCCAGTCTAAATGTCTAATGTGGGGAGGCAAAAACCTTCTTCTGGCGCTTGGGAGCACTTATTGCAAAAATATCTCATACAGCAGATAGGGTTTAGTTAAAGACTTGGTCATGTCTGATTTTCGTTCATCACTGTTTAAAAGCATATGGCTAGTTTTCCGTCATCTATTTTTTAAATGAGAAAATATAAGAACAGTATAGCAAATTTAAATATATGGTACAATGTACAACATTTTAGAATATGATTCCAAGTATATTTTTCTAAAATATCCTAGGACCTTGAATACATAATTATCCTATATTGTGCATCCCTACTACCAGAACCGCTGCCAGTGCAGTTTGAGTTTCAATTCGGGCGACATTTTACGATCTGCTGAAACCTTGTCTGGCTTAAAATATTTTTTTTTCTTTCTTAAAAAAAACAACTGCTCTTTTAACAAGCCGTGATTTACCAGTAAAACAACCCAAAAAATGTCCTACATACAGGAATTATTACATTTACCTCTGCAATGAACTGCAAGTCAAACTTTTAGCGCCATGTTACGTAACAGAGACTGTTTGTTTCTTGAGAATTCTAGAGAAGTTTAGTGTTTCCAAAATTTTTAAAATGAAATAGACACAACGGGGGCTAAATTAACATAACTTAATAGATTTTTCCAATTGATATGATTAAAACTGGCTATCCAAATCGGCAAGAGCGTTCTGCAAGAAGCCGCAAGCAGGTTGGATCAAAACTACCGCCAATAGTTTGTGGTTTCTAGTTTAAACACTTAACACGTACTATGTTGGCCTATGTGGTTTATTTCACTATTAGAAAGATTTTATGAATTCATTAATATAGTCGTATTTTAATCAAATCTAATATTTTTGTTTGGTGGCCATTTGAAATGTGGTTGAGATTTTTTTGTTAATATATATCTGAAATGACAGTCTTTTTTCTTGCCGAAACAAAACTAAATATACGGCAAATATAAAAAAAATACCAAATTTGTGGCCATGTGACCTCAGAATATAAGCATATACCGTACAGTTAAAATATGTTGTACAAATTATAGTGTTTAACACTTTCTGGTTTTTTAATATTTGGCAGATGTAGGGGTTAATAGCCAAAATTCCGTGAATTGGATTAAAAATTTAAATTGGAATGTAAGGGATTTGCATCTTCTCCAAGAGTAAGTAACGGAGCTTAAATTTTCGATATTTTTTATAGGTAAAGGAGCGGTTGATATAGGCATTTAACTGCTGCCCGTATCAATTGCAAATTCACAACACCACCAAAAGAATGCTGTACTTTGATATATTACCAAAATCTAGGTATAAAAAGTTTTGTTTTTATTTATTTCGCTAAAGCTCGGTATTTTTACATTGTACGATCATAGAATACTAAATATAATATATATAGTATTCTATGGTACGATCTCGCGCAACAAACATTGATGCTGCTTTTTTCTATTGAATTATTCTGCCAAAATGTCTCACGTCTACTTTAAATCCTATAAGAGGAAATTCAGGAACGCATGTGTGCTACTCGTAGTGTGAAGTGACATATTTGTATGTGTGGTTAGAAATATGGCAACTGGTTTGTTGTTTGAGGACATATTTGACATTAAAGATGTTGATCCCGAGGGCAAGAAATTCGACCGAGTGTCTCGTCTACATTGCGACAGTGAATCGTTTAAAATGGAACTAATTCTGGACATAAATACTCAAGTATGTATTGAATGATAGGATATTCATGTTTATCCCCGTGAATGGGAAAATCAGGGGGGTTAACACACGGTCAATTGCCAGAAAACCTCGTGCCCACTGTCGGGTTACCAGAGCTATTGCAGTGTGTTGTGTATGATTCACATGTTCCTTCAATTTGGTAGAACTTTATCCGCAGACATTAACTTGACCCAGTGATTTGGTGGGTTCTACTAAATTAAAAATCATACTCAACACTCGGGTAATATGACGATTGCCCCATATGGAAAGTACGTCAATTTTTGCCGAAATCTCAAATGTGCACGCCAAATATTTAAGTGTGCAGTGTGCAAACGTCCAAGAGTGCACATGTCAGGTGTGCACAAAATCTCCTTTTTATCGGTACCTCTAAATACTACAGGATCGCTTGGAGCGCATGGAGCGCTTAAATCGCTTGGATCGCTTGGATCACTTACTATACTTCGTAATTACAAAAGCCATGAAATTAATGTTAGGGTTGGGGTTAAAGTTAGTTCTGGGGTTAATATTAGTGTTTGGGACAGGGTTAGCATTACTTTCCATAGCAATCTAAGTGATCCAAGCGCTCCAAGCGCTCCAAGCGGTCCTGTAGTATTTAGAGGCACCCCCTTTTTATTACTATTTTGTAAAAATCTTAAACAAACATATTATTCTATTCTAAATCTATTGTGTCCATCAGCTAACATATCTATCTACGTAACAAAAAACGTACTGAGAGTAAATTACCCGAGGTCCAAAGGTAGGTTTACAAGTTTGTTGAAAATTATAAGATGTTTATACTGCCAGCTCACGAGCATGTGTGAAATTACCCAAGTGTGCAAAGACGCAGGAAAAAAAACTCGAGTGTGCAGCTGCCGTACTTTCCATACTGGACGATTGCCTGTGTGTTAATGCCCCTTGTGTTTTCTCCTTTACATAGATTAACATCAATATCCTATTCAATAAATTGATGTCAACATTTTATTAACTGACTATTTTAACTTACAGATGCCATCTTAACTTTGGCGATACAATACAATACAATTTTTATTTTTGTTTCTTTCGCTGCAGCGTTTACCACCAACAATTTGAAAATACGTGTCATATATATATATATTAACAATTAACAAAAAAAACTGGCAAGATACTACAGCAAAACAGAAAGGCACCAAAATAAAGTTATCTAGTTTGGTGCCTAAACTTTGTCGATACATTATATTGTTTGTTTGATTTTTGTTTCATTTCACAGTTGTATACCAGATAATATGACGATTGCCTGTGTGTTAATGCCCCTAGTATTTTCTCCTTCACAAAGATAAACATCAATATCCTATCCAATAATTTGATGTCAACATTTCAACTAACTATATTACGGTATCTTGCAAATGCCATCTTGGCTTTGGCGATACAATATATTGCTTTTTTACTCATTGTTTCACTTCACAGTTGTACCCAGTTGAATTGGGTGATAAATTCCGTCTGGTCCTTGCGACCACCCTCAATGAAGATGGCACACCGGGTGATGGGGAATTCAACCCTTTATGGGAGAACAATCCAACCCGAGCTGACCAGTTCGAATATGTTATGTATGGCAAGGTGAGTACTGAGTACTATGTACGTTTATAGTTAGGATAGGTTGAGATATTTATGTTTATCCCGTGAATCAATGGAAAACGCAAGAGGGTTAACACGCAGGTAATTGTCAAATCACCTCGTGCCCACCATCGGGTTGCCGGAGCTATTGCAATGTGTTGTGTGTATGATTAAGATGTTTCTTCAACACTGGGTTCAGGCAATGTCCTTAAAGTGTCTTGCCCAATTGCTTACAAAAAACGCACAAATCACAGCGTTGCAAGTTTACACCTTTCATGCTAGGCCATGGATTGTGTAGTCCGGATTTATTGCCATTTATTTAAACTTCTTTATGTATTTATTCTAAAAGTCAAGCAAAATCTGGATCCAACTCGTTTGGCTTCGACGCAATTGTTGCAAAGCACATTTTTATGCATTACTTGCAATATATTCCCAACTAGCAAAACAAACCTGTTTTAAGGTTCGTTTGTTGCTCATTATGGTTTGAAAGAGTGCAGTTTACTAACAAGACACCCTTAACTTTACGTTTGTGCTGCGATTTCTTTAGTAACCCAACTGGGTACATAGTATTTTGATAAATGTATCGGTATTTATTAGCTTGTGACCAGTTCAGAACCTGCAACCTTTCGGTTGAACACACTAAACCGCCAGACTAACCAGTTGGACTATTCGATTCATGAATAAATTTTTTCCAGGTTTACAGAATAGAAGGTGAAGAAAGTGGGGGGGATGTGACGTCTAAACTATCCGCTTACGTTTCGTTCGGTGGGCTGCTTATGCGGTTGCAGGGAGACGCAAATAACCTTCATGGAATGACAGTGGACCAGAACTTGTACCTTTTGCTCAAGAAACTTGCGTTTTGATACCGTCTTTGATGGAACACTGAAGTTAAGATACAGCTACACCAGCCAAGTGTTGTAGAAGCACTGATGGAACTGTTTGTAGACCATGTTCTTATTTCTGTCTGTACCAGTTTTATCATGCCAAATTTAACTGCCAGTTTGTATGATAAATTGCGACATTTATTCCATTACCAAAAAATAATCAAAAAATATGATAAAATCGTATAGTACAAGGTAGATTTTCTATATAAATTTAATAACTTCGCAGATTAGGATTGTGTGGTCTAATATTTTAAAAACGAATGAGACCAGCATAAATTAAAAATGTTTAGTAGTAACAGCCTACTGCCTAATTAGTATTTGCAAGATTGCAATAACCCAGATGTTCATTTAATTTTTACAACAATAATTAGGTAGTTACATGAATGAGACCAGCATAAATTAAAAATGTTTAGTAGTAACAGCCTACTGCCTAATTAGTATTTACAAGATTGCAATAACCCAGATGTTCATTTCATTTTTACAACAATAATTAGGTAGTTACAACAGTAATTAGGTAGATTTAAAAAAAAGAAACTGCAGTTAATTAAGTTGCGTATTAACGTGGCTTTAGGGTGATGTTAAGTGGCGTTGAAGAGCGGAGGATAAGATCGGCATTTATCAGAAGATCTTCCTCCTTATCATGCGAAATGACCGAGTATCTACGTAGAAGGTGGCAAAGAACCACTTTCTCTTCCATCATTGCGAATTTCTGGCCGATGCAATTCCGTGGTCCTGCTGAGAACGGGATGTAAGCGTACGGATGGCGTCCGACGCAATTTTCTGCGAGGAATCGATCTGGTTCGAATCTCTCCTCGTCCTCCCAAATGCCGGGATGGTGGTGAATCGTATACCCGAAGATGATAGCTTGCGTTCCTTTCGGTACACTGTATCCTCCCAGTTTGCAATCTTCGCTCAGAACCCGTGCAAACATTGGGACGGATGGAAACATTCTCAACGACTCCTTAATCACTCTCTCCAGGTAAGATAGCTTCTGGAGCTGCGCATTCGTTATCGCTCCAAACCTATTGAAGTGATTTCGTAGTTGTAAATCACGAACTTAATTGTTAGTTTAAACGGAATTATAATAAAACATAATATCTGCAATAAATAAATAAGTACAAATAAATGCGAACGTAAATTAGTCACCATGCTAACACAATCGATGTGACTGCAGGTTATAAGTCGCACAGTACAACACAAAGGAAAAAGCAAGGCGTGTAATTAACGTGAGCGCGCAGCGGCAATGTTAATAATTACAATTCACGTCACCTGTCGTCTTCGAACACCGAATCAAGCTCTTCGTGGACTTTTTGCTGTATCTCCGGGTGTCGTCCCAACGCGTAAATCGCCCACGTCATGGCGGCTGCGGTTGTATCGTGCCCCTCGAACATAAACGTGTCGACTTCTTCTTGGATATCGTTTAGCGAAAGCGTCTTTCCGTCTTCTGTCTCCGCGTGCAGTAGAACGTCGAGAAACGCCAATCGTTTTGGATTCTGAAACAAATCACGTTGGTTTTTATTAAGTTTGTCCGACCCGTTAGTCTAGTGGATTAGTGCGGCGACTTTCAGCAATTACAACACACTGCAATAGCTCGGGTAATCCGACGATGGGCGCGAGGTGTTCTGACGATTGCCCGTGTGTTAACCCCCTTGGTTTTCCCATTTCACATTCATGAATATGCTATCCTATCCTAAGTTGAAAACACCGTCACGATGTTGAAAGCAGCTTGTTGCGCAGTCTGGTTATGAAAGGTGTGTTTATAATTAAGCTTAGTATTCTTAGTATTAAGACCACCAAATAAAACAAATCACAGCAAAAAAACGAGTAGTCGTTAAAATACATTTAAACCCGATATAAGTATTAAAAATAGCCGACGCGGCCGCCAAGCCTGAACGAGATTACAAAGATTTTAAAATAAAATTGTTAATATAATATTTATCAGCAGTTTTAATCTATTATATTTAATTGATTGAGGCAAAGTCGGTAAAGCGGTCTGGCATTCAGTAAGCTAACAATCTCGCAGAGCAGCACCAGTTATGTACAATTTTCGACGGGTTATAGTGTGGTGGTCAAGTGCGTCACCTTTTAGCCGTAGAGTTGTATATACGAAACTCGTCGCTAGCAAGTCGGCTTTGTCCTTGGGCAAGGCACTTAACGGACATTGCCTGAACCCAGTGGATTAATGGGTTCTACTAAATTGAAGGAACGTGTGAATCACACACACACTGCAATAGCTCCGGTAACCCGACGGTGGGCGCGAGGTGATCTGACGATTGCCCGTGTGTTAACCCCTTGATTTTCCCATCCACGGGGATAAACATGATTATCCTATTATATCCTACAAATGCGTCACCTCGACACTTTTCGAGTCTTTAGTCTTAGCTCGTTCAATGATAACATCCCTTGTAAAACCGTGCAGAGTACGTAGCAAGCTTTCTTGCTCTTTGCCAACTTTCATTCTACTGAACGCGGCATCCCACCATAGAGTCGGGGTCTTTTGGCGCAGCTGAATTAACTCTGAAATTCTGTAAACAATAGTTATTTAAAACTCTGTCTAAAAACTACCGAGCCACCGTACGATGACACCACCGTAAAATAGAATAATATAACGTTTTCTATGTTTTAAAATGGTACAACGTACGCAACTTAGGTAAAATATCAATGTCAAGGTCCGGATGGTTAGATTTACTAACGTGACCGAGCGTCGACCGAACAGTGGTGGTATCGAAACCAGCCACTTGCAAATCAACGCGCTCTGCGACAAGACACTTGACGGATTTTCCTCATTTAGTCCCAGTGGGTTAACGAGATAAAAAAATTAGCCATCTTATGCAATACACTGCAATAGTTTCGACGGCCCAACTTCGTATGTGGAAATCTCACAACCCGAGTTATAACGCCCTATGCGTTTTCAAGAAAGGCGATAAACAGAAGTATATAATTTCTTAACTAAAGCTGTACACATGTGCATTGATATTTAAATATTTAAAACAACCCTACAAGTTATCTTAATGTTGTTTATGGGGAGATTTTAATTTGCGCGTCATAGGCTTACGTGCGATGGTAAAAGTAGGAAAGCCATTTTTTCCTATGTTCTTATTTTTTTGCAAAAGGCTACGTGATTAGCGCATCATGGATCGGTTGTTTACCAATGTCAGTTAGTTTGCCAACGTCAAACACCACGAATAATTTAAGTTACGGTTAATTATTAATGCGCTTTGTTTTGAACGGGCTGTGGACTGAAATAATAATACATTGTCTTTAGCACACGGCCTATTTGTAAATAACAATGCAACAAAAACACAATAATTTCTGCGCTCACGCAACCAGCTACCCAAGAAACGACACAGCCTACCTGTACAAGGATTTTACATAATCTGAATCATCATTCTCTTGGGCGTTGACGGTTTGGCCCATCGCTGTTTCGCATATGATATCCAAGGCACACATCGTTATCGCTTTTCCAACGTTGATGGCCGACCCTGCAGTCCGCTTGCCCTCCAAGGTTCGGATCATTGTAGCGGACTGTTCGTTCATCACTTCCAAAAAGTCCTGAAGGATGTTGAAATGAAAACTGGGGGTGATCAGACGTCGTCTCTGTTTCCATTTTTCGCCGCCGGATGTTAGCAGACCCGTTCCTAGCCATGGTTTAAGAAATTCATACAAATAAGACTTTTCCATATGTTTTGAACTTCTTAAAATGACTTCTGCTGCGGCAGGATGACACACAACAATTACGGGCACGGGCCCAAGCCATATCACTGCTATCTGTTCCTTCAGTTCTGTGACCATTGCCTTTGCTCCAGTAGATATAAACTCAAAAAATTTTGCAGGATCGCCTCCAAGCAGATAAGAATGCCCTATAATAGGGTATGCTCGTTCTCTCATAGTTGGAATTAAGTTTAGCAACATACGATTTTTCACCAAGCGAGTGATTTCTCTTCGGTTTAACACAGCAATAACAGCAAGTAGAACAACGATACAAAATAGCGCCACTGCCATGCTGCAATCTCTGTTTCTAGCTTGAAAATACCTGTTTAGTACAGTGAATACTAAGGCTGGCCCAGCTGTAGCAACGCAGCTCGAATTTCGGAGAGAACGCAGCACACTCACGCGACTTGTTTTGTGTGCGAAAACTATCGCGCAACGGTGTGTGCGTGTGTGTTCTTGGTGAACTCGTTTCTGATAAAGCGTAGGCTATTTCGCCAAGAGAGAACGATTTTTTGCGACATGTTTACTTGCAATTTTCCATTTTGTTAACATACCTATAATATAGCAAAGGGCAAGTGGGAAAATGGAATGTTTTATTACAGGTAAAAACGGCAGTCCTTATAGCACGCCAAGGAAAAATAAAATGCGTTAAAACAATTCTGCTTGGAGTAGTTTTGGCATTTCATTAAGACCGTCACTTTTTTCCTAATTGCAATATGTTTTACATCTTATTTACGATGATGATTTGTTAATTGAGCACGGTATATTTTTAAAAACAGAAAATAAATAAACCAAATCTAAAATAATATTGAACGCAAGGTGGCGCATTTCGTGGCATATATAATGCCGAACTTATTACTATTTTCAGTTCATAACAAAGTTACTTGCGCCGTGCTTAGTTTATGTGTAAGCCTAAAGCGGAACCGTTCTGCACAACAGTGTTCTGATACGGGGTGTAAGATAAGGTACATCCAGAACGAGCAGTAAGCAGGTTTATTTTGGTTAGCACATTGGGCTAACTTGGAAAGCGTGGCGAAATAACAAGCAATCACCATGAATATGGTCTACAAAGGTTTCGGGTTGCTTAAAAACATGTATAATCAGTTGAACCCTGCTACACTTACAGGTAAAATATTAACTTTCCTGCTTTAGTGAGTATATTTTTTTTATTCATTTTTTTGCTACTGTTCAATAAGCTATAGTTTGCGTATTAGCATCTGTGTTATTTTTGCTAGGTAGAGGAGGGTTAATTCTTTTATTTTTTATCAATATAGAAATATAGGATTTTCATGTTTATCATTAACATACGGGCAATCGTCAGATCACCTCGCAAAATGCCATGTCACCCCTTTGTTTAGTGATACTAAAACTGTGATATTTAAAATGGGGTTGGACTAAAAGGAAGATTAAGTAGTGCATAAGAGTCAGTTTTGAACATGGGGTTAGAGTTAGGGTTTGTTTTGCGGTTGAGATCACTGTTTAGGGCAGGTGAAAATTAGTTTCCGTAATTTTAGTCAGCAATTTCCCTCCTTCCCACTTTCCCTCATTTAGTGTTGCACGAAATATACAAGCATAAATAAATGAATTGTGATGTGACGATTGCCCATGTGTTAACCCCCTTCGTTTTTCCATTCAAGGGGATAAACATGAATTTCCCATCCTAAATAAATAAATTGTGAGACAATCTAGCATTGATCGACAGGTGCAATCGATATATTGGTGGTGGAGCAGCCAGATGGTTCGCTTGTGGCTTCCCCGTTTCACGTCAGGTTCGGAAAGCTGGGAGTCTTGAGAGCAAAAGAAAAACTGGTAATTTTATTATTTGAAGGATCAGAACTAAAAAAGGGAAATAAGGGAACTTTTAACCTAGTGAAGTCTTTCTTCTCGGGTGTGTACTTTCTTTTCCATCATTTTTCTCCCAACCAATCTACATTGTTTTTGCTTTAAAAGACTATTTTTGTACATATATCATCATACAGTTACCTACTATGTGATTGGATTAATGTATAAAATATTTTGGAATGGGTCTGTGTGTAAAATAAACAATGCTAGTGTAACGAATCGACTTCTGTGTTTGATAACCTCTTTAGCTTCACTCTGTATTGCAACTAACCATATGACATTGCAAACATAGGAAAAATGAGGAAAACGCGTAATCAACATAATAAACCAATCACAAAGCAATAACTGAACGGGAATCTAAAATAACGACGTCCCAAATTAGATTTAAAGAAAAAGAAACAGAGGGCGATACACTAGAAATAATATGATAGAAACACTACAAACTGTTAAAAAGATCTCTTAATTATATATCAAACAAAGATCATTAACTCTTTCACTCCCGGCCAAATGCATTAATTTAAACATGCTGTCCCGCAGTGTTTTTTACAATTTTTGGTCATTTTCAAATTAGCACAGTTTTTCTCAAATTTATGCTATGATTTAATATTTAGTATGGTTGGAAAGATAATTTATCCCTCTTTTAAACAAACCGCACACCTAGAATCTACCTCCAATAAAGAATATATTATGTAAACTTTAGTGAACACCACTTTTTATGTAAAGAAAATTCTGCTCGACTTTGAAAATTTTGAGGTGCACTGACAAACGAAATACTCACTAATTATTGGTATGCCCAAATGATATGAAAATTGGAATGTAGATTGTCTAATAGTTTTTGTACTCAGGAAAATTTGAACTGTCATTGTATCTTCAGTAGTTTTTTTACTATTCCTAATTGAAATTTTCCTTTATTCTAACTATATTATGAAAAATTGAACCAAAACGCATTGAAGTTTTTAGTTTTGTAGAACTAAAATAGTAAAAAGTATAAATAAGAACAGTGAAGGAAGTGTAAAAAGGGCATACAAAAGCAAACAAACACAAATACTATATCCAATATTCTTCAAAGCAGGGCACACCGAACTAGCTAGTCTCGCCGCCTTTTTCTTTATCGTGCGCTCAGCAGGCCCAGCTGGATTCATGCTTTGGTGAACACGAAGCATAAACGCCTGCTGCGAAAACGTCACCAACGCTCTCCTTTTTATCTCAACGGCACGAAATTCACAGAGAATGTAAAGAAAGACTTGCTTGACAAAAAGAGCTTCTCCGCAAGTTAACGCGACTCCTATTGGCTGAGTTAGTCACTTGTAAATTCGTGTAAAATCGATAGAAATAAGAGGCGAAGCCTTGAAAAAGAAAGGCTATCACTCCTCGCATTTTTAATATTTCTCCACGAAAATTACAGAGAATAAAATATAGGGTTTCCTTGATCGAATGAGCCATAGCTGAGGTCTCTACCATTACGCATTGCGGAGAAATCGTTTTTTAGATTTGCATCCATTTATGTACAGGCGGGATACCATGTTTTCCCACCAACTCGCCATATATGGCGAGTTGGGACGGAAAGAGTTAAACTGTGGTTCCTTCAGGTGAACATAGCTATCAATGGCGATCGAGTGAAAGATCTTCATATGAAGCTTGGAGATCAGGGGGAAGCGTTCTTTGTGGAGAAGATTGACGAGGAGGAGGCGATTCCTCTGCGACTCATGACCTCACCACTTCCATCTCGTCCTTCCACGCCAACCAAGTCGGAAAACCCAAACAATTTGTAAGTTTTTTTTACTTTGAAAAACCCAAATAATTTGTAAGTTTTTTTTACTTTGAAAAACCCAAATAATTTGTAGATTTTTTCACAATGAAAAACCCTAATAATTTGTAAGTTTAGTGTTTTAATGTTGTACAAATTGTCATGTTTGACAAAATTGCAGTTTCGGACTGTTTTAGGTTCTGTTCAAATTATAATCCCATGATCCTTGGAATATGGTGTAGGCTTAACAGCTTGCTATGTGTCATCATTTTATGTTTTGTTACCTGGCTTACCATAGCAAGTAGCCTTTTCAAAATAATTTGAAGATCAATGGATAAAAATGGTACCTACAATATTTATAACTTCAAATTCTGAATAAGATAAAAATATGTCACTTAATTGATTTTTCATGAAACCAACTGCTGTTCAAATAAAGATTTGAGAAACCTCACCGTCAAGTTAAAACTTTTTAGGCCAATCTTTTTAGGCCAATCTTTAGCCAGTTTAATTTGAAATAAAACAGTATTTAACCCAACAACAAATTTGTATGTATGAATGTAGCTTTTGAATTTCCCAGCTATAAAAAAGGATGTGTTAAGGTACACAGGTTGAGGCAAATCCTGTTTTGTGTGGTAGTTACTAAACAGGTACCAGTATCATTGACCTCTATATTATTAGTGACACAGTATTGAAGCTGTTGGAACTATATCTG
>CH002304.1:382436-418116 GCA_000149265.1 Ciona savignyi
AGGGTTTTCCCTGTTTGTGCTTTTCGTGATCTAGTTATGCACTTTCTTGATCTCAATTGTGCTTTTCTTGATCTAGTTGTGCACTTGAGTTTTATCTTTTCACGACATGCATTGCTTGCCAACTTGTCTTGCCGATTTTTCTTGTTTTTCAACCTTAACTATCATCTTTCTTCCTACCAACTATTTTGCTGCCAACTCCCACATTCTCGCTCCAAAACTCAAAAATATCTTCCACTCTTCACTTCCTCATCCATGATCAACCTCATTTCTCTTCCGCTCTTCTCTCCCTCTGTTCCCCGCATCCACAAGACTTACGGTGCAACTTGCAGCACAAGATTCATCTTCTTCATCTGATGATGTGGCCATCAACATGCAGGACACCGATGTTGAACCAAATGCTTCGCAGCCTCAGTAAGTTTGCTCGTTTGAAATCATTTTTCTCCAATCCCCAAATCATTTTTTTGGTTTTTAATAATTTTTAAATGTGTCCAGTTGAATATTTTAAGTTGGAAGTTTTTTGTATAAATTTTAAAGGGTAGTAAGTCCGCTATGAGATTTTGTAGTTTTTGTGCTAAGTTTTAGAAAAGCATGAGCTAAAAAGCCGTAATATATAATCGATATTTAGGACAAGTCCTAAAATGTGAGGCAATATAACACTGGCTTGGGTAAAAATCGAACTCATATCATAAATAGTGGTTTATGATGATGATAAAAGTAAATCACCAAACGAACTTTTTTTTATGTTAGTTTTTATCATCTTCCATGATTTATTCTCAGTTAAAGTTAGTTGCCAAAGTTTAAAAACTTATTTTCATGGTTTTTATTTTCAAGGGATGCTCTACACATTGAAAATGAGGTCGTTAAAATAGAAGAGAAAATTCCTAAAGGTTCGTTGTTTATTTCTTTGCTTACATAAGGGGTGTATAGGTAAACCAATTAGTGCTCACACAGTGAAAACATACATAGCTTGTAGATAGTGGGTTTGAAACCCACTTATTCATGCATACTTCTACAAACCATGTAAAAAAGAGCGATTGAACTTAGCATTTAATGAACAAGAAGTAAAAACAAAATCCTTTTCTGATTTTTTCTGAATCCTTGTCATAATATCTAACAAATTATCCGGGTTCATTAAGTATGAACCGCTGTTCCACCAAATTAGACATGGGCAACATAAAAAAAACTAGTTTATGAAGGGATTTTGACCGACCCGCAAACTGTATCTTTCCCTGATGTAAATGACTATTATTGCAGCCAAATCATGTTGGTGAATCTAAAAAATTAAGTAGTATTTTCCGCTGTTCCACCAAATTAGACATGGGCAACATACGACCCGCTGGCAGGGTCCGGCCTACGAAAAAAATAGTTTACGAAGGGATTTTAACCGGCCCGCAGGCTTTATCTAACCATACCCTGTAATTAAAATATTGAATACTTCGTTTTCCCACATCCAACCCGCAGACTACAGAAGTTGCCCAACCCTGCACCAAATCAATAAAATACTGACTTTTCCATCTCAGATGAAGGCAGAAGTAAAGCGAACGCATCACAACCCCCCAGAGTACGCAAAGATACAGAAGGGCTGTATCTCGATGATGTATTAAGTCTCACTCCATCAGAAGCTAACCTTTATTTGCAGGTAACGTAGGGGGATAAGAAAATAAACCGCATCTCTTAATCAACTTTTACACTTGGCTGTTTTATTTCAATAAGAACCGATAATGGTATAAGTAAAACTATAATTAAACTAGTCTTAAGATAAGTAAAACTAGTCTTAAAGTAAAACTATAGTAAAACTAGTCTTTAAAGTTAATTTAAACACGGCTGTTTTTTCTTTTCCTCATTTTTAGTTAAATGTTTGTATCAGTGCGTATTCCGTACCATTACACCAGGGTAAACTTGATTTCATTAATTCCCATTAGTGATGCATGGGTCTAGGCAAAACTAACAAAAAATGCTTAAGTGTAGAATGTTTTGTGGATTTCAGTCACCGCGTTCCATATTATGTCACTTCCTGAAGCCTGAAGATACAACATATGGTGTCCTATTATTCACCAAAACAAATAAGGCAATTTTATACATTTTAAATTTAAATATTACCAATAAAAATGTGCATACATCATTATATACTATCAGTGGTTTTTACTAACCTCATTCCCTAACATTTCTGGTGTTAGATTTTTTTCAGATTTACCTATTTCCTTTAGCATTACTCATAATCTTTATTTTATTCTAACTTTTCTCTCAAATTTGCCTTCCACCCCACCGTAAAGTGCCTTGCCTAAGGACACAACCGACTAGCTAGCGACCAGTTTCATACCCGCAACCCTTCCGCTGAAAGGCGACATACATACTAAACCACCAGACTAACCGGTCATATCTACCTTCCACCCCCCGTAGGGTGTACCAAAAGACAACCAAGTGGGTAAAGAAACATCAGAACCCCCTGCAAGCCCTCACGCCAGTGACTTCGATAGCGGTACCGACTCCCAAACTCAGGATGATCAAACGTGAGTTTATAACGAAGAGCAAAAATCTTCCCCACGGCCTTATTTTTGCATACATGTCAACAGACATCGCAGTTTAAATGGCTGTTTATTCCAATTCCATTTATGTATATTGGCTGATTTAATTGAGAGTTTAAAGTAGTATTTCTTTCTTTTACACTTCTAATTTTGCTAAGAAAAATGTTTTTTTTTAATTATTTGCCACTGTACCATATATTTAATCTGTATCGCTTATACAAACCACACGGCAGTTTTGTGAATTCTTTAAGTTTTTGTTGCTTTAACACTTTCTATGTTGTGTAGATACGGGCCTTGCTTGAACGATGAAGTGATGATGTCATTATGTGGATTACCATCTGCCTCCACTGAACCACAATCAGGTTGGTACTTGTGACAAGCATATGAGGTTGGATTACACATGCTTGGGAGTGAATTTTGGTATTTTTTCTGCTGGTTATTTTGGGGAAAAGTAAAAGGAGGGAAAGCGGGAAAGTGGGAAACTGCACACTAAAATAAAGATTATGGCATCAGAGTTAGTTATGGGTCCCAATTGAAAAATTAAAAAAACCAAAACGGTATTTTTTATTAAAAAAATTAGCTTTTTGTGGCATAGCGCTTAAACAGCTGCTCCAATTTAAATAAGATTTGGTAGAATGTAAGTGCATTAGTCACTGATTTAACACTTAGAAGAAATAAAAAAAGTACTTAGGGAAATACCCTAAAAATAAGATTTTGTTCTCAAATCATGATTGTGACAAGCATGCCATGTCGCCCCGACATCTGCCAAAAGGAATAATGGAATCGTAATGAAAATTTGACATTTGTAAGAGAACATGGTTTAGATACGAAGAAACCAAAATTTTGGGTAATGAATCCAGGGGAATTCCCCTGAGACGTTAAAATCCAAAAGTTTTTTTTTCCAATAAATTAGCTTTTTGGGGCATATAGCGCTGGAACGGCTGCTCTAATTTTGATCAGATTTGGCGAAATGTTGGACTATTAGACACTTTGTGCCAATTAAAAGAAAGAAAACATTTACTATGGGTAATTACGTTAAAAACGACGATATGTTCCTGAATTACGTTTGTGACTGACATGCCATATCGCACTGACAAATAAGACAAGCAGTCGACAAATCAGATTAAAACTTTAAGAATTGTTACATAACATAACCCACATATGTAAAAACAGAAACTTATCTACTAAACCTAGGGGAATTCCCTGACACATGAAAAACTAAATCGGGCTGTTTTGGCAATTTAGCTTCATTTCACTTCAGCGCTTGAAAAGAAGGTTTAATTTAAAATATTTGTGGTGAAAATGTTCGTAAATTTAAGACGTTTATTCTTTTTTAACTACACATGGAAAAGAAGTTTGGCTTGATAACTCTGGGACCCATGCGTTTATGCTTGCAGAAACAAACTACATATACTCAGTGTATAAAATACAAATTGTGGTTACGGACCCTGTAGAATGAGTATATGGCATACAACATGTGGTTTACAAATAGTGGTGGTTAAACACGTGGTTGACACTCTCTAGTTTTAAATATGGGTTTGGAGTTAGGGTTAATTTTGGGATTGAGATTAGTGTTTAGGGCAGGGTTTAAATTTCAATAGCAGTTTACCTCCTTCCCGCTTTCCCTCCTTTTAGTGTTGCCTGTTATTTTTTTTCGATTATTATTGGTACTTTTTCTGCTGATTATATTATGGTCAGGTAACGATATTAGCCATTGCACAATGACAAGCTTGAATGCTTTTTTATGTTCAAATTTTATATCTAACTATATAGTTTGCAACATTATTGCATGTTATCAACGGTTATGAATTATAAAACTAAATCCTTGCTCTAACGAGTCTTCCTATTTATAATGAGTAAGTCCTGCAATTTTTATAACCCGTGTTGTACACATACATGTTTTTACACTGTTAAGTGATTTGTAAGTTTTCTAGTTACACTTAAGGGTTCCAAAGGCACAATTGGCAATGTTTACTCATCTCTGAACACTAATATTAGTGTGTCTTATTATATTAGTCCAATATAATATTATTTTATATTAATATTTGTCCGAACACTAATATTAGTGTGTTTCTTTTCTTCAAGTTTTAAAGATGGGGTTGGAGTAAGGGTTGATTCTGGGGTTAAGATTAGTATTAAGGGCAGGGTTTAAAATTAGTTTACATAATTATAGTGAGCAGTTTCCCTCTTTCCCACTTTCCCTCCTTTTAGTGTTGCCCATTATATTCTGCTTATTATATT
This sequence comes from Ciona savignyi, assembly GCA_000149265.1. Lineage (NCBI taxonomy): Eukaryota > Metazoa > Chordata > Ascidiacea > Phlebobranchia > Cionidae > Ciona > Ciona savignyi. The sequence goes on from CH002304.1 coordinate 387,203, forward strand.
ATGGTCAGGTAATTATTTTTTTACAACCCTCGCTTTCCAGATAAATTCCAAGAAAAGCTGGTGACGTACGATCAGTTCTCCCAAAACGCAGTCTCAATCCTTAACGACCCAAATCTGGTGGTGAAATTCGGCGACCAATACCTGACGTGGCAAAACGCTGTCCCTGTCATCACGGCAATGGCAGTGTTTAAGAAACCAATTGATGTGGTACGTAGATGGTTTGTTTAGCTGACAGAATGACTTTGCAATGTTGGATAGTTTTTTTTTATTTTTGTTAAATTAAAATTAAAGAAAAAATTTTAAGTTTTTAAATAATATTATATTTTGTTTTGTAATCATGAGAGTCTTTTTTAGGAAAATTTACCCAACTTTATATAGGCCTATGCTATGCTATACATGATCTAAACTTATAATTAAATTTAACTTTCTTACATTAGTTTTGGATTAAAAACCAGAACACTTGGTTTTTAATACTTTTATCCTTTTTTGCTTAAGGCTTTAAATTAAGATGACTTTTAATTAATTTGGGTTTCATAAGTCTAAATGCGCTATAGATGATACTGTATTGATCAGATGTATTGATTAGGTTGGCCAATAGACTGCTGTACAGGTGCTGCACTGGATAGATTGGTGGATTATGTATAGTCCTGGGATGCATGTGAAACCAACCAAAAATTAAATGTCAAATTAACCAAAAATTAAATGTCAAATTAACCAAAAATTAATTGTCAAAATAACCAAAAATTAAATGTCAAAGTAATCAAAAATTAAATGTCAAATTAACTAAAAATACCATAAATCGGAAATGTTTAAATAAAAATGTTACATTCCTGCAGAAAAGTATAGAGCGATTGATTCAACCGAGCAACACCCCTCCCCCACAAGGAAGTAGATTGATGGGCTGGTTGTGGCGGCGTCCCAAGAGTGAAAGCACAGGTTAGTGATTCTTTATCTTGCTGTAAATTGGTGGCCGACTGGTTAATTTAGTGATTGACTGGTTAATTTAGTGGTTGACTGGTTAATTTAGTGGTTGACTGGTTAATTTGGTGAGTGACTGGTTAATTTGGTGGTTGACTGGTTAATTTAGTGGTTGACTGGTTAATTTGGTGGTTGACTGGTTAATTTAGTGGTTGACTGGTTAATTTGGTGGTTGACTGGTTAATTTGGTGGCTGGCTAGTTAATTTAGTGGTTGACTGGTTAATTTAGTGGTTGACTGGTTAATTTGGTGGCTGACTGGTTAATTTGGTGATTGACTGGTTAATTTAGTGGTTGACTGGTTAATTTGGTGGTTGACTGGTTAATTTGGTGGTTGACTGGTTAATTTAGTGGTTGACTGGTTAATTTGGTGGTTGACTGGTTAATTTGGTGGTTGACTGGTTAATTTGGTGGTTGACTGGTTAATTCAGTGTTTGACTGGTTAATTTGGTGGTAATTTTTTTAATTTGATAATAGAATCATTTTTTCCTGGGATAAAAAGCTGTTTTATAAATTGAATCCAATTTTATTCTGTTCTTTTAATGGAATTCAGGGCCAAAAATCCATGTGAGTAATATGTGTGTGTTTACTCGCGTGACTCACGCCGTGCGAGTAAGAATTTACTCTCGCAAATAAAAACTAATTAACGTTTACCGCGACCGTTTCTATTCACTGGCGTATAAAAAACAAATCCTCATCATTGTGACCGTTTTTATTATAAACATGGCGCGTCCGAGTATTGGAGTTTAAATCTTTTAACAAATTAAGATTTGTACTCACGTGAGCTTGCACACAAAAGTGCATTCGTACTAGCCCACAATTTGATGGATTTTTGGCCCTGGAATTATTATCAGTGAGATATGTTTACTTTTGGGTAAACAATTTGTAATCATTTTTGGGAGAAACTCTTGATTGTTAATCATCTGCCATGAGCCGTCATTTCTGGCCTATGTGCGTTACCCTGGATCTGACCTTGATAATGTAAAAATCTTCTGCAGGGACAACGGTTCATGAATTTTGATGATGGATAAAATTAGCATGTCTTTTTTGCTGTGTGTGTGTTTGGGATTTTTGGTCCAGCATGTAAATTGCTGTAATTCACAAAGCATTGACATAGAAAATTGAGCATGACTGTGTAAGACTGTTTGTTAAACTTTTAATGTGGAAACATAACCTTATGTTAATCTTAAGTAAAAAGGTGGGTTAACCAAGTGTTTTCCTTCATTAAATGAATCAATTTAAATAAAACTGACAGTATTATAACCAAAAAAATATTTTTTTATTTTTTGCACAAGAGCAACAAAATCAGTTTTTGTATAAATCCAGGATATAAAATATTTGATATAATAGAAATAGAAACTAAAGACTTGAGAGAGCCTTTTAGACAAGTCGATTCTTTAAATCAGCTGATATTTGTCTATTAAACATGAGTTGTCGCAACCCTCATACCAGATAACAGCTGTTATGTCTACTTTGGGAGAAATATTCTTTCAATCATTAACATCATTACCTTCATGAACGCGCCTAGTAAACAAAGACCTGCTCACATGAGATGTCATAAATATGAACATTTCAAATGAGATAGCATAAATATAAGATAGCATAAATATGAGTAAACAAAACCTGAGATTGCATAAATATGAACATTTGGTATCTATGCTCAGTTTCTTAGATTGTTTAATTAGAAAATGGTAACAAATCACTCTCTATATCTACACACCAACTGCTTCTGTCCAGTAATTATGAGTTTTTGGAACTGAAATAAAAGTCCTTGTTTCTCCTGTATATCAAAGCAAGTTTTTTTGTCAATCTTGTCTTAATATATATTATCTTTAAATTTTTTTTCCTTGAGCCAGGTTTCTAACCCATGATGGGCTTGTCACCAGGACCGTTTTTGTATTGTATTTAGTATATGTATCAGTTGCGTTAACCGTTCGGCCACACGACCGTACAAATATTATCTTGAAATTGAAAATATCCTCCTCCCTCTAGCACCACCTGGTGATGATGCGGGATCAGCTCCCGCCTCCCAACCTCCCGCCAACCCGTTGCCACGGAAACATCAAAGAGTGGGGAAGTCCCTATCAGAGGCCCCCTCCTCACGAACCCTTATCAACCCCCAGGGTCGGAGACAAACGGAGCAAACGTCAAACGACCACGACTTGTCCATTATAATGGAGCCGGAGTTAAAGAGGTCGATTTCCCTAAAAATTTAAATTAATCTCTGATAATTACAAAAGAAAACAAATTATTATTTTAAGCAAACTATATAAATATGTTGACTCTTATTTATAAGTAAAAATACAACCTCCCCCCGCGTTTACTATGGTGATTTTTATTTTTAGAAAAAATTAATTTTAATTTAGAATAGAAATTTGGAGAGCATTTTTTCCTCTCTGTTTTTTCCAGAAAAAAAATTCTTGTGAAGCGTGATAAAAATTCCATTATCCCATCCTGCAGGTCGCAGTCAGCTGAAGATATTTATTCCCGCTCTACGACCGAGTTCCTTCCAACCGACACTTTGGTCGCTCCACAGTGCTTGAAGACTATGAGGAAAACCACTCGGCTCACCCATGAGCAACTGGTGCGTTCTATGGGGGTTGGCTTGTTGTGCAACACTGGAATTTCTTGGTGTGCAACACTGAAATTTCTTGTGCAACACTAAAAAAACACTAAAAATTATGAGCAACTGGTGCAATCTATGGGGATTATCTTGGTGTGCAACACTGAAATTTCTTGGTGTGCAACACTGAAATTTCTTGTTGTGCAACACTGGAATTTCTTGTTGTGCAACACTGGAATTTCTTGTTGCACAACAATGATATTTCTTGTTGTGCAACCCTGCAATTTCTTGTTGTGCAACAATGAAATTATCTTGGTGTGCAACACTGAAATTTCTTGTTGTGCAACACTGGAATTTCTTGTTGTGCAACAATGAAATTATCTTGGTGTGCAACACTGAAATTTCTTGTTGTTCAACACTAAAATTATCTTGGCGTGCAACACTGAAATCGCATTTGTCCATTCCTATTCCTGGATGGAAAATAAGTTGGTACTCTCGCACCAAAATCTTATATTTACCGGGGCAAGACACTCAACAAATGGGTTTTTGACAGCAAACAAGATTTTCGTTCTGTGGCGGCTGCTATTTAACACAATCCTCCCCATAGGATCAGTTGAACTTGGAAAACGGCGCGAACACGATAACATTCAGCGTCACCACGCAGTACCAAGGTACCACGAGGTGCATGGCCACCATATACAAGTGGAAATGGTGCGATCGTATCGTTGTCTCTGACATTGACGGAACAATCACCAAATCCGACGTTTTCGGACAAATTTTACCCGTCGTCGGCAAAGATTGGACACAGGGGGGTGTAGCACAACTCTACCAGAACATTAGCAAGTACGCAATTGTTATATACCCTTGTGGTCCTACTTTGAACTATTATACAATATACATAGCACAGGATATCCCCCGAGAGTATAAATTTAATTAAAAGTCAATTTGACATAATATGTGTAGTATATTATACTACAAGGGTGTGTATGCTGTTACCTGTATCCTGGAAACTATATTTCTTTCTAACGACATTTCATGATAACAATCCAAAAAAACATTATAGAAAAACTTTTTATCTATCTTGATAAATTTGTAAGGATCTGACACAGTTTCATCACCAATTTTGGCCACACTGTCAGATCAATTGTTTCATACAAATTAAAAATATACACCCCTTAATCTGTAATGTATGTGAAACTGTCCGAAGGTACCAAAGATAGTCTGTCCGACCGGTTAGTCTGGCGGTTAAGTGCAATGCCTTTCAATCGAAAGGTTGCAGGTTTGAAACTGGTCGCTAGCAAGTCGGTTGTGTACTTGGGCAAGGCACTTTATCGACATTGCCTGAACCCAACGGATTAATGGGTTCTACCAAATTGAAGGAACGTGTCTATCATACACAACACACTGCAATAGTTCCGGTAACCCGACGATGGGCGCGAGGTGATCTGACGATTGCCCGTGTGTTAACCCCCTTGGTTTTCCCATTCACAGGGATAAACATGAATATCCTATCCTATAAATATGAATATCATATCCTTTACCACCCAGAAGTATCAAAACACAATCCTATACAGCGGATTTAACTCCTTTACTCTCTACACTGGAATCTCAAACTTTTTCGATAATTTTCAACAAAAATGTTTCCATCCACAGAAACGGCTACAAGTTCATCTACGTATCATCGCGCGCAATCGGTCAAGCCTCGATGACGAAAGATTATCTCAACTGGATCAACCAGCAGGGGGTTTCCCTTCCTCCGGGGCCGTTGCTACTTTCACCCACCTCGTTAGTCAGCGCTTTCAAAAGGTAAAATTGAGTTGATTGTGGAATCACTAAAATAGGACTCGGTTTGTAGGGATAACAGTTTTGGTTGGGGTTTGAAGAATTTGGGTGGCAGAGTTTAATAAGTTTACATCGTTACACAGTGAGATTTTTCCCTTTTTTCTTTTTTATACGCGCTTTGTAGTTGCCGAAATAATTTCTGTGCAAAAGGTGTTTATTCATTCATTAGTATGGGCGGGTCCACGGTAGCCCCGGGAGAGACATTTAGGCCATAGAAGGCCAATCACTCCAGCGCCCTGAGCTATCATGGATCCGGGATATAAAGGTCAAGTCGGCATGTGTCCTGAAGGAACAAACAGTGAAGAAAAAATGATTTTCCACTTCAACAACATTTAATACCAAATCCGTGACAAAATGAATAAAACAAATTAAAAAATATTTTTTCTGCTTTGGTTAAATACATATTTTTCCTCACATTTTTCCTAAAATATATTAAATTGTTTTCCTGAAAAAAAAACTTTTTTCTGCTTTGGTGACAATTACCTACAAATTCTTACTGATTGTGTTCGTGCAGAGAGGTGATTGAGAAAAAGCCCGAAAAGTTCAAGATAGCTTGCCTTAAAGATATTCAAGCTCTTTTCCCATCCAATCCATTTGTAGCTGGCTTCGGGAACAAAACAAATGTAAGTAAAGAGTGAAAGAGACAATAATGGTATCAAGCTGTGGTTTATATAATTATTAAGTGGTTTTCCTTGCTTTTCTTTGTTAGTTGCCCAAATCTTTTTGTGAATGTATTTTAAAAATGTTGGTATTTTTGTAGGTCTTTGTAAAACAACAGTTGTTAATGTTACTTAAATTTTATCAAGCGCAAGTAGGATTTACGTAGGTTCCTGCATAATTTCATGAATATCAGGCGGTACTAATCTATTAGTGGTTGTTTTTAACCACTGGTGGAATTTCATTTTAGGGGTTTTTCTTTTTCCACTTAATCCCAAAACCGCCCCCCCCCCCTCAGTACTGGGTCGCGCTTGCACACTAATATTCTAGGCTTAAATAACATCAAATTTAATTAATTTTAATTTAAATTTAATTTAGGTTCTTCTGTAATTTATTTTTACAAATGTAAGGTTTAACGGCCACGTCATTTTTTTTCCCTAATTTGTAATGGGACTATTCACTGACGTGTTTTAACTACTGTAGTTTTGCCGTTTTATCCTGCCTTCTTAACTAAAAAAAATGTCCTAATCTTCTTCAATGTAACGAAGGAGCAAAATAATTAACTGAACCACACTCCAGGACGTGTGCGCATACAGTGCTGTAGGAGTCCCCTCCAACAGAATGTTCACCATCAACCACAAAGGAGAATTGAAGCAAGAACTTCTACAAACCTACACAACATCGTAGGTTTTCTCTATTTGTTTTCATTCCGGTAGTGTGGAAATATGCAAATCAGATTTAAATAACTATTAATTTGTTTTTCTTTCAAATCATATCAGATGTGAATCAGATTTAAATAATTATTAGTTTGTTTTTCTTTCATATCATATCAGATGTGAATCCGATTTAAATAAAGGTGTACATGTAAATCTAATTTTATTTAAAAAATGAAATTTTAAAATCTTTTATCTTTAGTTCTCTTATTCAAATTGAATACTCTCTTAATAAAAATTGGAATTTAGTATGTACCTTATCTGAATCTGATTCGGATAGGACATTTTGATTTTGGCCCTATAGCTAAGCATCAATAGACTGTCAAACAAAATCTATAGAAAAGCATTAATAGACTGTCAATTTTCATTGTTTAACCTCATAGTAAATACTGGCTATTTATTGCATAAGGAATAATGCGACCCAAATCGGAACTCACTTTAATATTCTCACAATTTTCACTTTTGTTTACTTTGTTCCCACTGTATAGTCAGAGGAAGCGTGTTTTTTCCAGGACATAATTATACTGATTAAAAGACAGGGATTCGGTGATTGGATAAGATATTCATGTTTATCCCTGTGAATGGGAAAACCAAGGGGGTTAACACACGGACAATCGTCAGATCACCTCGCGCCCATCGTCGGGTTACCGGAGCTATTACAGTGTGTTATGTATAATTCACACGTTCCTTTAATTTGGTAGAACCCATTAATCTGCTGGGTTCAGTAAATGTCCGTTAAATGCCTTGCCTAAGGACACAACCAACTCGCTAGCAACCAGTTTCGAACCTGCAATTAGATCGAACAAAATACTCGCATAACCGGGGTCTCCTTATTACCCCAAACCAGTGGATTTCACCCGTACTTTCACAGAACATAAAACATCTTTAAATTATTCGTCGAGTTATCAGTTTCATTGGGATTCGAAAAGATTTATTTATGAAAATAATTATTAAACAGCACAAAAAATTGATTGACAGTGGTATTTCAATCTTGGATTAGTGCGTTTAAGGGTTAATACGGTGCGTTTAAGTTTATTGTAACATCACAAAATTTTGTACTTTACAATAATATTAATTACAAAAAGTGATATAGGACTCAAACAACACTGATGTAGGCTATGCAGACTAAAATATTATTAATCATGGTGTTAAATCGGTGTTATTAAATGTTTTTTGCAGGTATTCTGGACTTGGTGATTCTGTCGACAATTTCTTTCCACCCCTCGACCAGGACCAAGGATTCGACCGCGCACACGAGTTCAGTACTTTCACATTCTGGAGAGAGGAAATTGTGTCGTTTGCCGATGACCTTGAGAAGTTTGAGTGAATATGCAAATGAACTCGAAATCTTAAAGATCTGTGTTTTCTTCCATGAAGGCAACCTTTTCATCACAAAGACACACAAGATCATAAATCAGCATCTTTCTCTCTGTACCAGCTATTTTCTCTTCATAAAAATTAAAGTAACAAAAACGGGGCAGAAAATATCCGATATCTGTTTAATTTTTTCTTTAACTGCTATTAAATTTGATTGTTTAGTGTTGCAAACTTCTTACTTTTGGTAAAACCTTGTCTTGTTTTGTGTGAGACCATAGCCAATTTGGTATTGGCTTTCATTGGTTAATGGCAAAAAAGCATTAAATTTGTCTAGAAAAAGTAATTCAGGTGAAACACCTTGACCTCTATATGACATCACATTCACACTAGTGATGTCATATAATGATACATGCAACCAGTGACCTCACAATGAGATCAACCGGTTTCACCCTAAAAACTTTATTTATTTGTTGCGTTTTTGCTTTATCATTGCAAACCTAGCCTTTATGGAATACTAGATATTGTCCCAGTTTTCAACACAAATGTTTTTTTGTAATTGTTCCTTCATTTTTTGCCTCTGAATGTTTGCAAAAGCCTTCTCCCATTTATTCCAATTTAGCACTTAATTTTTCCATTTAGATTAATTCGAAATTTCATGTTTTTGGAAAACGCTTTTTGTTGTGTGTTGCTTAGTTTAATTTATTTCGTAAAAATCAAATTTTATTTTCAAGACTAAGAAGATTCTGATATTTTTTCTGTTTCAATTTGTAGCATCCTGCAAAACAGCCAACCTTAATTAGCTTCATCTATGTTCCTGTTGTTTGTTGTATGCGTGACTTGGATATGCAATAATAAAACCTCGCATAGGAAAATCGCAGAAAGTCAGAAAATCGACCAAAAATATTCAACTGTTTTCTATTTTAGTAAATTTCAAACCGCTAGGTGGCGATCATGCGAAACAGCTGATTGTAAAAAAATCCCCTAAATGCGTTGTTTAAACAAACAGGAATTTGGCAAATTGCGGAAATCTAATTATTGCAATCCTTGCCGCAAGCTCGTATGACCATGCTCGTTATAGTTGTGCGTGGTAGGGCATTGGTTGCATTAAAAAACTCTAGAGGTATTTGCTTAACTAGGTATGCCTGTGGCTCTCTTTGAGCGGTTTAGTATATAGATGAAGTAACTTATCCGACTGGCTTTAGTTTTATTTAAAAAAATGTCTTGCAAAAAATCACCAATAATGAAGTTTAGCGAATTGATAACGACACCTTTGTACAGCGTGCCTAATTATGATTTAAATATTTTAATGTGTTATCTGTTACTAAAATAACATACGCAAAATGACGTCAAACAATTCACTGGAATGCCCGCATATCAACTTGTTCAAAGAAACTAACGGAATTGAACCTTTCCGAATCACCCAAAAGTGGTTGGTACACTGCAGTACTGTGGAGGCAAGACAGGTAAGTTTTAATGACTTATAGGAAGGAACGTATTAAGGTTTGTTCCAGTCTGTTGGAAAACAGAGTTTTTACCTCATGCTCACAGTCTGGTTACTACAGGTTATTGCAGTATGTTCCATGTATAATATAACTTTGTTATTTTTTTGAGTGTTTTGGATTATTTTGTCCTACTGGTTAGTCTGGTGGTTTAGTGAGATGCCTTTCAACCGATAGGTTTAAGGTTTGAAACTGGTCGCTAGCTAGTCGGTTGTGTCCTTGTGAAAGGCACTTAAACGGACATTGCCTGAACCTAGCGGAATAATAAGTTCTATTAAATTAAAGGAACATGTGAATCATACACAACACATTGCAATAACTGCGGTAACCCAACGGTGGGCGCGAGGTGATCTGACGATTGACTGTGTGTTAACCCCTTTGGTTTTCCCATTCAAGGGGATAAACATAAATATCCTATCCTATCCTACCAAAACTAAAGTAATGGAATGGCAAGTTTATTGTTCTTACAACATTACTAAACATATCCATGTATAACAATATGCTTTTCCCAAACACTCAGGTTCGAGCACGGTCATGCATATGCAGGGTGTGCCAGAGCTACGGTGGGCGACTTCATACTTGTCTACATTGCATCTATTTTGGTTGCTATGAAAGGTATATTTGTGGTTTGTTACGTTTAGTTTAGTTTTAGTTTATTCATTTTTTGCCCCAACATTAAAAAATGGCAAATAAATCAAATCACGACACATGATCAGAAAAAGACGGCAAAACGAACAGTCGTTAAACCAAACCTAAGAGAAAAAACAATAATGTGTAAACAAAATTTAAGACCAAAAGATATTATTCTCAGACTGTGTATACAGGATCCCATTGAGTTGTATATTATTAGTGTTAATAATGGGGTTGGGGTGACATGACAAAGCAGACAAACCTTGCTGTGGTGTGCCAGTCGGTAGAGTAACAGATAAGTAGATTCTGATAAAAAATTTTGGAAAAATGTTTGTTAAATTATTATCTAAACAGTTAGCTTTTGGGTGCTACTTTAAAGTCAGTTGTGTTACCCCCCGTCCCCTTAACCAGTTCTGCATCTGTAACTCAATGCAGCCACCAATCAAAGCCAATTTGTTTAATGACACTTGTTGTGACCCCAGACAGCACATCCACAAGCATGCGCGAGATTCAAACCACTACCTGGCAATGGATCTCAGCTTCGGACAGATGTACTGCTTCCTCTGTCAAGATTATGTTTACGATAAAGAAGTGGAACAATATGCACAAGTATGAATGAGGGTTCTGTATTTTTTTTATGTAGGAAAACCAAGGGGGGGAAAACCAAGGGGGTCAGATCACATGTAAGTTGAAAAAGTTGAGTTACCACAGGGGAAACTGCCAGACTACCCTTTGACACTGTCAGAACTGTCTTTGACACTGTTTGACACTTTGACACTGGAGCTTTTGAAGTGTTTTGTATATTATTGAAATGTTTCTTTAATTTACTTGAAATGTTTTAAGGATGTTTAAGTTAAATAAGAACTTAAGAAATGTTTCAAACAGGTCGTACTTTAATATCCCTCGATAACCTAGCCATGTGCGCGATGTAATCTGACGATTGCCGGTTAAATTACGCCCTAACGCATTTTCCCAATTTTTTTTCAATCATGGGAATAAAACATAAATAACCCTTTTCCTAAACTTGAATTTTAACTTCTAATTTCTCTATGTTTATTTGCAGAAAGAATGGGCGAAAGTTTGTCGTTTCAACGGTTGGAGCGAAAGTTTACTCTCCACATTGCCATACTGGGAACCAACAGGTGATATGCATTGTAGGAAATTTGGTGGGCGCAAGGTGATCTGCCGATTACCTGTGTGTTAACTCCATATGGTTTTCCCATTCATAAACATGAACATCCTATAATTATAATCATTGCATAACTCGATGGTGGACGCTAGGTGATCTGACGATTACCTGTGTGTTTACCCCCTTGTTGGGTTTCCGTTTATTATTTTTTTCAAAAACTTAATTCAATTAAAAAAAATAAAAAGACCCAGGCAAGGGTAATGAAGGCGAAATGAACAAAATGTTGAATCTATCTCCAACTGATTAGTCATGTGGTGTAGTGCGTCGCCTTTCAGCGGAAGGGTTGCAGATTCTAAACTGGTCGCTAGCTAGTCTGTTGTGTCCTTGGGCAAGACATACACAACACAATGCAATAGCTCCGGTAACCCGACGGTGGACGCGAGGTGATCTGAAGATTGCCCATGTGTTAACATCCTTGGTTTTTCAATTCACAGGGATAAACATAAACATCATATCCTAAGTAACAATAGATGAGGTCGTTAAACTCAAATAAAGCAATTTGTAAATGTTTGCACATTTTGAAATCCACAGAGAATAAAAAGAAACTTAATTTAAATATTAGTTCTCTCCATTAAACAGACTACAGACTGGTAAAAGCTATATCGACGACCTGATATTTCCTTGTATGTCAACGGCATCCAATTACATATTTAACCTCGGACAGATTTTATTTTGATTAAAATTTAGCTTAAAATGAATTTAAACTTAACGCTTCAATCATCATAATAGACATATAACAGTATAGGCCCACAAGCTTTCACACACGCTGGTACAAATTTTGCTCACTTTATTTAGGTTTACGTATGTATTGTTATCGTTCTTTCAAAACAACAATATTAACTTCTGAACTTTTACAAAACAACAAAATCAACTTTAAAGTTCTACAAAACAACAAAATCAACTTTAAAGTTCTACAAAACAACAAAACCAACTTTAAAGTTCTACAAAACAACAAAATCAACTTTAAAGTTCTACAAAACAACAAAACCAACTTTAAACTTCTACTAAACAACAAAATCAACTTTAAACTTCTACTAAACAACAAAATCAACTTTAAACTTCTACTAAACAACAAAACCAACTTTAAACTTCTACAAAACAACAAAATCAACTTTAAACTTCTACTAAACAACAAAATCAACTTTAAACTTCTACTAAACAACAAAACCAACTTTAAACTTCTACTAAACAACAAAACCAACTTTAAACTTCTACAAAACAATCGATCAACTTCTACTGCCCAGGAACTGAACTTGAACATCTGAAGTTGAAATTCCTGGTCCCGGTGGCTACCGTGGACCCGCCCATAGTAATGTAATGTAATGCACAGGAACTGAACTTGAATACTTGAAGTTGAATCCAAAACGACGGAAAATAGCAGCGGACAGCTATGTAGGATTGCGTGGATTGGTCAATCTCGGAAACACCTGTTTTATGAACTGTATCTTGCAGGTAACACAGCATTTTATATTTATTTTATTTTATAGATCAGTGGTTCTTAAACTTTTTAGTCATAACTACCATGGTAGACCAGTTAACCATTTTTTTCTGTTGTCTGTTGTCAAAATCTAGAGCAGTGGTTCTTAAACTTTTTAGTCGCACCCCTCTTAAAGTTTGTCATTCATGCTCACGCCTCACCAAGCCACAAAAATCTAATTCAAGAAAAATGAAAAAATAATTTACTTTTCATTATCCTGCTTAGTGTACAGGATGCACTAGGGTGGGAAAGTTTTGTTGGCATTGTTAAATGAGGAATGTGTTTCGATTCTGGATTACTTGGTTGTTTGGGAATAACCCCCTTCTTATTAAGTGATCTAATGATGTATACATGTTATACAGTATTGTAAACTACTAATTTATCTTATTTTTAATTTCTAAATTACAAACTCAAAATTACCGTCTGGTACAAAAACTATTACGAATATTAATTATAGCTTGTAAATCAATGTCTAAAACTGCACAAGCTGCAGCTGTGAAAGTGTAATGAATCCTGTTTTTTTAATTGATCTAAAACCAGACACCCAACACACACAATTCTGTACATTTGTACGTTTTTCGTTTGACATAACTTTTAAATTTTATTTCTCTCATATTTAAAACAATTTTTTATTGCAAAAACACTCGGGAGTAAATTGACCAAAATAAGGATAAATGTGGGTAGATTGTTAAAAATGGTTATTGTTTTTTGTAGTTTTGAAATGGTGTTTGGTCATATGGAATATAGGAATTAATAAGTTCACCATGTAGCAGAAAATGTAAATATTTAAAGGGTGACTTTTGCCCTTAAAACAGAACCCAATTTGTCTGTTAATTAAATTTTTAATTGGTACAGTAATTTAATAGACACTCCAAAACCAATGCACAATCAATCACTACTAAAAGGTTTTTGAGACTAATTACCACTCACCTTGTAGGTGGTCTTACTAACATATGGTGTTACCTCTACAGCGATTTTGCTATAAAAAGATGTAAATGTTCAGGCATTTTATGACTTTTGTTGTTTTTCCTGAATAAAAACAACGAAAATTTGTGCTTAGTGTAAAATAACGATCGATTATGTTATGGGAAATGCTAAAATATATACTTTACCGTCACGTCCATGCATTCAAGTCGAGGCGAATTTAATATTCATATGCAATTTCAGTTAGCTGAAATTGAATGGCTAAGCATGAGTTTTTCACTCCTATCCTTTACATCAGGCATGGGCAACATACGGCCCGTGGGCCGGGTCCGGCCCGTTAAGGGATTTTTACCGGCCCGCAGACCGTATCTAACCATACCTTGTAATTAAGATATTGAATACTATTCATGTAATAACCCGGCCCACCAAGAACTTTATTTTCCCACATCTGGTCCATCGACTAGAGAAGTTGCCCACCCCTGTTCTAGAGGCTGGTTTCGATCCCACTACCTTACTTCTGCTTGTCATCAATTATTGTTCATATCTCCGCAGGCATTCGTACACACGCCAATGCTGCGGGACTACTTCCTTGCAGAGCGCCACGAATGCGATAAAGAGCAATGCTTGGTGTGCGAGATGACTCGCTTGTTCCAGGTAAGTGGTTGCGATCAATTACGAGGTGCTAAGCGGTCGTTGTCTTGGTTGTACAGGTCAACTGGGTTTTAAAAAATTTATATCAATAAAAAATTATATCAATAAAACAATATATCAATAAAAAATTATATCAATAAAAAATTATATCAATAAAAAATTATATCAATAAAAAATTACCAAAAACTTAATATCAATAACAATCTATTCATATTTAAAAATATCAATAATACACATACTGAATACTGATAATATGAAAGTTGACACAAAAAATTAACCGATTACTTGGGTTTTAATGAGTGTCATTGGCCACATTTATATCTACCATCACAGTTTAACCTATTCTGAGTATCCCATCTTAAAAGTGTATTTTTATTTAAGAGGAACATCCTATCAAAAGAGTTTTTTTGAAACCATTTTCTTTAGTTGAATCCTTCCTTTTGTGAGTCCAGTGCTTAACAATGAATTTGACCTGACTAATGAATATAATTGTTTGGCGATACTCCCTCAAACATAGAATTATTGTACAATTTTGGTCGGGTTTAATACGAGGTAAACATTTCTTCGAGTTTAATTCAAATAAATTTTAAAATGCAAATTCCGTATTTTTTTATAACATTTTAAAGTTTTACATTTGTAATGCTTTTGAACAAGATTATTGGATAACCTTTCAACTGCGGTTTTAATTGGGTGATTACCTGAATTATAATGGCTGCTTATGTCACATACACAGGGTTATACATGACTATTCCATCCACCTTCGTTAACATACAACAGATTAGTTTGGTAGTTTAGTGCGTTGCCTTTCAGCCCAAGGGTTGCAGGTTCAAAACTGGTCGCTAGCTAGTCGGTTGTGTACTTTGGTAAGGCACTTTACAGACATTGCCTGGACCCAGCGGATTAATAGGTTCTACAATAATACAGGAACGTGTGAATCATACACAACACACTGCAATAGCTCCCGACGATGGGCACGAGGTGATCTGATGATTGCCCGTGTGTTAACCCCCCTGGTTTTCCCATTTACGGGGATAAACATGAATATCCTATTCCTAACTATGTAATCCACAGAAATTTTACGCTGGGGAGAAGACAGCTTACATCCCGTTCCGATTACTCCACCTAGTGTGGACAAATGCACGCCACCTAGCGGGCTACGAGCAGCAAGACGCCCACGAGTTCCTCATCGCAGCTCTCGATCTCCTCCATCAGCATCTCAGTGCGAGGTCAGGATCAACTTCTGTCGAACATTTTTTGTCGAACAATTTCTGTCGATTTTTTCGATAAATTTTTACCGAACAATTTTTGCCGAACAATTTTAACAAATTTTTTCAAACAAATTTTTTCAAACAATTTTTGCCAAACAATTTTTGTCGAACAATTTTTGTCAAACAAAATTTTTCAAACAATTTTTATTGATCAATTTTAGTCTCCAAATCTGTCTGATCACGAACCATGGTCGTATGGTTTTATGTAAACCTGAAATACTTGTAATGTTAAGCAACATTAACAATTTTACATCTTTGTTTAGCAATTATGTCAAACTCCAAATGGATAGTTATTTTTATTATTTTATTATGTTAAACTCCAAAGTAGTCATTATTTTTTCTATTTCTGCCAATTGAACGGTTAATGTAGTTACCACATGATGTTTATTTAACAAAAACATTCTTTATTACCATTAAGCCCCAAGAAAACCTAATAACTTTCAATATAAATGTTAAGTTTAAATGATTGTATAACCTGACATATGATGTTGTTATAAGATATAAAACAGAACAATTATACGCCATTTTTTATTTATAAATTTTAATGTAAAATGGTTAATGATGGTAGGTTGGTATAATATGGTTTGATGGTATATAAAATGATATTTGTTGGTTTCATGTAAAATTAATTGACATATGATGAACTTATGAAGGGAGCAAAAGTGTAAGAAACTCAATTTTAGAAGTGTAGTTTAGTTTAGTTTATTCATTTTTTGCCCCAGTTTTTAAAAATGGCAAACGAATATAATCACGACACAGGAACAGGAAAATACGGCAAAACGAACAATCGTTAAAACACGCCAATAAAAAAAATATAAATTAATAAATATAGCGGACGCCGCCGCCAAACCTAGGTGAAAGAACAAGTGTAAGAAAACTCAATTTTACTTCCTCTTTCCTCTAATCTGACATATTTTCCACATTTTAGCAACGATGCTGGCAACATTAACAACAACAACATCATCAGCGGACGACCTGGTATGTCAATCAATTTGATTGACAGCTCAAACCACGTCATAGTGGACGAGGACAGCAACGAACGAGGCAACCCGTGCGACTGCATCATCGACCAGATCTTCACCGGTGGGTGGCAGTCTGACGTCACATGCCAGATGTGTGGCGGTGTGTCGACTACCATCGATCCGTTCTGGGACATCTCTCTCGATCTGCCAGGTTTGACGCAATATTTCGGCGATTTTTCGACGGTTATATATTACATTTGGCCCAGTTTAAGTATGATATATTCCTTGACCAACAATGCATTGCACAACATATGTTCCTTGACCAACAATGCACCATCACTAAGTAAAATTTAATTTAAATTTAATAAGTTTGAACATTTTTTGCTAACCACATGATAAATTTCAACATTTTGCTAACTTACACAATAAATAGATGTCGTCATTTCAGTTGAGCACCGAGTGCACGCTCGTGTTAGTAATAA
Organism: Ciona savignyi; assembly: GCA_000149265.1. Taxonomy (NCBI): domain Eukaryota; kingdom Metazoa; phylum Chordata; class Ascidiacea; order Phlebobranchia; family Cionidae; genus Ciona; species Ciona savignyi. Next base: position 404,353 of record CH002304.1, read on the forward strand.
TTATTTATCCGCTGCTCCGGTTAGTTTGACCTTAGTTGCTCTTATTTATTTGTTGTACATTTGCTATACGGTTTAAAGTAGTAGTTGACTGTTCTTTTATTGTTATTATATTGCGTTTCCTTTTGTTTCAGATTCAATTAACAAATAAAGAATACGACAATAAAAAAAAAAAATAATATTTTACTATTTTTTGTAATGCTGTCCTGATTCACGCATTTGGCCACAAAATTCATGTTTTTCAATTTCTTCCTTCAGGTTCGATGTCAAGCCCTTGGCACTGCATGTCGCCAACCCAAGCCTCAGTCCCCGGTATGGCTGGGCTTGGATCTCCCACAGTTAATGGGGCAAACGACCAACAACGACCAATGTCGTTGAAAGATTGTCTAAACAGGTAAACACACGTACGGATCATGAAAAAGCGCGAACGCGTGACAACACTGATTAGTTCACGCTAAAATAAGAAGCAAGGCGCACGCTAATAATCCAGAGGCACAACGAAGGAATTACACTGTTACAATAATACCTGTAATTATTGAGGCCACACATTTGCACAAGTATGTTAATTTCCATTAGTCCTAATAATCTGTTTTATTTCATACTGTTTACCTCTAACTTCTATTGCGAGTACAATTTAGCGGTTATTCACAATTGCATTTTTGTGATATTCGAATAGCTTGTTGGAATGGTACGTCTACTTTCTTCTAAAGGTTTGTATCTCCAAAACTATCCGCTAACAAGTAGATTATATAAGGCACATTACCCAAACTCAGTGAATATACGGGTTGTACTAAAACACAAAGCAAGCCTCCTACAAAACACATTGCAATAGCCCTGGTAACCGGACGGTAGGCGCGAGGTGACCTGATATTTACCTATGTAAGAATGTTAGAACGTTGCTATACGTATTCGCAAGGTAATCTGACGATTGCCCGTGTGGTAACGCTCCCTTACATATCCGCGAGGTAATTTGACGATTGCCCGTGTGGTAACGCTCCCTTACGTATCCGCGAGGTAATTTGACGATTGCCCGTGTGGTAACGCTCTCTTACGTATCCGCGAGGTAATTTGACGATTGCCCGTGTGGTAACGCTCTCTTACGTATCCGCGAGGTAATGTGACGATTGCCCGTGTGGTAACGCTCCCTTACGTATCCGCGAGGTAATTTGACGATTGCCCGTGTGGTAACGCTCCCTTACATATCCGCGAGGTAATTTGACGATTGCCCGTGTGGTAAAGCTCCCTTACGTATCCGCGAGGTAATTTGACGATTGCCCGTGTGGTAACGCTCCCTTACGTATCCGCGAGGTAATCTGACGATTGCCCGTATGATAGAGCGCAGCTTTTTCATCCATAAGTATAAAACATAAATATCCTATCCTTACTTGGTTTGTACTATTTGACCATTCGTAATAATGCACCGGCAGTCGGTTGATTTTCGAATATCAAATCATATATTTCACCATATAAACTCGCGCATTTTCCACCAGGTTCACCCGGCCAGAACACTTAGGAAGTTCGGCGAAGATCAAATGCAGCAGCTGCCACAGCTACCAGGAATCCACTAAACAACTTACGCTTAACAAACTTCCAATCGTTTGTTGCTTCCATCTGAAACGGTTCGAACATACCAATAAGGTGAGGTTTAGTACAAGAACAAGAGTTTAGAGGAGAGGATATTCATGTTTATCCCGTGACTGGGAAAACCAAGGAGGTTAATACACGAGCAATCGTCAGATCACGTCGCGCCCACCGTCGGGTTACCGCAGATTTTGCAGTGTGTTGTGTATGATGGAAAAGTTCCTTTTCGGGGCAATGTCCATAAAGTGCCTTAAGACTAACTGGTCGGACAAAGAAGAGGTCGCAATAAAAATTCCCTTCTTTTCTTGACAAAGCCAAGTTTTGAACCCAAAATGTTTTTGTTTTTAACTCCATTTTTTATTTTGAATAATGTATTAATCGCGTTAACCCTTCCCAACAGGACCGTTTAGCAGATAATAATTTTTATTCCTCTTTACTTTTTTGCCAAATATGGTGTAATCTATCCCAATCGGCCATGCTCCTGATTTGGTCGCACCACCGAATTTTTAAATAGGTTTCATTACTTTAAACTCGACCGACCTCCATTCACAAAGTATGTTCAACGCACAGGCACGACGAAAAATCCCAACGTACATTTCGTTCCCAATGGACCTTGATCTGAGCCCGTTCATGGCGTCCAGACGCAGCGTTAACACAAGAGATGAAACTTCGGTGGACGACGCACTAAAAGAAAACAAGTAATTTTTGATCTTTTTATATATTTGTGCCGACACATTCAACAGGTTAGATTTGATTTTTTTATTATTCGGAGTGTTGTGGTCACGAGCGCGTCTGTTCAGCGGGTATAATGACGTAACTCTGTCCGTAAGTTTGCTAAACTAGAATGATTAAAACTTGTTCTGACGACGCACTAAAAGAAAACAAGTAAATTTTGATATTTTATCGTGCTTTTTTTGGTGGTTCTATTTGCAGAAAAACTCATCGGATGTTGCCGCTTGTACCGTATTAAATAAAAACTTTAGAGCGATGTCTCCAACGTATAAACCACATTCCAGTTATTATTGTATTCCGACATTGGGCAGTACGTATTCTAACGATGGCCGGTGCTATAACGGCTAGTGCCGCCCCGCTGGGGTATGAAGGTCCTGTTTCTATAGAAGATTTATCGATAGTGACTATAACTGAACTCTACGTTCGCAAAACGTTTACAAGATTTATCACCGGATAAATCAAGCCCACGGTTGTAGGAGCCGAAACTTTTACATGTGTTGTAACGTGTTGTAAACCATGCGGATAATAATTACCGATACATCCCATCGATTTCCCCTAAGACGAAGAAATGTGACATTTTTTCTCCCTAAAATTAACAAAATGGTCGGACCGGTTTGTTTATAATGTTTATTTATGTCCCAATTGGTAGCAGGGGCAACGTAACACACGTGACCAGTAGCTTAAGTGTATTGTTTCTTCACGGTTTAACATTAAGAAGATAAACTGACAGTAACATTATTTTAAAAAAATCGGAACACAAGACAAAGTACGTCAATAAAAATAAAACATTAAAAAATACAGATAAATACCAGACGCAAAACTTAATTATTGTTTAATTAAAAATAGACTGCACGTTATGGATTAGAAGTCAAATTAAACTTGGTCAATGGATTATTTAAAGATGCAAATGGATTTTGTAATCGATGTAATATCACATAACGTGCGCTATGATGATTATTGCTCCAAATGGATTTGGTTCAGTTCAACTCCTTTCAAGTAATAAATCTGTCAGTTGTTGTTAACCAACGGAGAAACCGGTAAAGACTGCAAGTCCTCAGTATTAAACACTCGTTTTTATGGCAAAATCGTAATTCGCCATTAAACTTTAATGGGCAGATTCGTTCATTTTTATTTGCCGGGGAACCTAAAAAGGGAAGAAAAGCGGAAAGGCCGAAAGGAGGGAAACTGCACAATAAAATGAAGATTAGGACATTGGAGTTGGTTTTAAACATGGGGTTGGAGTTAGAGTTGGTTCTAGGGTTTAGATCAGTGTTTAAGGAAGGGTTATAATTAGTTTCCATAGTTTTATGAGCAGTTTCCCTCCTTCCCTCTTTCCCGCTTTCCCTCCTTTTAGTGTTGCCCTATCTACTGGCGGTTTCGTAGGGAATTATAGCCTGCTTTTATTTATTTCTCCTGTAATAAATATTAATTCATCGTTTATTGAGTAAAAACAAACCGGTCACAACTTTTACATTTTTTAATATTAAAGTTTATGAGAAATCCATTTTAGGTATTCCCTATTCGCCGTCGTGAACCACTTGGGGTCGCTACAGAGCGGCCATTACTCGGTGTACGTGCGACAACATAGAGATCAGTGGTTTCGCTGTAACGATTCGACAATTTTGAAGGCGAGCGTGCACGACGTTCTGCACTCTGAAGCTTATCTTTTGTTTTACCACAAGCAGTATCTGGAGTACGATTGATGCTAAACAACCGCTGTACTGCACAGCCAACGTAGCATTCTTCTCAATCATGTGAAGTTGTTTTTTTTTTCAGTGTGCGTAGTCGATTTTGTCGGTAAAACTTCTTGTTTCGTCAATATTGCAATTGAAGTTCAAGCTGTATGCATGAATACTCTCGTCTCATCTGATCTATGCTTGTCCGTGTCCGGCATTTTGGGATTTATTAAATGAAATCTACACTCCACACACGTTTCTGCTGTTTTAATATAAATTTTATGGAGGAAAAAAATATTTAGTTTACTGGAAAAGAATGGTCTGATATGATATCACGCAATAACAGTTAGTTATGCGGGAAATGCGCCTAACGTTATCCGGGCTATTGCGGTAGTTTATACCAGGGCTTCCCAAACTTTTTTACGAGCGACCCTTTTCTCATTATCAAAAAAATTTACGCCCCTATTTATTTTATAAAATTTATTTTATTTTTGTCTTTTTAACTAATTTTAAGTTGTAAGAATGTAAGAGTACGGTAAAAAAAGCAGACAAACAACAGTATTTACAAAGATCGAAAACTGAGTTTGTTATTTAATGAGCTGCATGGTTCTGCATGTTTTTGCACAGTAAGTCAAACCGTGGCTCAATGTGTACATAATGTACATTATGCTGTAACAATGGTAGTTCGTTACAGTACTACAGACGGAATTTAACAGTGTAATGTATCTTTATACTGTAGTCAAAAACGCCAATAATGCCGTTTCAATTCAGAGAAAGTTTTTTAATAAATAGGCTACGAAGCATAAAGTAGGGTATTATAAGCAATTTGTATGAAAAACAGGAAGCTTTTGCGACCCCAAATTTTTTTCTTGCGACCCCCGTCGGGGTCGCGACCCCTAGTTTGGGAAGCACTGGTTTATACGGAATTAGAATAGCAAAATTAGAAAAGTGACTCGTAATAAAAAGTTAAACGGCTTAAAGGGGAACTGAAGTAAATTTTAAGAATATCTTAATAAATGGAAAAAAATACGCTGATTTCAAAAATCAAATCAGCTTCTTCCAATATTTTTTGGTTAAAGAGTTATGAGCAAATATGTATTTCATTTTATGTTAGGGGATTTCCCGTATTACGTCACTGACGTTGTTGAGATTTCGTGCCTATATGCATTGTATACAATCATGTGTCAGTTTAGAGGTGAATTAGTAACAGAAGCGCCTGCAGGAGCGTTGTATTTTCGTTTTTATTATGGAGACTTAGCATAACACTTGTCATATAGCCTTACTGAACCAATGTACATGGTGACAGCTTACTTTAAGCGCGGTCATTAAGGCCTGCACGGTCCTGGACCTAAGCTGAATGCTGAGCTGAGGTATACAGGTCTCGTATTTAAATGACTTTAGAATAATAAGTCTTAGCAATTTATATCATAAATAATAAAAGTGAAAACAGAACAAGAAAACTATAACAGAATGCATTAAACTGTAACTGCCAGCAATTTATAGAAATAAACCAGCCATTAGGCAAAGGCTAGACTATGCGGTGGGAAAAGTCTATTTCTTACATGGTTTACCTTGGTTGTTTGTATAATGTTTTGCTGTTGTGTATGTGGTGCATTTAATGTCTGCTGTTATTGAAACTGAGCATTAGCCTACTGGTTGAGAATACCACTTATTGCAAAAACCAGTTAATCCACAGTTGAGTAGCTGATGTGTAGTCTGACAATAAGTACACAGCAAGCACTCAGATAAGTAAGTGAAGAATATATATAATAGATCTTTACTTAACTACCCAAATAAGTTAATAAGAATATACTACATTTCTAATTTAGTTCTTTTTATTAGATATTGTAAAATGCCTAAAGTTAAGCCACTGAGAAGGAAGAAAGAGTGATTGGAGCATATTGTTTTGCTCCAGGATGTACAAATTCCTATTACAGCACACGAAATTCCAATCCACCTGTGCTCTTCCATCGATTTCCTCACAACGACAAAAAACGGTTGAAGCAATGGATACAACAATGCAAGCGTTCTAAACTACCTGGAAAAAGAACCGCAGTGTGTAGTGCACATATTTGTGACAAGGATTATCATAGTAAAATTGTATTTGACTCCAATGGAGTAGCCAAGATGATGAAAACAAACCACTTGAAAAATACAGTTCCAACAATTTTAAATGTTTCTGATTATGATTTTAAACATAGTGATCAACCCGAGTACATCAAGTGCAACTTCAAGAACTTCTTTATCCAAGCAGATAATTGAAAAATAAGGGCTTTTAGTAATGCAAGTCCAGTCTGGCATTATTTTGTGCACAAATGCATGTACATTCATGCAGCATAAACATTCTTGCGGTATGTCCATAAGAATACAGTTTTTGCAACGGCACCAAGTCATGTCAATAGGTAATGTTTCTAAATAAACATTTTCTTCTATGGGGCTTGCATCTTCAAAGATACTTTCAGACGTTTTCCTTGGTCCAAACGCAAATGACTAAATTTGTGTTGTTTTATTGTGTACAATAAAACTTCTTTCATCCATGCCAGAATGTTGAAAACTGTTCATCCATTTTAGTGTTACAACATTAACTTAAATTTACTCTAGAAATGAAGAAAACAAAAGAAATTTGTTAAAACTTCTATGCATATGTATACCAAATCTCTCACACTATCAGTTTGTAGCCTACGGGGTTGATAACAACATTGCTAGTCTATGTTGCAGATTATGGCTATATATTGAAAAGCAACAATCATGAAAGAAATAGGCTGTTCCCACCGCATAGTCTGATCTTTGATTGATGGCTGGTTTATTTCTATAAATTGCTGGCAGTTACAGTTTACTGCCTCCTGTTCTAGGTTTCTTGTTCTGTTTTCACTTCTATGATTTATGATATAAATTGCTAAGACTTATTATTCTAAAGTCATTTAAATACGAGACCTGTATACCTCAGCATTCAGCTTAGGTCCAGGATCGTGCAGGCCTGAATGAGCGCGCTTAAGGTAAGCTGTCACGCAGGTACATTGGTTCAGTTAGGCTATATGACAAGTGTTATGCTAAGTCTCCATAAAAAAACAAAAATACAACGCTCCTGCAGGCGCTTATGTTACTAATTCACCTATAAACTGGCACATGATTGTATACAATGCATATAGGCACGAAATCTCAACAACGTCAGTGACGTAATACGGGAAATCCCCTAACATAAAATAAAATGCATATTTGCTCATAACTCTTTAACAAAAAAATATTGGAAGAAACTGATTTGATTTTTGAAATCAGCGTATTGTTTTCCATTTATTAAGATATTCTTAAAATTTTACTTCCAGTTCCCCTCTTAAACGTGATAGAGGAACGCTTCGAGTATTAATAGTAAGGCGGCCGATTACAAATTCATTGCGGAAAACTTTACAACGGATGTGTTTTAACTTGGGTGAGAATTATGTGGTTTTCGTGAAACTATGCGATCTATTTATATATACCAACACTGATTGATACATCTGCTTTAAAAATTACATGTTACATTTGTTGTTATGTTAAGAGGCTACTGGTACTGGAATACGGAGGCCAACTGCATCGATTAGCCGTATTCTTTAAATATTTATAATCGTAAAACGCTACAGATCCAAATTAAGTGATACAACAGCCTATTAAATGCTCTTAATTTGGAACAGATTGCAAAGTATCCTATTTGGAAAAACGTCATAATATTCAGCCCACATAATAAGATAATATAAACAGAAAATCGAACGTTGACTTTAAATATTAATTCCGTGTTATTAGCGGTTACTAGTCTCTTGGGATTAGATTGGCTTGTATAAATTTAGGTTTTCCAATAGGAAAAGCAAATTGGACCGCTATCAAATCGGCATCAAGTGATTTAATTTCACCCGGTTTGATTTCCGCAAGGAGATTTTTTTCATACTCATAACAAAACTGAGAGATTGGTCGAAATGTCGATAGAAGAAGGGATCAACTGTGTAGAAGCTGATGGTACGTCACGAAGTATAGGTGTTACGCATGTTATGTTTGTTGAGTAGTCGCCCGGTCGTTTTACAGTTATTAAGCCAAACAGGCTGTTTGTTAACTGTTAAAGAGAAAGAAAACGCGAGGCATACCACCAACCGCTATTGCACAGTAAAAGGACAACTTTTCGTTGAACAAATCAACGCTACTATTTTTCTAAAAGTGCTTTAGATCAGCCGAATGAATGGGAAAGTTACCAGTCGGAAAACAAGGTTATCGTCTTCGGTTTCCCTCGAATTCGATTGTATTTTCAAGGTATGTTGTATGTTCTTTAAATCCTAATTAAAACAAACATATTGTGAAAAATACAATTCCTGTGTTTATATTATTTTTGGCATTTCATTGGGGAAAACTAAAAGGAGGGAAAGTGGGAAGGAGGAAAACTGCACATTTAAATGAAAATTAGAGCATTAGCGTTAGTTTGAAGCATGGGGTTTGAGTTAGGATTAGTTCTGAAGTCGATATTACTGTTTAGGGCTGGGTTACAAGTAGGTTTCATAATTTAAGTGTGCAGTTTCCCTCCTTCCCCACCTTTAACAATGACTTACCAACCGAACATTACATTTAAATGTATAGGATAGGATATTCATATTTGTCCCCATGAATGGGAAAACCAGGGGGCTAACACACAGGCAATCGTCAGATCATCTCGCGCCCATCGTCGGGTTACTGCCCTACTGGAAAGTTCGTATGATGCGCCGGATATATCTGGCGTGACGCACGGACTACTTTTTCGGGTATTGGCGTAGTAAACTCCAAAAATCATGCTGGCGTGGCGTGATTACACTTCCTTTCATTTATGTCAGTATTTTTGACACTTTAAGCTTTATATTTCAAAGTTTTAATTAAAAATTATGCAACTTTGTTTGTGGTGGCGCAAATTAGTACTGCTGGCGTGGCGCAAAATTTAGGTTAAAAAATGTTGGCGCAAAAATCCGGCGCACAGAAAACGAACTTTCCAATAGGGGGTTACTGGAGCTATTACAGTGTGTATGATTCACACGTTCCTTCAATTTAGTACAACCCATTAATCAGTTTGGACCAGGCAATGTTTGTTTATTTCTTTGCCCAAGGACACAAACGACTATCTTGCAACCAGTTTCGAACCTGCAACCTTTCGGTTGGAGGGTGCCGCACTAAACCACCAAACTAACCGTCGGACAAAGCCTAACCGGGTGGTACTGATAGACCATATGTGAAGTGTTTATTTTCTATTCCATCCAAATATATTCAAATACATAAATCAATAAATATTTGTTCATGTGTTTGTACTCAATGTGAATTTATTAGCCTGTCTGGTCCTAATGACAACATTATTTAGTTTCCTGAAAACAGGGGAAATAGACAATAAATAATATATAGTTTCATAAGATCTGTCAAAACCGACTAGCTAGGGACCAGTTTCAAATCTGCAACCTTCCGGGTGTAAGGCGACGCACTAATCCTCCAGACTAACTGGTCAACCGGTGTTAAATAAAATATATAAATAAAAATATAATTTTTAAATTTTTTTCCAAGGTAATGATTGCCGGTGATTCTGGCGTTGGCAAAACCTGTTTGTTGGTTCGCTATAAAGATGGGACTTTTCTCGGAGGAAATTTTATTTCGACCGTTGGAATTGATTTCAAACATAAGACTTTGATGATTGAAGGAAAGAAGATAAAACTCCAGATTTGGGATACAGCAGGTACTATTAAAAAAAAACAGGGTGATATTTAAATTATGTAACTATGCTACTAGCAGCAATAGTGCTAGTTACATCATGATACCTTGCTGACATAGGATTTGACAAACTGATTTTATATTGGTGGCCAAAAAGCAAAAAAACACTAAATTAAGCTCCTAAAAATAGCTTAATATGTTAGGTTAGGATATATTTATGTTTATCCCCGTGAATGGGAAAACCAAGGAGTGTTAGCACACGGGCAATCGTCAGATCACCTCGCGCCCATAGTCAGGTTACCGGAGCTATTGCAGTGTGTTGTATATGATTCAGACATTCCTTCAATTTGGTAACAAATTCAACAAATCAACTTAATATGTAGTTAAGATTTATAAAATTAATATAAATTATGATGATTTTAGGTCAGGAACGCTTTCGAAGCATGACACATAGCTTCTTTCGTGATTGTTCGGCAATTCTGCTCGTCTACGATATATGTAACCCTCAGTCGTTTGCCAATGTGACAAATTGGATTTCCGACGTACGCCAATATGCTTCATCAGACGTCACATTGGTCCTTGTTGGGAATAAGTGTGACTGCTCTTCAGCAGAAAGAAAGGTAATTCTAACAGGATAGATATTGATGTAGGATACAAATTTGATATTTAAATAATTGATAGATTTTCCATACACATGTAAACATAATCCATGATCAGGTATTACATTAAATGTGCCGCAATTGTATAAGCATAGTTATTTGCAATCAAGCATATTAGTCTTAATTAGGGATGCACAAACTAGAATATCGAATCTTCCGGATTCGAATCCTACGGGATTCGAATCCAAATATTACGTTTATTTCGAATATTTGGATTCGAAATTATATACATTGCACATTAAGAAACTATAATTGCTCGAAGTTCCTTTTTATTTCCATTGTACACGTTGCAGCAGCGTTGATTATAATGGATATTATAAGCATGGGCGCCGGCTTCCGCTGCGCAATAATTATCACATAAATCGTCTAACCGCAGCGCCGCTTTTCCAGCGGTGTTTATTGCTTTGATCGGCGGTTTGACCTAGGGTCACGTTGACCCAGATTCAATACAGGACCACTGACGCACTCCCGTTTTTCCCCATGTTCTTCCCATTACTAAGTATTAGCTAGAGAGAACAGTAGGCTGACATCGGTTAACGGTTTTTTCTTTGATCAGTTAACCGTTATAATAATCTGGGTTCTTGCACAGCCCTCGCAGACACATAAATATTTGGTATATTCTTTCCCTATTGTTGACGCTGAGCTGCGTATTAACGACCATGCAATATTTCAGCGGGGAAGTATTTAGATTAAACATTTAAACTCCTGGCTTAATCTTTTAGCTTTGTAAATCGTTAGTATCATAGTTCTATCCGAGTTAGTTCGAGGCATAGGGCCGATTGTGACGTCATAAAATTTCGCGCAACGGTAACATTTTACTGAAGTCGCCGCCTATGATTATAAGTATGTAATCACACTGGCCATAAACATAGTCAGCGGCAGCAGGATTTTTTGACGATCTTGCCACTTTAACTCGAGTTTGCTTTTTAATATAGAATAGGATTCGATATTCTGGATTCGAAATAACTATTCTAGAATACCAAGATATTCTAGTTTGTGCATCCCTAGTCTTAATCGATAAAGCATTGGCGATTTGTTGGCAACCCAAAGTTTTTCGGATTAAAATCATTTTTTCCTAGCTTGTTTACCCAGTTTTTTTGTGTCTCTTGTCAGGGTATATTATGTACCGTATTCCGTGAACCAAGTAGAATGATGAGTTGTAATAATCATAAAGGAAAGTTTTAATAATACATACAACACAGTGAAAGATTAACCCAGCCATATGCGCGAGGTAATCTGACAATTGCCAATGTTGTAATTAGGGCTGCAAATTAACGGCTAATTTGAAAAACGAATGTAACAATAATTGGTTAACCGATTTTCTTTAAGCTAGGATTGTATTGCATAGCATTGACGCATACCACAGTTGTCATCGACAGGTATTTTTATGTCAAAAAAGCGTTTATTTTACCAACCAATGAACAGATAAGAGTTCAACAAAAGAGTTTTTAAAAAACGGTTAAACAGTTAAAACTTAGGGTGGCGGTTAACCATAAAAGCGGTTAACCACTATGGTTAACAGTTTATTTTTCGCACCCCTAGTTGTAATGATCCTTGGAATTTTCCGTCCATGAAACAAAACAGGACATTTATATATCCCAAAATTGTAAAATATAATGTCGGTACTGCTCACTTAAACTATTTAAACAGCCAAAATTATTTAAAAATCAATATATATAAAGAAAAACAATCTTTTCTTTGCCCCCAAAGGTCAAAATTTGCCCCAAAACACATGTTTAATTGATTAAAGTATTTTTTTACATTTTAACTTAATTTGTTCAGTCGATATGACAACGCGTAGCACGCCAGGGCAGCTTGTCTCCGGTTTCAAAGGGGAAAGTAATTAGTTTTTCGTGGTGGCCATTAATAATATACACCGTTTTTTTTATTTTTGGCATCCTACTTTTGTCCTGTGCTTTTGGCTGCATAATTCATCAGCTAAACGTGTGTGCGTTTAACCAATCCATTCTACCCACTCTACTTGACTTGAAATCCATGTTTAGTGCATTACTGAAGCCAGGTTGCTTTGCTAATGAACCTCAAGCGTATGAGGTATCTCCATCATTTATACTGTAAATACAGGTTCTAAAATAAAGGGAAAAAATATGTGCGCAGTGATCGGTTGAAGTCTAATTTTAATATGCATTTACTGCAACTCTATTATGAAATATCGAATAATCATTGTTAAATAATTATCATATAAACATGGCAGAATCTTATAAAACATGTATTTATATTCAAAATATGGTGGTAAAATAGTTTTCATTGTTAATACTTTTAATATGGGGAAAGGCACATACAAAACCTAGGCCAAGACGCCTCCTTATTTATGCACGGCCTGCTTCCGGCCGTATATTCAATTGTGTGTTACTGTCAGTATAAGTGAATTGTAATGACACAAATGCGCAAATGTCAATACAATTTTGTCCAATTTTAAAAAAGGAAATTATTTTTGGAATGATGTCGTAATTTTGGGATTTGAATTTCGAAAATATTGGTGGATTTAAATGAGCAGACGGTCACCCAAGTAATATGCAGTATGTTTTCTATTCCATTTATCGGTTGCAGTTTTCTAATTAGTTTTACACCGAGATGCCTTTGATTGATTTTTAATATTGCACATTTTAAAATAACAATCTTTATTTTTAGAAGAAAAATCAATATTGGATCAAGCCTGTTGCATATTCGAAAAAATCAATGCATTTTACATCGTAGGTAAAAGTACAGGACGGCGTACGGTTGGCAAAGGAATACGACATCGTGTTTTTGGAGACAAGTGCTAAGACTGGAGTGAACGTGGACTTGGCCTTTGACGCAGTCGCGAAGGAGCTCTATAAGAAGTCGCTAACCCCAGCAGATTACATTGGACGCGACCTTTCTGACAGCCAATCTTTTAATTTGAAAGAATACGTCCAATCTGAAAAACAGGACACAACTTGTTGTTAGCTCAGCAGCACTTGTGTATGGATTGCTCTGTTAGGAGGGTCTCTGCTCACAGTTGTACAGGTATGGTGTCGCTTATTGGCGATCGACATTTCCGCACCCATAATGTTGCATATACCCCTTACCTGTCAGCCAGCAGATCTATCTTATAGAGCTTTGCACATGCTTATGGGCTCTATAATGCTTCATACATGCTTATAGGATTCTATAATGCTTTACACATGCTTATAGGATTCTATAAAGCTTCATACATGCTTATGGGATTCTATAATGGTTTATACAGGCTTATATGGTTCTGTAATGCTTTATACATGCTTATAGGATTCTGTAATGCTCCATACATGCTTATAGGATTCTATTATGCATTATGGATAAGGAAACCTCTATCCTTGTTTGATAGATCGCGGCTCGTTTTTCTTCAATTTGTGTGGTTTGTAAATTGATTATTGAGTTGTCAGCGGTGCTAATTGAAACCCCAGCTCATTTGGACTACA
>CH002304.1:418341-431324 GCA_000149265.1 Ciona savignyi
AAATCCAGTTCAATGACACTTTATGGTACACCACACTTTGCCACTTCACATCAATGACCTCTTAACCACATCTATTCGCTGGCTAAATTATCAAAAACATATTCACAATTGACCACAAACCCTTTTTCTAATTCTTTAATTGTTTAATTTCAGTTAAAACCAGTGGTTATGCACTACATACTTTACTAGGTTTTTTTCACCTATGAAAGTTCATTTTCTCATTAGGGTGCAATTGTAATTTTTTAAGTTCCAGCTAATTTTAATTATCCGAATATGAACATTCACGCCTATTAATCAACTGTCCTGTCCTTTTTTGTATTGTTTTTATGATCTGCTGTCATCTGTTTTATTTGGTGTTTTTAATTTAGCGACTGTTACCATGTTGGCACCTTTCTGTCTCCTATATTCTGTATATACAGTGTGTATTGAACCTTATGCTTAAATCAACCTTGATAAGAGCTCCACCTGTCAAAAACAAAACCAGGACATCAGCTCGACTTCTCAAAACAATCTAAATATGAGCTTCACTTACTTCAAATAAACCTGGATAATGGTATAGGAGCATGGCGTGTAAAAAAACACTTGATTCATTTTTTGTTAAAAACACATGGATCTATTAGTAATAAACTGGTGGTTAAATACTTTATAAATGCCCGTAGACCACGAAAGAATTTGATTTAAAATTCCAAAACTCGTTTCCCGCCATACAGATTTAATTTCTCCTTGTGTTAACTCTTCTTAGTATTTCAACCTAAGTATAGGCTGTGCGCGTTTTTATATGCTTTGTAGTTTCTCTATTTTGTCAATGTTTCTACTAATTTGCACTCCTCTTACATTCATACAGGCTGTGTAATATGTTAGTGTTACCTTGTCTTTCCCGTCCAAACAAAACGATTTTTTGACGTTTTACATTTTAATCGTAAAGTAATTTGGTGGAAAGCGTGGCGGTACAAACTGATTAGAATTGTCCATGCAATGTATACATACTAACTTGAAACCATCAGCGTAAATATGAAGAATACTTGTACGGATCGAAAAATCGATAATAACTCCTCTATTTTCCTTTTTAACTGATGTTTGTTTAACAGTACGGTAATTATTTAACTCTATCGGGCCGAATCAGTAGTTACAGTTAATATTTAATGGTATTTTCCTCTCGAAATGTCAAAGCGCACCCGTGTTATTGTTACCGCCTTCCTACTTTAACCATTTCACACCTTGTATTTTCGTCAATGGCAACAGAAGACAACACCACACAACACCTAATTCTATTTCAGTAGGAAGATGTATATTGTTGCTGTTTTCAGTTCTTTAACTGTTCATTACAGACAACTGGGCAAAGTAGCAATTTATTGTAAAATAGTGTTTTTAAAGTGAACGAATTTTTGGTGTTTTTTATTGTTTTTTTTTTTATGTCGGTTTGTGCAGTAGATCGGTGCTTTAACGTAGTTTTGATTACATCAGCAGTTTTAATTCCTGTCCAATCGATAACATGGCTACTTCAATAAATGGAACTCTTATTAAAATCAGTCTGGTTTATGAATATTGGTAGGTTAAACTTTATTGGCGCATCTTCGTTCTCTGTGTTGGTGATTCGATCATCAGCCGGATGATTGCAGGATCGAAGCCTGCTTCTCTTACCATTCGAGTATCCTGCCAACGATAAAATACGAATACTAGTCGGTTAGCTCAGTCAGTAAGCGCTCCGGCAGTTGGCACGCAGCCGAAATGTTTTAAGGTTAGGTGGTTATATACATGGACAAAGTACTTCGTCTGTGTAGCTCCGGTAACGCGACAGTGGGCGCGCGAGTTGATCTGACGATTTTCCGTGTAATAATGTCCCTTTCGTTTTTTCATTTACGGAGATAAAACATAAGATTAATGGCAATGATATCAGAATTACAATTACTTCATGAACGTTTCGATTGTTTCTTGAGCCATCATCAGTTTTTTTTATATCTTTACAGAGTTAAGTTAAGAACCCATGATGAAATAGTCACTAAATACATTATTTTTAAGTAAAAATCTGTAAACGAATCGGTCGCATTAAGCATCCGCAAACAACATTTTTTTATTGTTTTTTTTTTACTGAGCTAAGTTTCGAATCCATGATGGTCTTGTTACTAGGACCGTTTTTTGTGTATAAGAGTCGGTAGGCTATATGTATCGGTCGCGTTAACGGACGCGTAGTTGTCACAATTAAATTGCGTCACTACAGGGCATTTTATCTTTCCACCACTTTATTGCATCTGTGTAATTTACAGCGTATGCAATATCGCATTTTAAGCCTGATTACCTTGAGAACTATTTAGATTTTATTCGACATATCCGGCCGGTTAGTCTGGTGGTTAAGGGCGTCGCCTCGAAAAGGTTGCAGGTGCTAAACTGGTCGCTAGCTAGTCGGTTGTGTCCGTGGGCCGGACACTGTCTGAACCCAACGGATTAATGGGTTCTACCAAATTGAAGGAACATGTGAATCATACACAACACACTGCAATAGCTCCGGTAACCCGACGATGGGCGCGAGGTGATCTGACGATTGTCCGTGTGTTAAACCACTTGGTTTTCCCAACCACGGTGATAAACATGAATATTCTATCCTTAACGTCCATCACGTCAAGTTCTGCTCTATTTACTTAGTAAGTGAAAGGTTAAAATACAAAGGTATTTTAACCTCTCACCTACTAAGGCGTGACAAAGAAGCCAATGAAGTGGAAATAAAGAATAGAAGAATGACCACCACGTGTGGTTTACAAACGGGCAATCGTCAGATCACCTCGCGCCCACCGTCGGGTTACGGGAGCTATTGTATTGTGTTGTATATGATTGACACGTTCCTTCAATTTGGTAGAACCCATTAATCCGCTGGGTTCAGGCAATGTCCGTAAAGTGCCATGCCTAAGGACACAAACGACTAGCTAGCGACCAAATGAGAATCAAGATGCTGCTTATTTCATTCTAATGCATTAAATGAAGCATAGAATGTAATATAAAAATAAACTTGGTGGTGATAAATGCTACGAATTCTGTACCAGCTCTTCAACTGGGACACAATAGCCTCAAAAGCAACACATCCGCTGCAAAGTTCACTTGATATAATGTGAATGAACTTAGAGACGAACGCTTTCTTTGTTGAGAAAATATAGTTTAACTTGAGCTGTTTTTCGCTGTCAGCTTTCGATTGGCGACTGAATGATTATAATGAATAGTGGGAAGTCAATACGTCTCCACATTTGAATTGAGAAATCAACTGCGTCAGTTTAGTATAAAGAAATATGGCCGTATACTATACTGCGTGGTTCATCAATGCCTTATTTAAATTTAGCTTTCGAATTTAGTTTCATGACATTATGATTATGCGAGCTTGCGCATACAACTCGACAGGCCAACAGCTCTTATACATTTGAAGTTTACTCGTGTTATGTATATTACCAGGAGATATTCTAATGCAGGGAAGAACATGTAACCGATAGCCGAAAGATTTTAAGTATGTAACCAGTCACTGGCTACACTAAACGGATATTGCTTGAACTCATTAGATCAGGGGTTCTTAAACTTGGAGCCCCCTTAGAGGGTGGGAAAGCTTAACAAGGGGGCGCGAGCATAAGAGTGAGAGATTGGTCTAACAAACGCAGCAGATCTTGTATATGCGTTGTCTTCAACAAAGCCTTGAATTAAACGACTAGTTTACCAAAAAAAAAGTTGTATCCTTCAAACTTAGCAGGAACATGGCAAATAGATTATTGTTTCATTTTCCTTGAGTTGGATTTTTGAGGCTTGGTGAGGCGGCGTGAGCATGAATGACAAACGTCAAGGGGACGCGACTACAAAGTTTAAGAACCACTGTTCCAATGGATTATTGCAGCGACAAATTACAGTACGCTATTATTACTACTAGCAACATCCTGCACTTAACTAAGGTGGCTAATGTGGGTTTTATGCAGCAGGGTTGATTAAATTTTATGATTAGTGTTGAAGTAAGTAATAATAATATAGTTGAAAAGAAATGTTAAGTAAATGCCAAGAAACGACGAGGCCAAAAAGGCGAGTATATTTTCTGCTATTGTTCACGCATGGCGCTTGTAGATATACGAATACCGACAGTGGTTTGGAGCCATTCGAGATATTATAATTTTTTTAAACCATTAAAAATCCCGATGGATTTGAACAATGTTAAGTGCCCTACGCAAAGACGCGCGTGCATGAAAAGCGACAGTTTGCAAATATGAACGAAACTGGTCGCTAGTTAGTCGGTTGTGTCCTTGGGCAAGGCACTTAGCGGACATTGCCTAAACCCAAAGGAATAATAGGTTCTACCAAATTTAAGAAACGTGTCTATTATATGCAACACACTGCAATAGCTCCGGTAACCCGACTGTGGGCGTGAGGTGATCTGTCGATTGCCCATGTGTTAACCCCCTTGGATTTCAGACATACGGGGATAAAAATGAATATCCTTTCCTATCCTTCCACTCACAATTTAACCATTGCTGTGTAGCTATGTATTGCATGCAAATATGACCAAAATAATCGTGTAAAATGTAAAGCAGCTGATTGAACCTGCAAATGATAACGTCATTTTTTGCCTAAATGTTTCGTTGGTTGCCTTTGTCTTAAAAAAATCTTTAGTTCTGTTGGCTGTGTGATAGTCCCCCAATACATTACGTCACTATTCCCTATATTCACCGCTTGCTTTAAAACTAAATAACTCAACAAGATGGTGACTCTAACAACAGCGTTAATAAACTATATGCAGAAATATGTATAAATTACTGAAATTAAGTATTAGACCAGTCATTGGCAACATACGGCCCGTGAAGGGATTTTGATCGGCTCGCAGACTGTATTTAACCATTCCCTGTGATTAAGATATTGAATACTATTAATGTAATAATCCAGCCCACCAAGAACTTTATTTTCCCACATCTGGCCCGCCGACTAGAGAAGTTGTCCACCCCCTTTTTTCTATGATCTGCAATAAAAATGTATGCATTGAAAAGTCCTATACTCCAAATCCACGATTACAGAGTGATATATTTTAAACTTTTTTAAGTTTGGATCTGTCATTCGGTTATAGAACCATGACAACGTTGAAAACGTATCTATCTCCTCTGTAAACGGACACCATTGTCAATACTACCACAGCCAATAAACATTAAGCTTTCCTTAATTCTTTTAAAACAACACAGCTAAACAGTAACACTTATGCGACGCAAAACACAAGCCGTCTTAACAGTAAACAATTCCAAGTAATAAAACATACCTTCAATATGCTGCGGTGGACATTTGGCGCGACTTCCGGAAAATAGATTTTCGATAAAGTAAACAGTATTCATCTTATTCAAGAAGCATAGCAAGACAGTCAGTCTACAGAAGCATTTTACTCGTCAGCAAACATCTTGACCCAAAAGTTTACCAGCTTACATGATATGCTATCGTCTTAAATCAAACAGCCAAAAACAGCAGGTTACGAGCACAGAGGTTCCAGGTATTTTGTTAGTTTAAGAATGTTGACTATAAAAGCTATTTTTATGGAATCATAGCGCAGAGGTTACATATTGATATTCTTGTTGTATGTATGTGGTACAGACTCTATATTCAATTGTAGAAGTAGAATAAATTTCTTTTTTGAACGATTGGGGATTTGCCAAGCCCGTTTGCGCAAATCAGCTGTTTTACGGAACCCACTTTAATAAACCGCTGCTTTAAAACAAGTTGGGCACCACTTAAAGAAGGGGAATGCGGGAAAGGGGGTAAAGAGGAAAGCAGGAAAACTGCTTACTAAAACTATTTAAACTAACTTTAACTCTGCCCTAAACACTAATCTCAACCCCAGAACTAACCCTATAACTCGAACCCCATGTAAAGGGATTTTGACCGGCCCGCAGACTGTATCTAACCATACCCTGTAATTAAGATATTAAATACTATTTACGTAATAATCCGGCCCACCAAGAACTTCATTTTCCCACATCTAGCCCGCCGACTAGAGTAATTGCCCACCCCTGGTTTAACGCATGTCATTTAGCGATCCTGTTCTGGTTTTCCATTTTTTTATAGAATGTCTTGTTGCGTGTTTTTTTATCGTGGAAATAAATAAACTAAAACATAACTAAATTAACAGTTCCAGTATGGATCAAGATATTCCAACGCAAAGATCTCTACTGTCCCCAGCCGACCACTATTACCTCGGTCCGCTGATGATGCTCGTGAGTTCCGTCTCATTTCTCGCGCTCTGTTACCTCGGTCTCAAGACTTGTAATCATTGCATGAAGAACTACGAAGCAAGCAATTCAGAATCGTGGACAGATGACGTCTTCTCCTGTTGCCCAGTACTTTGTCGGTAAGTTGTAAAAGATACAACACAATATTTTGCACAGTTTGTTATGATTTGGATAGAATATGATATTCATGTTTATTCCCGTAAATGGGAAAACCAAGGGGGTTAACAAACGGACAAGTCAGATCACCTCGCGCCCATTGTCGGGTTACCGGAGCTATTGCATTGTGTAGTGTATAATAGATACGTTCCTTCAATTTGGTAGAACCCATTAATCCGCTGGGTTCAGGTAATGTCCGTAAAGTGCCTTACCCAAGGACACAACCGACTAGCTAGAGACCAGTTTCGCATCTACAACCTTTCGATTGAAAGGCGACGCACTAAACCGCCAGACTAACCGGTCGGACTTTACAAGCGAAGAGAACCCAGAGGACGAGCATCTTCTTGATCGACGACATCGACGATTCTACTCGTCCGTCGCCTCACTGGGAAGAAGTGCGAGACCCGAGAGCTCACTTTCTCACCTGACCTTCACCACGAGGACCAGGGACCGAATTCGACATTTCATTTTCAACGATGAAATGCTAAAATCGGGGAGAAACAAACTTAAATATCAATCTTTATCAACGAGCGAAGAATTGCCCGAAAATGTATTTAGCGACCCGGAAACGAGTTGACCTTTATCATCATAATGTTATGTGCCATGGGTTGTTCTATTATCTTTCGTGATTCGTATTTATTGGGATGCTTGGTTATTAATTAAGCTTGACTCTAGCATACTATTTAGTGACCTTTTTCGAGATTTTTTTGAGAAAATGCACAATTTTGTTGCTTAATCAAGTTTAAAATAGCTTAAACCTACCCACACATGTACAATAGATAGGACTGAAATTTCTAAGCAAAAAAAAACAAACCCTTATATCGATGACTTTGTCATGGTTCCAAGAATATCGTGCTAAACTCTGATGTTTACTTGTAATAATAATTGTTAACGTATTACAGGCTATTTTAAGGATTTTAATGCCATGCCGACGCAAAAACTGTTTTCTATCCCCGTGTCAGGCAAATACAGTATATAGTATTGTCCCATCGTCCCAACCACCTATCGTTGGGTGGCCAGAGCTGTTCAGTGTGTAGAAATTCGATTGGTTATGATATTCATGTTTCCCCGTGAATGGGAAAACCAAGGAGGTTAACACGCGGGCAATCATTAGATCACCTCGCGCCCACCGTTGGGTTACCAGAGCTAATACAGTGTGTTGTGTATGAATCACACCTTGCTTTAATTGGGTAGAACCCAATAATCCACTGGGCTCAGGCAATGTCTGTTAAGTGTCATGCCCCAAGGACACACCGACCAGTTTCGTACCTACAACCCTTCGGCTGAAAGGCGACAAACCAAACCACCAGACTAAACCGTCGAAAAACTATATGACTTTGAATCCCCTGGATCAAAGCAACGTCAGTTAAGTGCCCTGTCCAAGAACACAAAAATTAAGGATTTTAAAGAACCGGTCTGGCCGTTACCGCCGTTTGTATCAAATAGCCTATTAACCACGTGACAGAAAGGAACACGATTTGAATTCAATTTTTAAGGTTTTAACACATGATACTAATTGTTTAACGACGGGACGAAATAATATCAGTCATTATCACATAGGTTTGTTTAAGCCCCGCATTTAAGATGGCGCATAACCAATTAAGACCTCTATGAACGGCAGGATGTGACGAGTGGTACCCTCCATGAGTCATACTTTTTGAAGGGTTTTGAGTTTAGGTTGCGGATCCAAGCTTCAATTAAAAAAAATCTAAAACTTTCTATGTGAGGGTTTTGAGTGACAGCCGTTTTTGTGAGGTCAGTTTGCATAGAAGAGATAGGGAGAATAATTAGTTGAACGCCTCCTGAAGCTATACTGGGTACAGTATATTTATATTTCCATAGAAAACATAAATATTAATTTGGATTAGTTTTCATAGTAAAATATAGTTTCCATAAAAAATACTAGTTTTAGTCGAATGGAATTTCTGGGGGTACGGGGCGTACGCATATTTTTCGTTCATATTCAGATTCTCTATAGGCATTTATTTTGACTTGAGTTTCCAGCTGTTCCGTCCGCTTAATACTTATGGGTTCCCAATTAACGTGCGCGTCTTATCGCACAACTTAGAGAAGCCGAAATTTAAATGCATTAAGGAACGTAAAAGGCGAGACCAAATTAAAGAATAGTAAAAATGTATACACCCGTTATCAGGTGCGTTTCATGAAACAAGAGCACTGTACACATATTTCCGGACAATGTGAACAGGTTTCTTTATTTTATAAAAATTATGTTCGATTATTCCAGGTATTTTCGTAGTGTTGACTATCATAATATGATGTGCTGTTACCTGTTGTTCCATTTCCATCAAGAGCATCGCTTACAATACTATTGTTAAAGTTAAACACAGCATATACAGCCACATTGTATTGAGCGTTGCTAAAAAGAGGAGTTCCATTAAATGCATGATTGGCGGTGTTCTGGAAAGATAGAACAACTGATTTCCAAATAAACGCACATTTACATTGTATTAAAAATATTTTTATTTTCGTGAAGGACAAAACGCAAGGAGGGTTATTACAAAGGCAATCGTAACGTTGAACCCACAGTTGGGTTACTGGTGCTACTGCGGTGTGTTGTGTATGGTTGAGCCATACAATCATTTTTATTAAAACCCACTAAACCACTGGGTTTAATGGATGTCGATAAAACTCCTTGACAAAGGAAAGATTCAACCAACAAACGACAAATTATATTCCTACCATCATTCAAATATCATAGGTATACTACTAAATATAACATTACATATTCGTTACAGATTGAATAACACCCATATTAGTTTGACCTTGACTGAACATTTCTTATTCATGGGGATTTCGTTTTATTTTATATACGTGGAAATTGTGTATTATAAAGAATGAATATAGAAAAATGAGATGATTGTTCAAAAACTGGCTAAAATGTGGAAAAACGGTCGCCGTGTTTAAATTCTTGGGCTAGGAAGGAGTCCCTGGCGTGATTTACACAATACATATTACCTAACCCCTTTAAAGACTCATTTATTCTTATCATTATCGGAAGTTAAAGCAGTCTCGTTGCTATGTATATTATATTTTGGGGGATTTCGTGGGGTAAACTAGGCTATTTTTATTACGAGTTTGATATTTTTATTCATGTTACACAACTTTAACTTTCTTGGAAACTTGAAGTAAAATATTTTTTTCTTAAATTAAGATATCGATTATAAATGTTAAAACAAATAAATAATAAATTAGAAAAATAAATAAATAAATAAATAATTACCGAGCCAAAAATTCTGTGTAAAATAAGAATATAAAAGTAATATTTAAAAATACCTGCAAATAAAGAGACTCTACACCCGCAATCTATCTTACTATTAAATAAAATATTTAACATAATAAAAACATTTAACATAATAAAAGATAAACCAAAGATTAATTAGTAAAGAATTTGTACGAGTTGTAGTAAAATATACGATCTTTTATCGTATATTGTCAGAAGAAAAAAAATCTAAGGTAATGTCAATCTGTATTCTTCCATTTATTTTATACTTTGCTATATATGAAACATATAGTATTTATACATATTTAATGTTATCGTTAAATCATTTAAGTATCTTACTTACTTACTCGTTTGCTCATAAATATAATTATTGATTTTAGTCCTACCCTATCCTATTCCTAAATGTTTTTTATCTGTAAAAAGCGTTTCTGTTTTCCTAAACAAACCACCTAAATATTAACGAATCTACTATAGGCCTACAGCGAGTTGTAAAACAAACGATTACTCAACTTATATTACATTATCCTGCGCTGAGTTAAAACACATCAAAATATTTGTCGCAATAACGTTTCGTGGGTACTAAACGACATTATTGTGGACTCTCAAGCATTTCAACAGACAACAAAATGTAACTGGAGAATGTCAACCACTTGTTTACAATCAGAACTATTTTAACCCCCTGTAGACTGTATGTTTCATCCCGTAGAAACGTTCGGTTAGCTTCTAACACAATCACGCTTAAAATATCTTATAAACCTGTATAACGTTAGTTTCTGCAAACATAAACTTGGTTCCGAGTTACAATTCCAAAGTTGTATGCTTTCTAACTTTGAACAAAACTTTTTTTTTATTTGGACGTAAAACATGAATACGTGTTGAATATAAATATCAGTAATTGGTTTTATTGAAATACGGCAAAACTTATCGCTACATATTCGTTAGAAAATAGTTATAAAAGTTTAGGCTCTATCAGACATTTCTTTGTTTTTTGTTTACTATTGATTGCTTTGTTTCCAAAAAACGGTTGAAGATGGGTACCAGTTCAATTGAAACATTATTTAGCTTTGAACCCTGCCACATGAACTCTACGCATAGTAATATGACGCTTACGAATAATAAATAAATAAGGATAATAATAAATATTCTATGCTACTTTACAGTTTTTTTTTTATCAGACATACATATACTAATTACTATTTGATATACCACCATATGTTCAATGGCTAACGCCTATAAAAGTTTGAACGCCTATAAAAATTTTCTTTTCTTTCAATCTGTTTGCGAAAATGGCTAAAGATGGGTATGGGGTCACCTGCAGTTTTTGTTTGAATTGACATTCACTCTACATTTCTACCGGCTTTAAGCAGCTAGCTGCTTCATACACATAAAATATGTTTTATATTTCGTCAAACCATACGCAACATGAATTTCGCACATAAGAGCACAACCAATATTTGTTTTTTCAATCATATGTTTTGTGATCTAAATACCTTAAAATAAACAACGGTGTTTTTTTCTTGTGGTAGCACTAGTGACATTGTAATGACTCTGTTTATAATGTGTTGACAATAATACCATTATGATGCCACTAATAACATTGTGATGACTATAGTAGGTACATTATGTTGACACTAGTGACTTTAGATGCCATTAGTGACATTATGATATTATAAATTACATTGTGATGACACAAGTAACATTGTAATGACAAAACTGACCACCTGTCACGTTTTATAATACGACACGAAAATACCATCTTAATATTTTGCATCAAATTCACAACTACTTCTGGACATGCAACTAAAAAACATGCGACTATATTCTGTACATGTTTGATACAGTCGCAGCTTAATGTAAAATGGAATTAATACTATTATCCGATAAAAAATTGCTTTGTTTGTCTCTCCCCCAATATATCTATGAGGAAGTAGATGGTGTTTACCAAGGGGGTTAACACACGGGCAATCGTTGATTACCTCGCGCCCACTATTGAGCTACCGGAGCTATTGCAGTGTGTTTTGTATGATCCACACGTTCCTTTAATTTAGTAGACCCCATTAATCCGCTGGGTTCAGTCAATGCCCATTAAGCGCATTGACCAAGGACACGACCGACTAGTAGTTTAGAACATACATCCCTTTGGTTAAAAAGCGACGCACTAACCCACCAAACTAATCAATTAACCAGATCAGAATAAACAATTAACTTTAGGGGACAAGGAGCGATATGCAACAAAATAGCAAAGGTTGTATAAAATTTAGTTTACTGCGGGATTGTTCAAAAATATACAACCGTGACATTACTTACGCGTATCAACCACCAATATTTGTAAAACACATACTTTTATTGACTAAGTGCATATACAGATTCTTCTATAAAAAAGTGATATAAATTTGAAGCTAAAGGTTCGATTTTGTTTCTGCAAGCACAAAGTCGTGAGTCCCAGAGTTATTAAATTAAACTTGTTATCGATATGCAAAAGTGTTATTACACACGTAATGGTCAATGAAGCTTATCAGTAGATTGTCGGAGCTATTGACATGACACATTTTCTGGTACTACAATCTGACACCATACAACCCAGCACATTAACTCCCGTTACCATACAACCCGACACTTTAATTTCCTACACTATACAACCCAGCACTTTAATTCCCGACACCATACAACCCTGCACCTTAATTCCTGACACCACACAGCCCGGCACTTTAATTCCCGACGCCATACAACCCGACACTTTAACTTCCTACACTATACAACCCAGCACTTTAATTCCCGACACTATACAACCCGACACTTTAATTTCCTACACTATACAATCCAGCACTTTAATTCCCGACACCATACAACCCGACACTTTAATTTCCTACACTATACAACCCAGCACTTTAATTCCCGACACTATACAACCCAGCACTTTAATTCCCGACACCATACAACCCGGCACTTTAATTCCCGACACCATACAACCCGACACTTTAATTTCCCTACACGTGTACAATCTCAGCAATTTAATTCCCGACACCATACAATCCGACACTTTAATTTCCTACACCATACAACCCAGCACTTTAATTCCCGACACTATACAACCCAGCACTTTAATTCCCGACACCATACAACCCGGCACTTTAATTCCCGACACCATACAACCCGACACTTTAACTTCCTACACTATACAACCCAGCACTTTAATTCCCGAAACTATACAACCCGACACTTTAATTTCCTACACTATACAACCCAGCACTTTAATTCCCGTCACTATACAACCCGGCACTTTAATTTCCTACACTATACAACCCGACACTCTAATTTCCGACACCATACAACCCGGCACTTTAATTTCCGACACCATACAA
>CH002304.1:439895-450468 GCA_000149265.1 Ciona savignyi
ATTATATTTTGGGGGGATTTCGTGGGGTAAACTAGGTTATTTTCATTACGATTTTGATCTTTTTATTCATGTTACACAACTTTAACTTTCTTGGAAACTTGAAGTAAAATATTTCTTTCTTAAATTAAGATATCGATTATAAATGGTAAAACAAATAAATAATAAATTAGAAAAATAAATAAATAAATAAATAATTACCGAGCCAAAAATTCTGTGTAAAATAAGAATATAAAAGTAATATTTAAAAATACCTGCAAATAAAGAGACTCTACACCCGCAATCTATCTTACTATTAAATAAAATATTTAACATAATAAAAACATTTAACATAATAAAAGATAAACCAAAGATTAATTAGTAAAGAATTTGTACGAGTTGTAGTAAAATATACGATCTTTTATCGTATATTGTCAGAAGAAAAAAATCTAAGGTAATGTCAATCTGTATTCTTCCATTTATTTTATACTTTGCTATATATGAAACATATAGTATTTATACATATTTAATGTTATCGTTAAATCATTTTAGTATCTTACTTACTTACTCGTTTGCTCATAAATATAATTATTGATTTTAGTCCTACCCTATCCTATTCCTAAATGTTTTTTATCTGTAAAAAGCGTTTCTGTTTTCCTAAACAAACCACCTAAATATTAACGAATCTACTATAGGCCTACAGCGAGTTGTAAAACAAACGATTACTCAACTTATATTACATTACCCTGCGCTGAGTTAAAACACATCAAAATATTTGTCGCAATAACGTTTCCTGGGTACTAAACGACATTATTGTGGACTCTCAAGCATTTCAACAGACAACAAAATGTAACTGGAGAATGTCAACCAATTGTTTACAATCAGAACTATTTTAACCCCCTGTAGACTGTATGTTTCATCCCGTAGAAACGTTCGGTTCGCTTCTAACACAATCACGCTTAAAATATCTTATAAACCTGTATAACGTTAGTTTCTGCAAACATAAACTTGGTTCCGAGTTACCAATTCAAAGTTGTATGCTTTCTAACTTTGAACAAAACATTTTTTTTTATTTGGACGTAAAACATGAATACGTGTTGAATATAAATATCAGTAATTGGTTTTATTGAAATACGGCAAAACTTATCGCTACATATTCGTTAGAAAATAGTTATAAAAGTTTAAGCTCTATCAGACATTTCTTTGTTTTTTGTTTACTATTGATTGCTTTGTTTTCAAAAAACGGTTAAAGATGGGTATCAGTTCAATTGAAACATTATTTAGCTTT
Organism: Ciona savignyi; assembly: GCA_000149265.1. NCBI lineage: Eukaryota > Metazoa > Chordata > Ascidiacea > Phlebobranchia > Cionidae > Ciona > Ciona savignyi. The sequence goes on from CH002304.1 coordinate 441,160, forward strand.
GAACCCTGCCACATGAACTCTACGCATAGTAATATGACGCTTACGTTTATAAGGATAATAATAAATATTCTATGCTACTTTACAGTTTTTTTTTATAAGACATACATATACTAATTACTATTTGATATACCACCATATGTCCAATGGCTAACGCCTATAAAAGTTTGAACTCTATAAAAATTTTATTTTCTTTCAATCTGTTTGCGAAAATGGCTAAAGATGGGTATGGGGTGACCTGCAGTTTTTGTTTGAATTGACATTCACTCTTCATTTCTACCGGCTTTAAGCAGCTAGCTGCTTCATACACATAAAATATGTTTTATATTTCGTCAAACCATACGCAACATGAATTTCGCACATAAGAGCACAACCAATATTTGTTTTTTTCAATTATATGTTTTGTGATCTAAATACTTTAAAATAAACAACGGTGTTTTTTCGTGTGGTAGCACTAGTGACATTGTAATGACTCTGTTTATAATGTGTTGACAATAGTGACATTATTATGGCACTAATAACATTGTGATGAATATAGTAGGTACATTATGTTGACACTAGTGACTTTTGATGCCATTAGTGACATTATGATATTATAAATTACATTGTGATGACACAAGTAACATTGTGATGACAAAACTGACCACCTGTCAAGTTTTATAATACGACACGAAAATACCATCTCAATATTTTGCATCAAATTTACAACTACTTCTGGACATGCAACTAAAAAACATGCGACTATATTCTGTACATTTTTGATACAGTCGCAACTTAATGTAAAATGGAATTAATACTATTATCCGATAAAAAATTGCTTTGTTTGTCTCTCCCCCATTATATCTATGTGGAAGTAGATGGTGTTTACCTTTGGAATGGCTGGTTCAAGATACAGTAGAACCCCGCTTACCTGACCACCGATGGGACCGTGATCAAGCGGTAGCATTAACGGGGTGGTCGTGTTAGTGAATTTTAATTTGCAGCAAATTGTCGTCATAAGCAGTTTAAACGTCTGTATTTTTACTAAATTTCCACCAAATGCCATTATTTTTATCAGATACTACAGAATGAATTTTATACTAAAGTTTATCTTGTAGAACTCAGTTCTGATTGCAACATTTTCTATGTGTGCGCTCATTTATTCTTATTGTTTTGATTATAAAAAAAAATTTAACCTTGTTCTTTTGGTGATAAAGGCAAATTATTTAGCCCATGTGGTCACTTAAGCGGAGTCAAATTTGAAGTTTTGGACCAAAATATGGCGGTCCTGGTCTGGAAACCGGGGTGGTCGCGTTATTGAAACAGAATGCAATGCAGTACCATAGCAAATTATTTGGGACCGCACTAAAGTGGTCCTGATAATGAGGTGGTCGTGTTATCGAGGTGGTCTCCAAGCGGGGTTCCACTGTATAAGTAAATCCACCGTTTTCCCTTAAATAATCGTAAAAGATTTTGTATCAGGGTTTTCGTCAAATTCCAAATACACAAAATTATGATTTTTATTTGATTATCGAAACAGGATATCGGATAGGATATTCATGTTTATCCTCGTGAATTGGTAAACCAAGGGGGTTAACACATGGGAAAACGTCAGATCAACCCGCGCCCACCGTTGGGTTACCGGAGCTATTGCAGTGTGTTGTGTATGATCCACACGTTCTTTTAATTTAGTAGACCCCATTAATCCGCTGGGTTCAGGCAATGTCCATTAAGCGCATTGACCAAGGACCCGACCGACTAGTAGTTTAGAACATACATCCCTTTGGTTAAAAAGCGACGCACTAACCCACCAAACTAATCAATTAACCAGATCAGAATAAACAATTAACTTTAGGGGACAAAGGAGCGATATGCAACAAAATAGCAAAGGTTGTATAAAATTTAGTTTACTGCGGGATTGTTCAAAAATATACAACCGTGACATTACTTACGCGTATCAACCACCAATATTTGTAAAACACATACTTTTATTGACTAAGTGCATATACAGATTCTTCTATAAAAAAGTGATATAAATTTGAAGCTAAAGGTTCGATTTTGTTTCTGCAAGCACAAAGTCGTGAGTCCCAGAGTTATTAAATTAAACTTGTTATCGATATGCAAAAGTGTTATTACACACGTAATGGTCAATGAAGCTTATCAGTAGATTGTCGGAGCTATTGACATGACACATTTTCTGGTACTACAATCTGACACCATACAACCCAGCACATTAACTCCCGTTACCATACAACCCGACACTTTAATTTCCTACACTATACAACCCAGCACTTTAATTCCCGACACCATACAACCCTGCACCTTAATTCCTGACACCACACAGCCCGGCACTTTAATTCCCGACGCCATACAACCCGACACTTTAACTTCCTACACTATACAACCCAGCACTTTAATTCCCCGACACTATACAACCCGACACTTTAATTTCCTACACTATACAACATCCAGCACTTTAATTCCCGACACCATACAACCCGACACTTTAATTTCCTACACTATACAACCCAGCACTTTAATTCCCGACACTATACAACCCAGCACTTTAATTCCCGACACCATACAACCCGGCACTTTAATTCCCGACACCATACAACCCGACACTTTAATTTCCTACACTGTACAATCCAGCAATTTAATTCCCGACACCATACAATCCGACACTTTAATTTCCTACACCATACAACCCAGCACTTTAATTCCCGACACTATACAACCCAGCACTTTAATTCCCGACACCATACAACCCGGCACTTTAATTCCCGACACCATACAACCCGACACTTTAACTTCCTACACTATACAACCCAGCACTTTAATTCCCGAAACTATACAACCCGACACTTTAATTTCCTACACTATACAACCCAGCACTTTAATTCCCGACACTATACAACCCGACACTTTAATTTCCGACACCATACAACCCGGCACTTTAATTTCCGACACCATACAACCCGGCACTTTAATTCCCGACACCATACAACCCGACACTTTAATTTCCTACACTATACAACCCGACACTTTAATTTCCGACACAATACAACCCTACACTTTAATTTCCGACACCATACAACCCTACACTTTAATTCCCGACACCATACAACCCGGCACATTAATTACCGACACCATACAATACAACAATTTTTGTTTAATATAAATATCAGCAATTGGTTTCATTGGAATACGACAAAATGTATGACTACATATTTATTACAAAACAGCTATAAAAGCTTAAGCTCTATCGGATATTTCTTTGTTTCCTGTTTTCGTGTGATTGCTTTTGTGGGATTTCTAAAAAAAACAGTTATAGATGGGTATCAGTTCGATTGAAACACTATTTAGCTTGGTGGGTTAAAAAATCTAGCCACTAGAACTCTTACATGTTTTTGCGCATAGTAATCTGACGTTTATGCTAATGAGGATAGTAATAAATATTCTATGCTATTTCACATTTTTTTGTATAAGACGTACAAATACCAATTACTATTTGATATGCCACTATATATATTTAATGGCTAACTCCTATAAAAGTTTGAACTCTATTAGATTGTCTTTTGTATGTTGTAAGAATTGTTAGATAAAATGACCCAGATATGTAAAAACAGAAATTTATGTACTAAATCTAGGGGATTTCCCCGAAGCAATGAAAAACTAAATCGGGATGTTTTGGGAATTTAGTTTCATTGTATTTCAGCGCTTAAAAAGAAGCTTTAATGTAAAACATTTGTGATAAAATGTTCGTCAATATGACACGAATATTCTTTTTTAAAAGCTATTAAAGAATAAACGTCTTAAATTTACAAATACTTAACCACAAATGCTTTAAATTAAAGCTTTATTTCAGGCGCTCTAGTGAAATGAAACTAAATTCCTAAAACAGCCCTTTAGTTTTTGATGGCTTCGGGGAATTTCCCATGGTCTTAGTACATAAGTTTCTGTTTTTAGATATGTCGGTCATGTTATCTAACAATTCTTAAAGTTTTAATCCAATTTGACAAATCCTTGTTGGAGATGTCAGTGCAATGTGGCATCCTTGTCACAATCATGAGTCAGGAACATATCTTTGTTTTAAAGGGAGTTAGCCTAAGTAAATGTTTTCTTTCTTTTAATTGACACAGGGTGGCTAACGATCCAGCATTCCATCAAAATTAGAGCAGCCGTTCAAACGCTCTGGCCCGAAAAGCTATTTTTTTAGAAAAGTAACCGATTTGGATTTTAACGTCTCAGGGGAATATCCCTAGATTTATCACTTACAATTTTGCTACTGCGTATCTAGACCATGTTGTCTAACAAATGACCACGTTTTGTTTCTATTCCATTATTTCTTCTGGTAGATGTCAGGGCGTCATGCCATGCCTATCACAATCATGATTTGAAAAAAAAATCTTATTTTTTGGTATATTTTTTAGATAATTTTTTTTATTTTTTTTAATTGTTAAATTAGTAGGTAATGCACTTACATTCCACCAAATCTGAATCAAATTGGAGCATCCGTTCAAGCGCTATGGCCTAAAAAGCATTTTTTTTAGAAAAAATGACCGTTTTTGTTTTTAACGTTCCAGGGGATTTCCCTTGGATTTATTACCCAAAATTTTGGTTTCTGCATATCTAGACCATGTTGTTTAATATATTACCAAGTTTCATTGCTATTCCATTACTCCTTTTGGTAGATGTCGGGGCGACATGCCATGACTGTCACAATCATCATTTGAGAATAAAATTCTATTTTTTATGGTATTTCCCTGGGTAATTTTTTTATTTCTTCTAAGTGTTAAATCAGTCACTAATGCACTTACATTCTACCAAATCTGATTAAAATTGAAGAATCTGTTCAAGCGCTATCCCGTAAAAAGCTATTTTTTTAGAAAAAATACCGTTTTGGTTTTTAAGGTCTCGGGGGAATTTCCCTAAATTTATTACCCACAATTTTGATTTCTGCATATCTAGACCATGTTGTCTAACAAATGTCAAATTTTATTTGCGATTCCATTACTCCTTTTGGAAAATGTCGGGGTGAAATGGCATGCTTGTCACAATCCTGATTTAGGAACAAAATCCTATTTTTTTGGGTATTTCTAAAGGAAATTTTTTTATTTTCTTTAGGTATTAAATCAGTCACTAATTACTTACATTTTAACAAATCTGATTAAAATTGGAGCTGCCGTTCAAGCGCTATGCCCGAAAAAGCTAAAAAAGTTTAGAAAAAAAATACCGTTTAGGTTTTTAACGTATCAAGGGAATTTCCCTGGATTTATTACCCAAAATTTTAGTTTGTGCATATCTAGACCATGTGGTCTAACAAATGACGAAATTTCATTGGTATTCCATTATCCCTTCTGTTAGATGTCGGAGCCACAATCCATTCCTGTCACAATCTTGATTTAGAAACATATCTTCATTTTTAGGGTATTTCCCTAGGTAAATATTTTGTTTTTTTCTAATTAATAACGCAGTGGCTAACACGCTACTATTTTACCAAATTTGATCAAAATTACAGCAGCCGTTCATGCGCTATGCCCAAAAAAGCTAAAAATTTTTGAAAAAAATGCCGTTTTGGTTTTTCACCTCCCAGGGGAATTCCCCTAGTTATATTACCCAAAATTTTGGTTTCTGCTCATCTAGACCATGTGGTCTAACAAATGACTAAGTTTCATTGCGATTCCATCATCCCTTCCGGTAGATGTCAGAGCCACAAGCCATGCCTGTCAAGCGTTTGACGAAAAAAAAAAGAAAAAAAAAGAAAAAAAACGGACAAAAACAATATGTGTATGCATAATAAACGAGGTACATCATTACATATGGACCACATATAAAATATAAGTAACGAAATATCCACTAATATTCTGTCCGATAAAGTATTAACAGTCAACTAAATAAAATGGTTATAAAATATAACTAGAGAGTGTCAACCACGTGTTTAACCATCACTATTTGTAAAACACATGTCGTATGCCATATATTCATGCTACAGGGTCCCTAACCACATTTTGTATTTTATACGCTGTGTATGTAGTTATTGTTTCTGCAAGCATAAACTCATGTGTCCCATAGTTATCAAACCAAACTTCTTCTCCGTGTGTAGGTAAAAAGAACAATAATGATAGGTTTACAAAGATTTCATCAAAAATGTTTTAAATTAAAGCTTTTTTTATGCGCTGTATTGAAATAAAGCTAAATTCCTAAAACAGTTCGATTTAGTTGTCATGGCTTCGGGGAATTCCCCATGGGCTTGGTAAATAAGTTTATGTTTTTACATATGTGGGTCATGTTAACTATCAATTCTTAAAGTTTTAATCCGATTTGACGAATCCTTGTTGGAGATGTCAGTGCAATGTGGCATGCCTGTCACAATCATGAGTCAGGAACATCTTTTCGTTTTTAAGGAAGTTACCCTAAGTAAATGTTTTCTTTCTTTTAAGTTACACAGGGTGGCTAACGATCTAGCATTCCACCAAATCTGATCAAAATTAGAGCAGCCGGTTAAACGCTATGTTCCGAAAAGCTATTTTTTTAGAAAAATAACCGTTTTGGATTTTAACGTCTCCGGGGAGTTCCCCTAGATTTATCACCCGCAATTTTGCTCCGGTGTATCTAGACCATGTTGTCTAACAAATGACAAAGCTTTATTACTATTTTATTATTCCTTTTGGTAGATGTCGGGGCGTCATGCTATACCTGTCACAATTATGATTTGAGAACAAAATCTTATTTTTAGGGTATTTCCCTGAATATTATTTTTTATTTTTTCTAACTCTTAAATTAGTAGGTAATGCACTTACATTCCACCAAATTTGAATCAGATTGAAGCAACCGTTTAAGCGCTATGCCAAAAAAACTAGTTTTTTTTAGAAAAAAAATACCGTTTTGGTTATTAACGTCTCCGGGGAGTTCCCCTAGATTTATCACCCACAATTTTGCTCCTGTGTATCTAGACCATGTTGTCTAACAAATGACAAAGCTTTATTACTATTTTATTCTTCCTTCTGGTAGATGTCGGGGCGTCATGCCATGCCTGTCACAATCATGATTTGAGAACAAAATCTTTTTTTTAGGGTATTTCCCCAGGTAAATTTTTTATATCTTCTAAGTGTTAAATCAGTGCCTTATGCACTTACATTCCACCAAATCTTATTCAAATTGGAGCAGCCGTTTAAGCGCTATGCCACAAAAATCTACATTTTTCATAAAAAATACCGTTTTGGTTTTTAACCTCCCAGGGGAATTCCCCTTGATTTATCACCCAAAATGTTGATTTCTGCATATCTAGACCATCTTGTCTAACACATGGCTAACTTTCATTACGATTCCGTTATTCCTTCTGGTAGATGTCGGGGCGACATGCCATGCCTGTCACAATCATGATTTGAGAACAAAATCTTATTTTTTAGGGTATTTTCCTGGGTAAATTTTTTATTTCTTCCAAGTGTTAAATCAGTGTCTAGTGCACTTACGTTCCACCAAATCTTATTCAAAATGGAGCAGCTGTTTAAGCGCTATGCCACAAAAAGCTAATTTTTTTTTATAAAAAATACCGTTTTGGTTTTTAACCTCCCAGGGGAATTCCCCTTGATTTATCACCCAAAATTTTGGTTTCTGCACATCTATACCATGTTGTCTAACAAATGGCTAAGTTTCATTACGATTCCATTATTCCTTCTGATAGATGTCGGGGCGCCATGCCATGCCTGTCAAACCTTTGACGAAGAAAAAAAAAAAAAAAGAAAAAAAAACGGACAAAAACACTAGAGAGTGTCAACCACGTGTTTAACCATCACTATTTGTAAAACACATGTCTTATGCCATATATTCATGCTACAGGGTCCCTAACCACATTTTGTATTTTATACGCTGTGTATGTAGTTATTGTTTCTGCAAGCATAACCTCATGGGTCCCATAGTTATCAAACCAAACTTCTTCTCCATGTGTAGGTAAAAAGAACAATCGTGATAGGTTTACAAAGATTTCATCACAAATGTTTTAAATTAAAGCTTTTTTTAAGTGCTGTATTGAAATAAAGCTAAATTCCTAAAACAGTTCGATTTAGTTTTCATGGCTTCGGGGAATTCCCCATGGGCTTGGTAAATACGTTTATGTTTTTACATATGTGGGTCATGTTAACTATCAATTCTTAAAGTTTTAATCCGATTTGACTAATCCTGGTTGGAGATGTCAGTGCAATGTGGCATGCCTGTCACAATCATGAGTCAGGAACATCTTTTCGTTTTTAAGGGAGTTACCCTAAGTAAATGTTTTCTTTTTTTTAAGTTACACAGGGTGGCTAACGATCTAGCATTCCACCAAATCTGATCAAAATTAGAGCAGCCGGTTAAACGCTTTTTTTCCGAAAAGCTATTTTTTTAGAAAAATAACCGTTTTGGGTTTTAACGGCTTCGGGAAGTTCCCCTAGATTTATCACCCACAATTTTACTCCTGTGTATCTATACCATGTTGTCTAACAAATGACAAAGCTTTATTACTATTTTATTATTTCTTCTGGTAGATGTCGGGGCGTCATGCCATGCCTGTCACAATCATGATTTAAGAACAAAATCTTATTTTTTAGGGTATTTCCCTGAATATTATTTTTTAATTTTTTTAATTGTTAAATTAGTAGGTAATGCACTTACATTCCACCAATATTTGGATCAGATTGAAGCAACCGTTTAAGCGCTATGCCAAAAAAACTAGTTTTTTTAGAAAAAAATACCGTTTTGGTTATTAACGTCTCTGGGGAATTCCCCTAGATTTATCACCCACAATTTTGCTCCTGCGTATCTCGACCATGTTGTCTAACAAATGACAAAGCTTTATTACTATTTTATTCTTCCTTTTGGTAGATGTCGGGGTGTCATGCCATGCCTGTCACAATCATGATTTGAGAACAAAATCTTTTTTTTAGGGTATTTCCCCAGGTAAATTTTTTATTTCTTCTAAGTGTTAAATCAGTGCCTAATGCACTTACATTCCACCAAATCTTATTCAAATTGGAGCAGCCTTTTAAGCGCTATGCCACAAAAATCTAAATTTTTCATAAAAAATACCGTTTTGGTTTTTAACCTCCCAGGGGAATTCCCCTTGATTTATCACCCAAAATGTTGGTTTCTGCATATCTAGACCATCTTGTCTAACACATGGCTAAGTTTCATTACGATTCCGTTATTCCTTCTGGTAGATGTCGGGGCGACATGCCATGCCTGTCACAATCATGATTTGAGAACAAAATCTTATTTTTTAGGGTATTTTCCTAGGTAAATTTTTTATTTCTTTCAAGTGTATTAATCAGTGTCTAATGCACTTACGTTCGAATT
>CH002304.1:450568-461371 GCA_000149265.1 Ciona savignyi
AATTTATGTACTAAATCTAGGGGATTTCCCCGAAGCAATGAAAAACTAAATCGGGATGTTTTGGGAATTTAGCTTCATTGTATTTCAGCGCTTAAAAAGAAGCTTTAATGTAAAACATTTGTGATAAAATGTTCGTCAATATGACACGAATATTCTTTTTTAAAAGCTATTAAAGAATAAACGTCTTAAATTTACAAATACTTAACCACAAATGCTTTAAATTAAAGCTTTATTTCAGGCGCTCTAGTGAAATGAAACTAAATTCCTAAAACAGCCCTTTAGTTTTTGATGGCTTCGGGGAATTTCCCATGGTCTTAGTACATAAGTTTCTGTTTTTAGATATGTCGGTCATGTTATCTAACAATTCTTAAAGTTTTAATCCAATTTGACAAATCCTTGTTGGAGATGTCAGTGCAATGTGGCATCCTTGTCACAATCATGAGTCAGGAACATATCTTTGTTTTAAAGGGAGTTAGCCTAAGTAAATGTTTTCTTTCTTTTAATTGACACAGGGTGGCTAACGATCCAGCATTCCATCAAAATTAGAGCAGCCGTTCAAACGCTCTGGCCCGAAAAGCTATTTTTTTAGAAAAGTAACCGATTTGGATTTTAACGTCTCAGGGGAATATCCCTAGATTTATCACTTACAATTTTGCTACTGCGTATCTAGACCATGTTGTCTAACAAATGACCACGTTTTGTTTCTATTCCATTATTTCTTTTGGTAGATGTCGGGGCGTCATGCTATACCTGTCACAATTATTGATTTGAGAACAAAATCTTATTTTTAGGGTATTTCCCTGAATATTATTTTTTATTTTTTCTAACTTTTAAATTAGTAGGTAATGCACTTACATTCCACCAAATTTGAATCAGATTGAAGCAACCGTTTAAGCGCTATGCCAAAAAACTAGTTTTTTTTAGAATAAAAATACTCGTTTTGGTTATTAACGTCTCCGGGGAGTTCCCCTAGATTTATCACCCACAATTTTGCTCCTGTGTATCTAGACCATGTTGTCTAACAAATGACAAAGCTTTATTACTATTTTATTCTTCCTTCTGGTAGATGTCGGGGCGTCATGCCATGCCTGTCACAATCATGATTTGAGAACAAAATCTTTTTTTTAGGGTATTTCCCTAGGTAAATTTTTTATATCTTCTAAGTGTTAAATCAGTGCCTTATGCACTTACATTCCACCAAATCTTATTCAAATTGGAGCAGCCGTTTAAGCGCTATGCCACAAAAATCTACATTTTTCATAAAAAATACCCGTTTTGGTTTTTAACCTCCCAGGGGAATTCCCCTTGATTTATCACCCAAAATATTGATTTCTGCATATCTAGACCATCTTGTCTAACACATGGCTAACTTTCATTACGATTCCGTTATTCCTTCTGGTAGATGTCGGGGCGACATGCCATGCCCGTCACAATCATGATTTGAGAACAAAATCTTATTTTTTAGGGTATTTTCCTGGGTAAATTTTTTATTTCTTCCAAGTGTTAAATCAGTGTCTAGTCCACTTACGTTCCACCAAATCTTATTCAAAATGGAGCAGCTGTTTAAGCGCTATGCCACAAAAAGCTAATTTTTTTTTATAAAAAATACCGTTTTGGTTTTTAACCTCCCAGGGGAATTCCCCTTGATTTATCACCCAAAATTTTGGTTTCTGCACATCTAGACCATGTTGTCTAACAAATGGCTAAGTTTCATTACGATTCCATTATTCCTTCTGATAGATGTCGGGGCGCCATGCCATGCCTGTCAAACCTTTGACGAAGAAAAAAAAAAAAAAAGAAAAAAAAAAACGGACAAAAACACTAGAGAGTGTCAACCACGTGTTTAACCATCACTATTTGTAAAACACATGTCTTATGCCATATATTCATGCTACAGGGTCCCTAACCACATTTTGTATTTTATACGCTGTGTATGTAGTTATTGTTTCTGCAAGCATAAACTCATGGGTCCCATAGTTATCAAACCAAACTTCTTCTCCATGTGTAGGTAAAAAGAACAATCGTGATAGGTTTACAAAGATTTCATCACAAATGTTTTAAATTAAAGCTTTTTTTAAGTGCTGTATTGAAATAAAGCTAAATTCCTAAAACAGTTCGATTTAGTTTTCATGGCTTCGGGGAATTCCCCATGGGCTTGGTAAATACGTTTATGTTTTTACATATGTGGGTCATGTTAACTATCAATTCTTAAAGTTTTAATCCGATTTGACTAATCCTGGTTGGAGATGTCAGTGCAATGTGGCATGCCTGTCACAATCATGAGTCAGGAACATCTTTTCGTTTTTAAGGGAGTTACCCTAAGTAAATGTTTTCTTTTTTTTAAGTTACGCAGGGTGGCTAACGATCTAGCATTCCACCAAATCTGATCAAAATTAGAGCAGCCGGTTAAACGCTTTTTTTCCGAAAAGCTATTTTTTTAGAAAAATAACCGCTTTGGGTTTTAACGGCTTCGGGAAGTTCCCCTAGATTTATCACCCACAATTTTGCTCCTGTGTATCTATACCATGTTGTCTAACAAATGACAAAGCTTTATTACTATTTTATTCTTCCTTCTGGTAGATGTCGGGGCGTCATGCCATGCCTGTCACAATCATGATTTAAGAACAAAATCTTATTTTTTAGGGTATTTCCCTGAATATTATTTTTTAATTTTTCTAATGGTTAAATTAGTAGGTAATGCACTTACATTCCACCAAATTTGGATCAGATTGAAGCAACCGTTTAAGCGCTATGCCAAAAAAACTAGTTTTTTTAGAAAAAAATACCGTTTTGGTTATGACCGTCTCTGGGGAATTCCCCTAGATTTATCACCCACAATTTTGCTCCTGCGTATCTCGACCATGTTGTCTAACAAAGGACAAAGCTTTATTACTATTTTATTCTTCCTTTTGGTAGATGTCGGGGTGTCATGCCATGCCTGTCACAATCATGATTTGAGAACAAAATCTTTTTTTTAGGGTATTTCCCTAGGTAAATTTTTTATTTCTTCTAAGTGTTAAATCAGTGCCTAATTCACTTACATTCCACCAAATCTTATTCAAATTGGAGCAGCCTTTTAAGCGCTATGCCACAAAAATCTAAATTTTTCATAAAAAATACCGTTTTGGTTTTTAACCTCCCAGGGGAATTCCCCTTGATTTATCACCCAAAATGTTGGTTTCTGCATATCTAGACCATCTTGTCTAACACATGGCTAAGTTTCATTACGATTCCGTTATTCCTTCTGGTAGATGTCGGGGCGACATGCCATGCCTGTCACAATCATGATTTGAGAACAAAATCTTATTTTTTAGGGTATTTTCCTAGATAAATTTTTTATTTCTTTCAAGTGTTTAATCAGTGTCTAATGCACTTACGTTCCACCAAATCTTATTCAAATTGGAGCAGCCGTTTAAGCGCAATGCCACAAAAAGCTAATTTTTTCATAAAAAATACCGTTTTGGTTTTTAACTTCCCAGGGGAATTCCCCTTGATTTATCACCCAAAATTTTGGTTTCTGCATATCTAGACCATGTTGTCCAACAAATAGCTAAGTTTCATAACGATTCCGTTATTCCTTCTGGTAGATGTCGGGGCGCCATGCCATGCCTGTCAAACCTTTGACGAAAAAAAAAAAAAGAAAAAAAAAAAAACGGACAAAAACAATATGTGTCCCATTTTTCCAAATGGGACCCATAAATATGTTACACGGCCGCAAGCTTTTTTTTTTCTAACCTGAATTTCAGAAAGATATAATTGTATCTAAACTCCAGAAATTCACACGTGTCGTGCAATTAAATTTGTCTGGTTTAAATATAGCATGATTTATTGGTGTTAATAAAGTGATACAAAATGCTTAATCTGATCACCAATTCGTAATTCCGCATGAATTTTACTGTTACTGCATCGCTGCAATAGTTTTTTTTGGATCAGTGATTTTGTATGGTTGGTTGATTTTGTAACATTTTATTTCTATGATTGTCCTTGGCGAATTTACATTTTTATTTGTATAGTCTTTTTTTGTGTACGGCGGCTGCAAGGAAGCAGCAATTTATTCAGTAAATGGTAAATGGTCAAAGAAGTTACGGACGTGCAATTGTTAAGGTATTATTTTGTTATGCTTTTTCCTTTTTGTAATGTCTCGCACTAATTTATGTTGTTTAGTTACCGCTTCCACACCAAATAGAGAAATTGGAAAGAGCGCGTCAACTTTTTATTGCGTGGCCGTAACATTTACCTTTACTAAAGTCTTAACTAAATTCATATTAAAAAGACTGTATAAGGCTTTTGTTTTTTAACTTACTTTTTCTGATGCACACTTATAGCGACGGTTTGATTGTATAACTCGTGTAAACTGTTTAAGTATAGAAAAATATATGTTTTAAACAGCTAGACAACGTGGCGATATATATTAAACATTATGGTTTATTCTCCCTTATTATTATCGTATTGTGGAGCTGATGAGTATGTTCGCATGAGTCACCGGATTTTATAGTACTGTCTGCACAACACACACTTGCACAAATACTTTCGTTGAAAGCAAGCAAATGTTACACAAGGCAGATATAGCTTAGCCAAGTCGCGCAGATATAAATTAAAATGTTTTAAAAGCAGCATTTTGGAGCAATTATGCTTAAATTTTCTTGAGTTTCTGCCCATATTACATTTCTGCTAAACCTCGTATCACCTTACTTTTATACCAACCGGTACTCATGTTTGGGTAATTGTTTGAGAATGATAAACTTATTAATGCTCTTTCATGCAGTGTGGAAATCTGCTTAATCAACAAATAAGTTAAACCGGCAGATAAGCATAGATACAAACGATTCTTACAAACGCTTTAAGCACCAAGTGTGAGAAGCTGATATGGATTCGGAAGAGGAAATGGATCCAAAAGCTCAAATGCAACCAAAAGCTAAATTTGAACTGAAAAAACAAAGCAGGGTAAGTTTATTTGCTTAAATGGGTTAATATTTTACCAACTCCAATAAGGTTATAAAGTAAACGGTGCGAGCGAAATATGTGAAGCGTATGTGTAGTGCGCTCAGTGGCATTTTTGTTGTGTAATGTTTTTTACACCTTATTACACGCCGTTTATACCAAATTATATATTTTACATTATTTCATTGTATTTTTACCTAGTTTTATCTTAAAATTGTTATTTCATCGTGCATGTTTTTATTATATCTTAACCAAGTCATTAACAATATCAGTACAGTGTGGATTTTAATGCTTGTGTGTTCGTGCCATGGTACCACAAAATTTAGTTCTCTTTTGCTTTTTAACGAATAATACGTATTTTTATTATCGAATTTCAGTTTTTATGTATGTTTTTACCAGTTGTATTTTTTAAAAGCAAAATAATCCAGTCATTAAAAAATTAATAATGTTTTCCTGTTCCGTGTCTGTAATAATTACATTGCCCGGTCGGTTAGTCTGGCGGGGCGAAATTACAAACTGGTCGCTAGCAGGGTAAAGCGCCTTGCTAGCGACCAGTTTGTAATTATTACAGACACATGAATATTCTATCCTATTGCGTTATTTTTTATCCTATGTAACGGTGAGAAACGAAAATTTTCCAAAGCGAAATGGCAGAAACGAAAGTTTTGTTTCTGAAAAAAATGTATTAGATAATTTTTTTAGCAGTTAGGTGGCACTAGAGGTCAAACAGTAAAATAACCATATAACTTCTTTTAAGTGAATAACGGTGTCTGGCCGAATGGTTAGCGCGACTGATTCGTAATTATGTACAAGCCCATGTTGGGTTCGATACTTAACCCGGTGAAATTTTTTTTATTACATGAACCAGCCTAATTAAAATTGGTAAAACGTCACAGTGACGTCATGCAGAACATTGGCGGCGTGAGAAATCAGCTTTGTCGCGCGTTATTATGATGTCATAATTAAATTCGAGTTAACAGTACAAACACCTGCCAATAGTGGTGTGAATAATGACTCATAATGGAGTTACATTATTACTTGTGTAATCCCCACAACAGAAATATTTTTTTGTTTGCTATACAAAATTACAATTATGGTGCTCAGTTTGTGATCATATGTTTATTAATCACGTGCGTCACTGTGGATATATCCCCCTCTCTCGCCAGCAATACCTGCAAACGAAAGGTAAAATATTTAGTTGCCTTGTTTTTTTTGTATTTGTAGGTATAAAGCCCCGATTTGTTTCAATTTTTCAGTTACCAGCCTCTAAGCCTTTTTTTTGGCTTGAGGCGAATAGCTTCCTTTGGTTCAATTCTAGTATTGTTCTCCTTTTTTCTTGTTGTGTAAGATAGCATCTCTGTGCCACGTAGCTCCAAACGTGGGCAACACTGGTGCTATCTTAACTAGTGTGCTCTAACCACTTCCTTTACAAAAGCAATTACTAGTGTTTCCGCGTTCGACTTTAGCGCATTTCCTGGAAACACTGATAATTGTTTTTGCGTGAGAAGTGTAAATTACTTCGTTTTTTCGCTCTTATACTGCTCTTTACAGCGAATTTGCTCTGAGTTAAAAGAATAGTGTTATCTTTAAGTCAAGTTAACACGACAAGTAAGTGACCTTAATACGTGAGTTTCCTTACACCAAAACACACTTTACACAAAAAACATACAATTAAAACCACTCACCTTTAAACAACACGATGAATGACGGCATACCGGAAATCGAAGCGAAATTGGAGAGATCGATTGTATTTCAACTTACGGGTACGGTCGAACATATGAGTGTTAGCTCATTTATGGAACTATTTGCGGATGGAGCGCCGATGGCGGATATGTCGCAGATCGTAGAAGGAGTAATCATGGACAATTTCAAAGATTGCACCTTCCTTGTTACCCTAAAGGAACAAAGCGGAGAAGTAGTAATTCCGGAAAAACGGGAGATAATTCACTACTTCAACACAAACGACATCAATTTCACTACCGATAAGGGATCGACAATGTCCCTAAAAGCTGAGCTTCCCCAAGGCGAATCTGAAGTCGTCTCTCTACACCCGGTCACTGCAGACACCTGCAAGGAGAAATTAGAAGCAATGATAAATAACCAAAACTGGGGCAAAATCAAAAACATAAATTACGGATCACACCGTAATTTCAACAAAATAAAAAATGGATGGGTAAACATAACCCTCACTGAAACAAACATTAAAAACATTCCTCCCTTGATAAAAATCGAAGGAAGAACCATCACCGTGACCAGACCTGGAGAGGAGCACATGGCTCTCTGCAGGTACTGTAAGCAAAGAGGACACACGCAGAACAAATGTCCCAAAAAGGGGTTCTGCGTGGAATGCAAAGCACATGGTCATACCTCCAGAAACTGCAGAACCTCATACCAGGAACCGCGCCAAAGAACAGTGTTCCACTCTTCCTGTAACACAGCGCAGTTAGTGAGGACTCCAAATAGGAATGCCAATCAAAGCCAGTGGCAAACTGCTAAAAAGTTGCCTGAAAAACAAATGCATAATACGAGAAATGCACAAATAAAACTCACCAACAGATTCGGCATTCTTCAGGAATCGCAGCACTCGGAGATCGAAGATGACCTGGAATGTTTAAGGAAGTTAGTTGGGTCAATGGATGAAAGTATCTTTATGCCTGAAGACTTTCCAGATATTACCACGGCCAACAGCACACCAAAAAATGACAACACAAACTTACCAAAACGAAGAAGACGACGCACCAAAAAGAGGGGATCAACATCAAACCCCTCAAGCCAAGAAAAAATGGAAAAAAAGATTGAATACAATAATCCCAATCAATTAACCAGCAACCAAATCACCCGGGAAATCAAGCAACCGATAACATTAAACTTAAGCGACAGCTCCACTGACAACGACACCAGCACAATAAACGAAATAACGGAAGCCGCCACCCTTGGACCACGAATACCATCTGCTGTGGAATCAGTATATAGAACGCCCGAAAACACAGCACACTTTCCACCAATACCGAATCGGACATGTAACGGACATTGATCACAAATTTTACACCGCTGAAGGATTACAATCTCCCAAGAGACCAAGATCCGGCACATAAACAGAACTCGCGTAAAACGCAAAAAACTTATACGAACAACCAAAATACACATAAAATAATAATGATTCCATGTACTATATGATCTAATGGAGCCTGACAAAGTATTAGGCAACAAATTAAAAATTGGATCACTGAACACAAATGGATTACTGAACAAAATTAAAAAGATAATATACTATATGGAATCAAATAAAATCGACATATTGCTAATACAGGAAACTCACGTGTTCACCCAAGATATGATCTCCAAATTTAAAGCGCAGTCTAACATCGAAATCTTCGTTAATGCGCCCGAACATCCAATTAGATCATTCCGCCAAGGAACTGCAATCCTTGTCAAAAAGCACCTCCTGCCAATGTACAAAATTCACCATAATATAATATTTGAAAACCGGGTACAAAAATTAAATCTCCAATATAAACACAATGATATCAACATTTATAATTTATACCTGAAATCCGGACAAACGCAAAAAAATCTTATTGCCAGAGAACAAATGATATATGAACTTAATGATAAACTAGGGGACGTAAATGAAACAATCGACCTGTTGATTGGAGATTTTAATATGGTTTCTAATGAAATCGACGTAAAAGCAAATTATGATAAAAGAAAAAAACGAGAACTTTCAGGACGCATTTCGAGTAATACATAAACAAACTATAGAATTTACTAGAATAACAAAAACGAGTGCTACAAGAATAGACAGAATATATGTTAATAGACTAGCGAAAAACAAAACCTTCGCGCTAAATCACATACGTAATTACTTTTCGGACCATAACAATTGCCCGGTAATAACTCTAAAAATAAATAGTAATCGTAAATGGGGTCTTTCCTTTTACAAAATAAATAATTCAATATTACAACACAACGACATAATTGAAAACTTGAATACAATGTGGATTAATTGGCAAAAACAAAAAACAAAATACATGAACTCTGCTACATGGTGGGAATACGGTAAAAAACTGATTGCAAACGAAGTACGATACTTTTCCCAAAACATAAATCATGCGGAACGGAAGCGATATTTAACCAGAGTGCTGGAAATTAAAGAACTAGAAAAACAATACCAGTCCCAAAATATAGTAACAAAAATAACACGATTGAAAGAAAATATAAATAAGTACGAACGAAAAATTAATGAAGGTGCGATAATTAGATCAAAAATAAATATAATTGAAGATGAAGAAAAACTAACTAAAGAGTTTTATAGATACGAAGAAGCAAAAGGTAATAGAGATACTATTTACAATATATATAATCAAATGGGAGAGCTAACGAAAAATCAAAACCAGACTCTTAACGCCACGCATGCCTTTTACCAAGATCTATGGACAAGTGCTGAAATAAATATAGACTATATTGATGAATATCTGTATTTTTTGGATCCAATAGAATATGACCAATTGGATTTAAAAAATATGACGCAACCTATCAACCACAAAGAAATTCACGAGTGCATTTTAGAGATAAATGATAATAGCACGCCACGGCTGTGACGGTCTAACATCAAAAATATATAAACAATTATGGGAAGTTATAAAATATGATATGGAAGAATTATACACTAACATCTATTTAAAGGGAATAATGCCAGAAACAATGCGAACCGCGATAGTTAAACTAATATATAAGAAAGGGGATAAAAAAGACATTAAAAATTGGAGACCCATTTCACTACTTAACACAGACTATAAAATACTTAGCAAGATTATAGCAAAACGTTTAGGTATAATAATTAATAAAATAATTAGTCCAAATCAAAAATGCGCCATACCTGGAAGATCCATTAATAATAGTTTAGAAAATATAAACGCATGCATAGAGGCGGCTAAATATTTTAACAAAAATTTAACAATTCTTGCAATAGACTTTGAAAAAGCATTTGATCGTGTAAATTATACCTACTTATTTAAAATACTAACAAAATTAAACATACCCGAATATATAATTAAATGGAATTAAAGATAATATATAATAAAATACAAAGTAAAATAGAAATAAACGGAGCCTTCACGGATAACATAAATATAACAAGGGGAATACGACAAGGTTGCCCTTGTAGCATGATCCTTTTCCTAATTGGCGTAGAAGTTCTAACTCGAAAGATTGAGGCTAACAAAAATATAAAAAGGATTTAAACTAAACCATATAGAATTAAAAACAGAACAGTACGCAGACGATTTATCTATATTAATATCAGACAATATGTCATTAAAGGAAACCATTAACGAAATAAAATTATTTGAAAAAGCATCAGGCCAAAAAATGAATGCAAGTAAAACCCAAATTAATAACCTAATGATTCTTTAATAAATAATGTAATAAACGAACACCTCCCAAAATGAATGCCATAAAGGAAAAAATAAAAATACTGGGCGTTTATTTTAGTTTAAACAGAGAATGCATAACAGAAAACACTGAAAAAGCTCGCCGCGTAATAAAAGCCTTGTATTGGAAAAATCTTAAACGAAAACTAACATTAAAAGGTAGAATTATTATAATAAACGCGCTCTTTATGCCGCAATTATTAACGATCGGAAGACATATGGTACTGCCAAAACAATTTATTAACGAAATTAATAACTACATGTATAAATTTTATTTGGTTCCCACAAAAAATTGACAGAATAGCACGAAAAAAACTAATAGCGCTACCCTATTGATGGCGGATTAAATGCCCCAGATATAATACTAAAATATAAAGCTGTAAGACCAACTCGCTTATATGAGATTAGAAAACTAGAAAAATTGCAAACG
>CH002304.1:480906-493224 GCA_000149265.1 Ciona savignyi
TAGGGGAATTCCCCTATATTTATCACCCACAATTTTTTTACTGCGTATTTAGACCATGTTGTCTAACAAATGACCAAGTTTTGTTACTATTCTATTATTCCTTTGGTAGATGTCAGGGCGTTATGCCATGCCTGTCACAATCATAATTTGAGAACAAAATGTTTTTTTAGGGTATTTTCCTAGATAATTTTTTTTATTTTTTCTAATTGTTAAATTAGTAGGTAATGCACTTACATTCCACGAAATCTGAATCAGATTGAAGCAGCCGTTCCAGCGCCATGCCCAAAAAAGCTACTTTTTTAAAAAAAAATACCGTTTTGGTGTTTAACGCCCCCGGGGAATTCCCCTGGATTTATCCCCCAAACTTTTGGTTTCTGTTCATCTAGACCATGTTGTGTAACAAATACCAAAGTTTAATTGCGATTTCATTTTTCCTTCCGGTAGATGTCGGGGCGACATGGCGTGCTTGTCACAATCATGATTTGAAAACAAAATGTTATTTTTTAGGGTATTTCCCTAGGTAATTTTTTTATTTCTTTCAAGTGTTAATTCAGTTACTAATGCACTTACATTTTACCAAATCTGATTCAAATTGGAGCTGCCGTTCAAGCGCTATGCCCCAAAAAGCTAGTTTTTTAGAAAAAAATACCGTTTTGGTTTTTAACGTTCCAGGGGAATTCCCCTGGTTTTATCTCCCAAAATTTTAGTTTCTGTTCATCTAGACCATGTTGTCTAACAAATGGCAAAGTCTCATTGCGATTCCATTTTTCCTTCTGGTAGATGTCGGGGCGACATGCCATGCCTGTCAAGCGTTTGACGAAAAAAAAGAAAAAAAAAAAAACGGACAAAAACAATATGTGTCCCAATTTTTCAAATGGGACCCATAATAAAGTATATTGTTATGCAGAAAGTGAACATTAATAAATGCTGTTTAACTTGTATTTTTTTGCATCTGGTTTCTGCTCACGAATTCAGTGATAACTAGAGAGTGTCAACCACGTGTTTAACCACCACTATTTGTAAAACACCTGTTGTATGCCATATATTCATGCTACAGGGTCCCTAACCACATTTTGTATTTTATACACTGAGTATGTATTTTGTTTCTGCAAGCATAAACGCATGGGTCCCATAGTTATTAAACCAAACTTCTTTTCCATGTAAAGGTAAAAAATAAGCGTCTTAAATTTACAAACATTTTACCACAAATGTTTTAAATTAAAGTTCCTTTTAAGCGCTGTATTGAAATAAAGCTAAATCCCCAAAACAGCCCGATTTAGTTTTTTTGTGGTTTCGGGGAATTACTGGGTTTAGTAGATAAGTTTCTATTGGGTTTATTACGTAAGTTTCTGTTTTTACATATGTGGGTTATGTTATATAACAATTCTTAATATTCAAATCTGATTTGTCGATCTCCTTGTTGGAGATGTCAGTACGATATGGCATACCTGTTACAATCATAAATCAGAAACATATCTTCGTTTTAAAGAAATTATCCAAATAAATTATTTCTTTTAATTGAAACAGAGTGTTTAATGGTCTAACATTTTACCAAATCTGTATTTAAATTGGAGCTGCCGTTCAAGTGCTATGCGCAAAAGAGCTAAATTTTTAGAAAAAAATACCGCTTGGGTTTTTAATGTGCCAGGGGAATACCCCTGGATTTATAACCCAAAATTTTGGTTTCTGCATATCTACACCACGTTGTCAAAAAAATAAAAAAAAGTCTCTTTGCGATTTTATTATTCCTTCCGATAGATGTCGGGGCGATATGACATGCCTGTCACAATCATGATTTGACAACAAAATCTTATTTTTTAGGGTATTTCCCCGGGTAATTTTGTTATTTCTTATCAAGTGGTAAATCAGTTACTAATGCACTTACATTTTATTAAATCTGATTAAAATTGGTGCTACCGTTCAAGCGATATGCGCAAAAGAGCTAAATTTTTAGAAAAAAATACTGTTTTGGTTTTAGACGTGCCAGGGGAATTCCCCTGGATTTATACCCCAAAATTTTGGTTTCTGCATATCTAGACCATGTTGTCAAAAAAATAACAAAATCTCATTAAAATTTTGTTATTCCTTCTGGTAGATGTCGGGGCGACATGGCATGCCTGTCACAATCATGACTTGACAACCAAAAATCGTTTATTTTTTAGGGTATTTCCCTAAGTAATTTTTTTATTTCTTTTAAATGTTAAATTAGTTACTAATGCACTCATATTTCATCAAATCTGATTCAAATTGGAGCTACCGTTCAAGCGCTGTGCGCAAAAAAGCTCATTTTTTCGAAAAAAATACAATTTTGGTTTTTAACGTCCCAGGGGAATTCCCCTAGATTTATCACCCAAAATTTTGGCTTCTGCATATCTAGACCATGCGGTCTAACAAATTACCGAGTTTCGTTGTGATTCCATTACCCCTTTTGGTAGATGTTGGGTCCACAAACCATACCTGTCAAGCGTTTGACGAAAAAAAAAAAAAAAAAAGAAAAAAAAAAAACGGACAAAAACAATATGTGTCCCATTTTTCCAAATGGGACCCATAATAAACTTGTTTTTTGTGTCTACTTTATTCGTAGACGGTTCGGTTACGTATCTTTTGTCATATTTGGTGCAATTTTAAAATTTGTTATTCATTTAAATACGGAAGTATAAATAAACTAAATCGGTTAGGTTCCATGCGCCGTAAAACGATTGAATCAAAATCCAGATTTAGACACAAATTTGAATAGGCCTACTTACCAATGGGATGGATACATCGTTGAATAAACTCAACATGTTAAGTTTATGAAATTTATTCATTATTTGTCCAGCGCTAACCGCCGACCGTCCGAGTTTTATTGAAGAAATACTTACCCATTTATTCCGTTGTTAACGCGGGCTCACGGGCAACATCGTATTTGCACGCATCATCATAAAGAAACACGTCTACACTTTGCGCGAAGATGCGAGTGATATAAGTGGCGGTAAGATAACAAATCCGACGTTATGCAGTGGGTGCGTGGTCCGTTTTGAACCAACGTTATCGTTTGGCAATTGGTGTATCGTTATCGTTTGGCAGTTGGTGTATCGAGGCTTGGATTCGTCATAAGTGTGAGTATGATAGTGGCTTGGGTTCGTCATAAGTGTGAGTATGATAGTGGCTTGGGTTCGTCGTAATTGTGAGTAGGGTAGGTTTTTTGTCAAATACATCACTGATGTGTTTTGTGTGAACTCCTCTATTTTATTACAGCTAAAAAATTGCGAAAGAAATTATTTGTCATGACAAATGAAGTTGTTAGAGAAACTCTCTTGCCATTTCAACTCGAACGTGAAATTAGGAGAACCAAACTTCAAATCTCCAACGTTGTTCAACATCATATTTTCCATGGTGAAGATTTTGACTGGAAGGAAGTGGTAAAACCTCAACACTCTTCAATGTTGCACAAACCTAATAAGAATATAATCGCAATCAACCAAATCTTTGATAAAGCTAAAGAATCTGCAACACGAGCTGCACAAATGTCTAAAACTGATATAGCTAGAGAAAAGTATATCAAACGACATGGTAACACTATTGGGTTAACTGGGCAGTGCGGAATCGGTAAATCTACAACCATCAAGATAGTCACCAAATCCATACTGGATAAGATGATCTTACCAGATACAGACTTTTTGTTCTACATCTCTATAAAAGATGTTAAGTTTAAAAAACAAGTAACACCTTTTCAATTTCTAACTGACAACAGCTTGATCAACTGGCTTCATTGCGATAAGGAAGACAACGAGTTGATTAATGTGTTGCATAGTAATCCAAATGTTGTCATTGTGATGGATGGTTTGGATGAAGCGACAGCCACATTTTCTAAAACGCCTAGAAACTGTCCATTACATAGAAAGTCAAAACCAGTGGATATTATTAAGAACTTGTTAAATGGAACTCTTCTGCCCAATGCTGTGAAACTCGTTACTTCGAGTCCAGGTCAGTTCTATCAGATACACCCTGATTGTCGACCAACTTTTGTTCTTGAAGTGCTGGGTCTGGATCAAGATGCCATAGATGATCTCGGAACACAGATCTGTGGTAAAAGGTATCCTAAAATCAAAAAAATTCTGAAGGAACGACCTAACCTTTTTGCTTGGTGCTATTTTCCTGCCAATTGCATTCTTATCATGGGTTGCCTTCTTTTTTGTTTATCTACAGGCAAAGAGATAAACTCAATGACGCAAGTCTTAATCTTCGCACTAACTCACTACATGACCTCTGAGCATTTGAAATCGAACATGATAGAGGAACAAATCGGCTTGGAACTGGTTAAATTAAGCCAACTTGCTTTCAACGGATATAAAAAACAACAACTAATCTTTGATATGGAGAACTTCAAGGAAGTGGACATCAAGGAAGCAATGGCCTATAACTTCATGTACACATATGTAGACAAAGCATCAGGCATGAGAATGAAAATATTGGAAGGACATAAGCGAAGTTACTTTTCCCACCTTGTGTGGCAAGAGCTTCTCTCAGCCATTTACATGATGCTCTTTATGCCATATGAACATTTCCAGAGATATGACTTCATATTTGAAGAAACCCAGTGGGATAATGTTACAAAATTCTTGTTCGGCTTCTGCAACCCATCATCGTATGAAGATCTTCAGCTCATCTTTCCACGTTCTGAATTTCAAGATGTTGCGATTAAAAAAGAAAGGATTCTAGATATGATTTCTAATAAAACATTAAATTCTACATATCCTAACTTCAATAAAAAACTAGGCCAAGTATCCGGATGGATGCAGGAACTAGGTGATAAAGAAGTATTGAATAAATTAGAAAAATCCCTGCCAAACAACATCGAAATAACAGTTTTAAGTAATTATGTTGAAGCCCAAAACCTTGCATTTGCTTTTAAAACATGTTCTGCACCTCACAACTTAATGGTGAAAGCTCTTAATTCATCAGAAACCGCCGTCTTTCTTCGTGGTTTACAAGCACAACCAAATATCAGGGTTAGTATTTGAAATGGATTAAGAAACAAATTAAACTATAAAATGTTATTTTTCAATTTTTGTGACCTTTATGTCTTTAAGAAATTTTAATATGGCCCGTTTGTAATTTCAGATCACGAAGTTAGAGTTGCGGGGTACAGATATGAGAGACATAACCGAGTATTTGTTATTCCACATCAAACATATTGATGATCTTCGACTGTGGAATTGCAAACATCTCAGTGACTTTATGGGTGATATCAGCGAAGCTATAACTGAACGGCCAAACATGGTAAACAAGGTTCATAATTATTTTTAGCCACTAATCAATTTAAATATTGTGGTATGAGGATGTTATCATTAATTATCGCTTTGGTAAGAGATTGTTTGTATAATAGTATGAATTCAGTGAAATGTAACACAAAATCACCTAAATAAAGAATCAAGTAAACTATATAATACATTAAGACTGGATTCTTTTTTTTATTTCACTGTCACACAGATCAAATTGTCAGTGACGGTGGATAT
This sequence comes from Ciona savignyi, assembly GCA_000149265.1. Lineage (NCBI taxonomy): Eukaryota > Metazoa > Chordata > Ascidiacea > Phlebobranchia > Cionidae > Ciona > Ciona savignyi. Next base: position 486,405 of record CH002304.1, read on the forward strand.
GTTGAATGACAACGCAATGCAATTGTTGGCCAGTTGTCTTGGCAACATATCAGAATTAGATTTGGAGTGCATAGAATTGTCAGAAAAAAGTCAACTTACAATGAAAAAAGCTGTAAAAGATCTTTCTCATCTACAGGTAAATTTGTCTTCATGTCGTAAAATCATAATGATTTTCGTAAAATCATAATGATTATTTAAAAGTGATTAAAACGACTCTTTATCATATTATTAAAAAAATAAAAGATTACTATTTTTAAATAATTAATATTTTCCATTAGGATTTGAAGATAACAGATCAATCAATATTTTTCACATGCTCCATGCAAACAACCATAGCACCAACAACTGAATCACTTGTTCCAACAACAACAAAACCAACAACTGAATCACTTGTTCCAACATCAAAACCAACAACCGAATCACTAGTTCCAACAACAACAAAACCAACAACCGAATCACTAGTTCCAACAACAACAAAACCAACAACTGAATCACTTGTTCAAACGGTAATAAAACGTAGAACTGCATGTTTGTCCAAAACAATTGGACCAAAGGGAGGGAGAATAGAGGTTGGAGGATGTGCATTGATTGTCCCTGCTGGTGCACTTGATGAGGATGTCAAAATAACACTCACTGCATCACTGGATCTCGATAATCAGGTGACTAGAACAGTTCTTATTTTTACCAACAAACGTATGGTAATGCAAATTTTGAACTGTGCATTAACATAGTCATGTTACTGGATCAATTGCAATGTTTTTTTATGAAATGGTTTAGTTAATTCAACCATCGTTTTCAAAAAATGTTTATGAAGTGTTTTGCACCCAACTGACTAGCCAGTGTCTGAGAAGACTAGCCAGTGTCAATTGGAATGAAAAGCGGAGCACTAATCCGCTAAGCTAATCATACAAACAAATAAAGTGTTTAATATTTCCAGACAAAACGAATATTAACTCCAACTCTTCGATGTGAGCCGTCATCACTGAAATTCAAACTTCCTGTCACAATCTTTTTGCAAACCCATTATATTTTGGATGAAAAATTACTGACTGAATGCAAGGTTTAGGTTTAATAATATTATTATATATTGAAACATAAAAGATTGATTATTATGAAATATTTTTAAAAAATGATCACTTAAGAATATTTAACCACAGTTGACTGATGAGATTGGTTAAACTGTCTGTCAAAGATCCTTAATATTGGGTCTAAATGAAAACCGTACTTGACTTATTTTCTGGCACTATAATCTGACACCATACAACTTGGCCCTTTAATTCCCGACACCATACAACCCAGAACTTTGATTCCCGACACCATACAACCCAGCACTTTAATTCTTAACACCATACAACCCAGAACATTAATTCCCGACACCATACAACCCGACACTTTAATTCTCAACACCATACAATCCAGAACATTAATTCCCGACACCATACAACTCGGCAATTTAATTCCCGACACCATACAACCCAGAACTTTGATTCCCGACACCATACAACCCGACACTTTAATTCCCGGCACCATACAACTCGGCACTTTAATTCCTGACACCATACAACTAGGCACTTTAATTCCTGACACCATACAACACGACACTTTATTTCCCGACACCATACAACCCAGCACTTTAATTACCGACACCATACAACCCGGCACTTTAAGTCATGACACCATACAACCCAGAACATTAATTCCCGACACCATACAACCCAGTACTTTAATTCCCGACACCATACAACCCAGTACTTTAATTCCCGACACCATACAACCCGGCACTTTAATTCCCGACACCATACAACCCAGAACTTTGATTCCCGACACCATACAACCCAGTACTTTAATTCCCGACACCATACAACCCAGTACTTTAATTCCCGACACCATACAACTCGGCAATTTAATTCCCGACACCATACAACCCAGAACTTTGATTCCCGACACCATACAACCCGACACTTTAATTCCCGGCACCATACAACTCGGCACTTTAATTCCTGACACCATACAACTAGGCACTTTAATTCCTGACACCATACAACACGACACTTTATTTCCCGACACCATACAACCCAGCACTTTAATTACCGACACCATACAACCCGGCACTTTAAGTACATGACACCATACAACCCAGAACATTAATTCCCGACACCATACAACCCAGAACATTAATTCCCGACACCATACAACCCAGTACTTTAATTCCCGACACCATACAACCCGGCACTTTAATTCCCGACACCATACAACCCAGCACTTTAATTCCCGACACCATACAACCCGACACTTTAATTCCCGACACCATACAACCCAGAACTTTGATTCCCGACACCATACAATTCGGCACTTTAATTCCCGACACCATACACCCCGACACTTTAATTCCAGACACCATACAACATAGCAAATTAATTACCGACATCATACAACCCAGCAAATGAATTCCCAAAACCATTTAACCCAGCACTTTAATACCCGACACTATACAACCCAAAACTTTAACTCCTGATACCATACAACCCGACACTTTATTTTGTTGATAAAATTATAAATTTGGTCTTTAATTGTATTTAATCCTTTATATCCCAGATTCAAACAAGCGAAGATGGAATAAATTGGAGCATTCTTCAAACTGACCTCTCATACATTGGTCGATTACTGGTTTTTACCATCAACCATTTTACCTGGTAAGTTTCCGCATTCGGAAGATTTTGATTAATCACTTATCGGACAGGATATTCATGTCCTAGTCATTCATGTGAATGGAAAAACGCGGCGTAATCACGATGATAATTGTCAGATTACTTTAGTCTCGCCATCTAGTTACTGTAGCTATTGCAGTTTGTTTTGTATATTTAACTGGTTTCTTTACCTGAGTTCAGGCGGAGTCCAGTAAGTGCACCAAGAACGCACATCCGACCAGGGAGCAACGATTTTTCTTTCCACAACATTTTGCGTGAAAGCAATGTTCTATCCCACCAAACTATTCGTCTGAAATTTTAGTTCTTTTTCTTGCTTTCCAGGTATGAAGGTCTGTTGAATTGGATTATAGGGAAGATAGATATTGTGTCAAGTATATACATGAGAAGCGAAACAGAGTTGGTTTGGGCTATTCATTACAACCTTGACCTTAATACAGAACAACTGAGTGAAAATTATTTATTCAGGCATAATCACCGTTTTTCGTAAGTTACTCTTTTTAATTTTAAACGCCCAAATGTTGTCATACAGATTAATTGTATTATTATGAACATCTCTTTCAGGGCGACGAAAGATTTAACGTTGACAATTGAGGAAAACAAACTCGAAAAGACTATTAAAATCGAACCTCCCTTCACGGAAATAAAGCATGCTGACTTAACCACAAAGTGTAATCAGCACACGCTTTTTTTTGTTGAAGAGCTTTCGGACAGCAGTGTTTATCTAAAAGCGACATTGCGAAATGAAGATGAAACTCGAGAGTTCAAGTTTAAACTTCCAAAGCAACGTATAAATAAGTTATTTTATACAAAGATAAGCAGTCAGGCTTAATAGTGTAAACAATTTGTTATTTTTTTTTAAACATTTTTCTATGAAATGCAATAACTTTAAAAAAAAGCAATATAAATGACTTTTGTTATCTATATCAAGTGGATTTATTGTCTTTTGTATAAAAGACCCTTGGATAAAAGTAAAGTATAGTTTACATAATATTCTTGTTGTAGTTAAACCAAAAGGTTTTATTTCTATTTAAAGCAAAAGGTTTTATTTCTACGACATCTATGGAAGGATAATCGCGACAAATTTTTGTTTTATCTTTTACAGGATCAACGAACCAGTCAACCGCTTCCAGCAACACAGGCAACCCAGCCATCATTGTTCAGGGTGTCGATGCCAACCATTCAGCGTTGTTTAGCAAAAATGTATATATAGGCTATAGAAATTGTGGGATCTAAACATTCAATGTTTAAGTACCAGACCAAGTTGTTCCATTATTGCACAAACTATGCTCATTAATTAATATTATCCGTATAAATGTTTAACTTTTTAATGTTTAAATGGCATGTTGTACGGTGATTGATCTGTCACAATACCCGGTAATATACAAACTCTTGATCCTGTTTATGCTATATTTATAGAGTTAAATCCAATATGCTAATGTAACATTATATATGCGCTTTCCAAAAGTGTAAAATTTTATAATTATAGCAAAGCTAATATTTTAGAAATATTTTTCTCTTAACTAACGCACGATTTCTTTTGACTTCTCTGTTTTTCTTCCAATATTTTATTCATTTTCGCTTCTTCTGTGTCTGGGAATTCTATTAGAGAGAAGTTTAAGACTTTTTTCTCTTCTGCGGGTTCCCCCGACTATTTTCTGCTGTATGACATCACCGGCATCAAATTCGTATAAATCCGTGTTTCACTCGGATTCCTGATAGATTTATTGTCTACTTATTGCAACATTCTTTAACATTTTACCATTACATTGAGTGACATTGTGTAAAAATGTGTTAACGCTCATGACAGCCAACAGAAAATTGGTTTGAAATTATCCTCTGATTTTGACTGTAACTGGCGTATTAACAGCATATGTTAAGTTTCGCACCGGTCTTCTTATTTAACCATGTAATTATGTAAAAAAATAAAGCCAAGTTTTGTAAAATAAAGTTGATGATGGTGCATTTACTTTTTAATTGAAAGAGGAGCTATTGCAGTCTGTTGTGTATGAATTACACATTCCTTTAATTTGGTAGAACCACTAAGCCGCTAGGTTCAGGCAATTTCCGTTAAGTGCCTGCCCAAGGACACAGCCCACTAGCTAGCGACCAATTTGGAATCTGCAACCTTTCGGTTGAAAGGCTTTTATACTAGCTAGCGACAAATTTAAAATCTGCAACCTTTCGGTTTAAAGGCTTTTAACGAAACTATGCACATTAGTTATTATTTAACGTAAAAATGTTAAAACTGTTTGTGTTTAAATTGCGTGTTGTAGCCTACATTGATTGATCTGTCACAATACCCGGTTATATTCAAACTCGTGATGCCATTGTTCATGCTACATTTATACAGTTTAAATCATATATGCTAATGTAGTATTATATATGTACTTTCAAAAAAATATAAAATTCTACAATTGCGGTGTTTTTCCGATTATTTTGGCTGTGTGTCACCAGCATCAAATGCGTAAATCCGTGCATCACTCGGATTTCGCATAGATTTCTTGTCTACTTATGGTAACGTTTTTGCAATTGTATTTTTTGGTTGTAGACGTCGTATATCCGGCGCGACGTGTTTTTTTTCAATCACGGAGATAAAGAGGAATATCCTATCCTATCCTGTTAATATTTTCGATGTCCCGTCGCAACTGGCCCAGCTGTATTGGATTCTTTATTTGTGCATTTTGTTTTAAACCACTGAAGGTTAAATGAAATCAAATTCCTAAAATAGTCAGATTTAGTTTTTACGGCTTTGGGAAATTACCCTGAGTTTAGTACATAAATTTTCGTTTTTACAAATCTGGGTCATGTTATCTAACAATTCTTAAAGTTTTATTCCGATTTGACGACTCCTTGTTAGAGATGCGGGGCGACATAGAATGCCTGTCATAATCATGATATGGAGACAATTTTAATTTTTTGTATTTCCTTGTGTAAATTTTAAATTTATTCTGTGCTACAATGATGGTTATAGCGTTTTTTTCCGATTTTTGCTAAATAGCCATTTCGAGTAAAAAGACAAAAGTTTGTAATAGACATTTTGCAGTTTTTGGGTGGTGACTGTCCCCCGAATCAGCATCGTTTCGTGGTTGCAACATAAGCTTTATAACTCAAGTGTTCGATAAATTGTCAGTTTCGTCTCTCAAAGACAAAGGAGGTCGTTCAACTAAAAAGTATGTCAAAGTTTTAATAAACTACCCCTGTCAAGTGAAAATACGGACCGGAGCCATATTGATAAAAAAATATATTTTATGTTTACAACATCAAATACGTTTAAGGAAAGTAAAGTGGAAATTAAAACGAAGGAATGTAGCACATCTAATGTGTTTAATTCCTACTAGGACCAAATAATTTATATTTAAGACGCGTTAAACGCTTTGTGGTAGAAATATGTGCAACGTAGTTGATCAAAAATCTAGTTTACTTTACAGATATAACAAAAAAAACGTAGACGAAATAAATGTCAAACCTTAACACATTGTGGAAGTTTGTGGTGTGATATAGGTGAAACAAAAAAACACATTTAAAGGATAGAAAAAACGCACCAAGAAAAAAGGAAACAACTTTTTTTTGTACATGTACCAAGTATATAATACTGAAAAAACTAGTCTGAAGCGACAATCAGGCAAAAATGACAATCATTTGGAAACCAGCGACCGATGTAAGTACAAATGTGCATTATTAACATAAACAAAATATTTCAAATATCAGAAAACACTTGAGAAGAAATCGTTGCATCGCTTGTGCTTGTCGGATTGTAATATGCTCTGGGACCTCGGGTTATTCTCTCAAGTGAACTTTGCCAACTGAAATTTAATACAAGATGTTTTTTCTCATATTCTAATAATTAACACATTGACATGATTTAAAAACTGTTAGATTTTTCAATTTTTAAAGATTCATATTTATGATTAGTTTTATGATCTTGTAAAAAACAACTTAACAAACTATAGGTTAGTTCATTTTGCCATTGTAGGCTACTAAAAAACAGCAAATAAAACAAATTCTTCAGGGAGAGAAAAAGACGGCAAAAAGAAAAGTCAAAATTAATTTTAACAAAATATTAATCTCAAACGAGTCCAGAAGAAAAGTTCGAGGTATATTACAAGCAATAC
>CH002304.1:493324-517900 GCA_000149265.1 Ciona savignyi
AGAGACATAACCGAGTATTTGTTATTCCACATCAAACATATTGATGATCTTCGACTGTGGAATTGCAAACATCTCAGTGACTTTATGGGTGATATCAGCGAAGCTATAACTGAACGGCCAAACATGGTAAACAAGGTTCATAATTATTTTTAGCCACTAATCAATTTAAATATTGTGGTATGAGGATGTTATCATTAATTATCGCTTTGGTAAGAGATTGTTTGTATAATAGTATGAATTCAGTGAAATGTAACACAAAATCACCTAAATAAAGAATCAAGTAAACTATATAATACATTAAGACTGGATTCTTTTTTTTATTTCACTGTCACACAGATCAAATTGTCAGTGACGGTGGATATGTTGAATGACAACGCAATGCAATTGTTGGCCAGTTGTCTTGGCAACATATCAGAATTAGATTTGAAGTGCATAGAATTGTCAGAAAAAAGTCAACTTACAATGAAAAAAGCTGTAAAAGATCTTTCTCATCTACAGGTAAATTTGTCTTCATGTCGTAAAATCATAATGATTTTCGTAAAATCATAATGATTATTTAAAAGTGATTAAAACGACTCTTTATCATATTATTAAAAAAATAAAATATTACTATTTTTAAATAATTAATATTTTCTTAGGATTTGAAGATAACAGATCAATCAATATTTTTCACATGCTTCATGCAAACAACAACCATAGCACCAACAACTGAATCACTTGTTCCAACAACAACAAAACCAACAACTGAATCACTTGTTCAAACAGCAACAAAACCAACAACTGAATCACTTGATTCAACAACAACAAAACCAACATTTGAATCACTTGTTCCAACAACAACAAAACCAACAACTGAATCACTGATTTCAACAACAACAAAACCAACAACTGAATCACTGATTTTAACAACAACAAAACCAACAACTGAATCACTGATTTCAACAACAACAAAACCAACAACTGAATCACTTGTTCCAACAACAACAAAACCAACAACTGAATCACTTGTTCCAACAACAACAAAACCAACAACTGAATCAGTGGTCTCAACAACAACAAAACCAACAACTGAATTACTTGTTCCAACAACAACAAAACCAACAACTGCATGTTTGTCCAAAACAATTGGACCAAAGGGAGGGACTATAGAAGTTGGAGGATGTGCATTGATTGTCCCTGCTGGTGCACTTGATGAGGATGTTCATATAACACTCACTGCATCACTGGATCTCGATAATCAGGTGACTAGGACAGTTCTTATTTTTTACCAACAAAGGTATGGTAATGCAAATTTTGCACTGTGCATTAACATAGTCATGTTACTGGAGTAATTGCATTGTTTTTTATGAAATGGTTTAGTTAATTCAACCATCGTTTTCAAGAAATGTTTATGAAGTGTTTTGCACCCAACTGACTAGCCAGTGTCTATGAAGACTAGCCAGTGTCAATTGGAATGAGAAGCGGAGCACTAATCCGCTAAGCTAATCATACAAACAAATAAAGTGTTTAATATTTCCAGACAAAACGAATATTAACTCCAACTCTTCGATGTGAGCCGTCATCACTGAAATTCAAACTTCCTGTCACAATCTATTTGCAAACTCATTATATTTTGGATGAAAAATTACTGACTGAATGCAAGGTTTAGGTTTAATAATATTAATATATTGAAACATAAAAGATTGATTATTATGAAATATTTTTAAAAAATGATCACTTAAGAATATTTAACCACAGTTGACTGATGAGATTGGTTAAACTGTCTGTCAAAGATCCTTAATATTGGGTCTAAATAAAAACCGCACTTGACTTATTTTCTGGCACTATAATCTGACACCATACAACTTGGCCCTTTAATTCCCGACACCATACTACCCAGAACTTTAATTCTCGACACCATACAACCCAGAACTTTGATTCTCGACACCATACAACCCAGAACTTTGATTCTCGACACCATACAACCCAGAACATTAATTCCCGACTCCATACAACTCGGCAATTTAATTCCCGACACCATACAACCCAGAACTTTGATTCCCGACACCATACAACCCGACACTTTAATTCCCGGCACCATACAACTCGGCACTTTAATTCCTGACACCATACAACTCGGCACTTTAATTCCTGACACCATACAACACGACACTTTATTTCCCGACACCATACAACCCAGCACTTTAATTACCGACACCATACAACCCGGCACTTTAAGTCCTGACACCATACAACCCAGAACTTTGATTCCCGACACCATACAACCCAGCACTTTAATTCTCAACACCATACAACCCAGAACATTAATTCCCGACACCATACAACCCAGCACTTTAATTACCGACACCATCAATCCAGCACTTTAATTACCGACACCATACAACCCAGAACTTTGATTCCCGACACCATACAACCCGACATTTTAATTCAAAACACCATACAACCCAACACTTTAATTCTCAACACCATACAACACGACACTTTAATTCCCGACACCATACAACTCGGCACTTTAATTCCCGACACCATACAACCCGGCAAATTAATTCCCGACACCATACAACCCGGCAAATTAATTCCCGGCACTATATAACTCGGTACTCTAATTCCCGACACCATACACCCCGACACTTTAATTCCAGACACCATACAACATAGCAAATTAATTACCGACATCATACAACCCGCAAATGAATTCCCAAAACCATTTAACCCAGCACTTTAATACCCGACACTATACAACCCAAAACTTTAACTCCTGATACCATACAACCCGACACTTTATTTTGTTGATAAAATTATAAATTTGGTCTTTAATTGTATTTAATCCTTTATATCCCAGATTCAAACAAGCGAAGATGGAATAAATTGGAGCATTCTTCAAACTGACCTCTCATATATTGGTCGATTACTGGTTTTTACCATCAACCACTTTACCTGGTAAGTTTTCGCATTCGGAAGATTTTGATTAATCACTTATCGGACAGGATATTCATGTCCTAGTCATTCATGTGCATGGGAAAACGCGGCGTAATCACGATGATAATTGTCAGATTACTTTAGTCTCGCCATCTAGTTACTGTAGCTATTGCAGTTTGTTTTGTATATTTAACTGGTTTCTTTACCTGAGTTCAGGCGGAGTCCAGTAAGTGCACCAAGAACGCACATCCGACCAGGGAGCAACGATTTTTCTTTCCACAACATTTTGCGTGAAAGCAAAGTTCTATCCCACCAAACTATTCGTCTGAAATTTTAGTTCTTTTTCTTGCTTTCCAGGTATGAAGGCCTGTTGAATTGGATTATAGGGAAGATAGATATTGTGTCAAGTATATACATGAGAAGCGAAACAGAGTTGGTTTGGGCTATTCATTACAACCTTGACCTTAATACAGAACAACTGAGTGAAAATTATTTAGCCAGGCATAATCACCGTTTTTCGTAAGTTACTCTTTTTAATGTTAAATCGCTTAAATGTTGTCATACAGATTAATTGTATTATTGTGAACATCTTTTTCAGGGCGACGAAAGATTTAACCTTGAAAATAGAAGAAGACGAACCACCTAAGACAATTAAAATCAGACCTCCATTCACGGAAATAAAGCATGCTGACTTAACCACAAAGTGTAATCAGCACACGCTTTTTTTTGTTGAAGAGCTTTCGGACAGCAGTGTTTATTTAAAAGCGACATTGCGAAATGAAGATGAAGCTCGAGAGTTCAAGTTTAAACTTCCAAAGCAACGTATAAATAAGTTATTTTATACAAAGATAAGCAGTCAGGCTTAATAGTGTAAACAATTTGTTATTTTTTTTAAACATTTTTCTATGAAATGCAATTACTTTAAAAATGCAATATAATTCACTTTTGTTATTTATATCAAGTGTATGTATCAGCGTTGAAAGTATGATAATTATAGTATTTTGTATAAAAAGACCCTCAGATAAAAGTCAAGAATGTTTTACCTAATGTTCTTGGTGTAGTTAAACTAAAAGGTTTTATTTCCATTGTAACCTTATGCATGTTACAATTATCCCGCGAGTAATGACAGACGACATCCAAGGAAGGATAAACGTCACAACTTTATGTTTTATCTTTTACAGGATCAACGAACCAGTCGACCGCTCCCAGCAACCCAAGCAACAACCCAGGAAACACAGCCATCATTCTTCAGGGTGTTGATGCGAAACATGCAGCGGTGCTCAGCAACAGAGTGGATATTGGAAAATGAAATTGTGGGATCTTAACATGCAATGTTTAAATACCAGACCCAGTTGTTTAATTATTGCACAAACTAGGCACATTGTATCTGTATAAAACGCGTGTTTAACTTTTTTTGTTTTTTAATTAATTGATCTGTCACAATACCCGGTGATATTCAAACTCATGATCCTGTTTATGCTATATTTAAACAGTTTAAATCCAGTATGCTAATGTAACATTATATACGTGCTTTCAAAAAGTTCTAAAACCAAAGCTAAGATTTTACAAATATTTCTTTCTCAACTTACCCACGATTTCTTTTGTCTTCTGGGTTTTCCTTCCAATCTTTTATTTAATTCCACTCCTGTGAAATTTTCTCTTTGTCGAGGACTTCTGTTGGAAAAATGTTCTTTTGTTGAGAAGAAGTTATTACTATTTATTGAAATATTTTTTTTTACATTTTACTATTGCATTGAGCCGCTTTGTTTAAAAATGTGTTACCTCTCATGATAGCTCACAGGGAATTGGTTCGAATCAACCTCTGTTTCTGCTTGTAGATGACGTACGTATATCCAATTAAACTGATCTCTATGTGCGGCCGGATTTGACGAGTGGTACTCTCTTATTCATGGTTTTTAAATAAGTATTTTGATGAGTAACAATTGTTGGGATTCCCCAACGCTGGGACGGTTGGAAGCAGTATATGGTACATTTCTCGCCGTTGTTCTCGTTTAGCTGTGTAAGATAATTGTACATTCTTAGCGTTATTAATGGTAAAAGATTCCTTATATTTTAGGTGAAACTTTAAGCGATTTCGAGTTTAGGTTGTAGATCAAAGCTTCAATATAAAATTATATAAAAAATCTTAAGATTTTCTGCGGTGTGATTTTAATTAACCACCGTTTTGTGGGGTCAGTTTACATTAAAAAGATAATCAAGTAATTTATTGACTGAAGGTAGATTGGGTAAAGTAGTCAATTGGTTGAACAAAATAAGCACGATACCTTATATATTATATAACAAACACTATAGCTCCAACAACCCAAATTTTGGCGCGACGTAATCTGATTATCTGTGAGATAACATTCCTTGCCTTACTTCATTTAGAGCAGTGGTTCTTAAACTGGGGGGCGTGAAAGCTTTTTAAGGGGGGCGCGAGCATGACAGTGACATATTGATAAAAACAGCTCTAAAATACAGTCAAACCTCGTATTTCTCGTTAACACTAATCCAATAGATTAATCTGGGCCCAATTTTTAAAAAAACAATTTTTCTGGGCTATAATTCGTTACTGTTTCAATTTTCGCTGTCTTTTTTATCTCGACACATCGTTATATGCTTCGCCTTCTATTTTTCGTAAATTTGATTTTTGAGTAGGTGAGGCGTGAGCATGAATCACAAATCTCAAGGGGGGCGCGACTGAAAAAGTTTAAGAACCACTGATTTAGAGAGATAGACGTGAGCATTGCTTGAAAGCACTTCCGGAAGGTAATATTTTATAATTTTGAGTATTTGTAACATGTCCAACTTCTCAACCGCTCTGAAATTGTCACAACTACGTGTTTTTATATATAATTCGGTTTCGACGCGCTAACCATTCGGCCACATAAATTTTCATACCCGTGCTCGAAAATGCAATCCAGGCTGCAATTAGTCTGCAACCAAGAGAAAAACAGCAAGAACAAAACCCAAATTTAACACTCCACATGTTAAGTCTAAGATATTATCATGCAAAGTCCAATTTTTTGTTGAAGACGTGGCAAACAACTTTAAATTTCTGGTGGACCCTAGAACATCAGTTTCTTTTCTACCTAATTTGGTACATAAGCGTTCTATTTTCAACCAATGTTCCGGTAAAGTGTGTCTTAGCGAAACGAACTGCCCATCTATGGAAACAAGGTATTGGACGTTTCCTTACAAGGTGTGGGCTCTTTCAAATGGAACTTTCAAATTGCAAACGTTCGCCATCCCGTGATTGGTCTGGACTTTATAAAGCGTTTCAATCTCATTGTGGATGGGCGAAGTGGCCGTCTATACGTCGTCTCACCAAAGAAACGAATTCCGCATCGCCTGCCACAAAGCACAAAGAAGATACAGTAGATCAGAAGGAAGTGCTGAAAACGCCAGAGACATTCCCGCAAAAAAAAAGAAACCATCATTCACAAGCAGCCCAATTAAAGAAGAAAACAACATTTTCGACATTTTGGTTGAGTCGAAAAAGGCTTTTCCTTACGACACGCATCGCAGACCTGCGCGATCACGTCTGGCCCTTTCCACCTCCGTTGCTATGCAAAGCACGCAGCGTTAAATGCCATCTTGTTAAGTGATTTTTAATTGAATTGACAAAATTACGCTTAGCGTGTCCTGTCAACTTAAGTGTGTTTTAATATCTTTCCATGGACATTATATTTAGGGTTATTGAATCGTTTAATTATTTTACAATTAAGTGTAACAATAAACGTCATCGTTTAAATTTAAAAAAATGTTTCGAAACAGTTACAATTCCCATACAATAGGTAACTACAAATTTGTTTTAGTTTGTGTACACTGTGAATTGGCAAATATGTTGTTGTTACTTCAGTGGGTGCAGCTACGAGTTCCTAGAAAATGACGTGTATCGTTGTATCAAAAACATAGTCGTATCAAAAATTGATCAAAAAACATGTCTAATTTGCCAATTCATATAGTGTACACTAATTCATAGTGTACATGTCTAATGGGGGGTGACCTTTCGACGATTACAGGGTCGGGTAAGTCAGAGTGCTGCTACTTTAAGGGTATGGCTACTTTAAGTAAATCGTCTTAAATTCTTCCAACTAATTTAGGTAAATGTGAGTGACGTATACTAAGATACAATTACTTGCGGCGTGTTTTACAGGCCCTCTTATATTCTTGAAAAGGTTGTTCCGTGCTCAGCACTATTCAGTCTGGTTTTAAACTTTTGTTTTGTAGCTTTAATAACCGGAGTGAAGGGCGACGCAATCAATATTGAAAAATCACACGTCACCATAGGTGGGGGGTCGTTGCCTTCAAGTGACAACTGCATTTTTAGTCCTGCCAACTGCAATGGCGTTAAGTGGATTTGAGTTGCATGGACGCATTTAAGCCAACCTTTCGTTTTTCGTACTTTTTGTACATGCAAAATACTCCTCTATTTGAGCACCACCTCAATTTAAACGTGAAACCTCTATTTGAGCACCACTTCATATAATAGATCACCATGTGCAGCAGGAGGCCGTGTTTTTAAAACTACTGTAGCTGCGGGAATTAGGTTGTCCCGCAGGTTCCTTAGTAATTATTAGTTTTGACCGAAATCCTCTTTTTTTATTGTATTTTTATTGAATTACGTCATTGCACGTATTTAGAGGCTTAGACCAGAAGAGCATTTTTGTTACCATTTCATTCCTATTTCGATATTTATACTATATAATCGAGGAACGTTGTGTTTAAACGAAGGCACGCCAATGTTCAGTTTTGCATAGGTGTTACAATAAAGTGTAATCGACATGTTAAATTCATTATTAAGAATGTGTTCTTATTTTCTTAGTTACCGATTCACGTACCGCTTCAATACATTTAACGAAAAACAAAGTCATTGGTGTTCGTGAGGCATACGAAGTGAGTAACTGTTCAAACCTGCAAGCTGATTTTTTGACTGCTGCACTGTACCGTCAAATTTAGAAAGTTTCTAATGATGCCTGTAGTAAAAAAGGTTGCGGAACACTGATTTAACCCAATAAACTCTTCTCTGCGTTATCACGTACAGGGGAATCCCATCGGGGCATTTGCAAAGGCAAGTAACTGCGATTTTCCCCAGTCTTTAACAAAAAACGGTTATAACTGGAACCCTTTTCGTGATTATGTGTAACATGCCTCATTTAATTTCGTTCTTTAATTAATTGGTAATTTTATTATTATTTTGCGATACTGTTTAGCAGTGATTTGAAACGCTTGTTCCTTTCAAATTAATAACTCGATATTGTGTTTTTTGTAATTTACTTGTATTGTCGTTTTTGTTTAACTTTTTAATGTGGTATTTTTTCCCTATATATTAATAATCACTAATTTCGTTTACCATTTATATGTCTTTTCCTAGTGCATTTATTTGTCTTATCTGTATGAAAATAAAAATAAACATGTTATTACACAGTTTTTTTTAAACACAATTGTTTTAATATAAATTTAAAATCGGTCGACTACCCTTTTTGAGCTTTTAGCGCATAACCCAGGGGTAGCAAACTTCTCTAGTGGGCCAGATGTGAGAAAATAAAGTTCTTGGTGGGCCGGATTATTACATAAATAGTATCTTAATTACAGGGCATGGTTAGATACAGTTTCCGTCCGCTCAAAATCCTTTCACATTCCGGACTCGGACCGCGGGACGTATGTTGCCCATGCTTGCCATAACCCCACGTATTATAAAAGAGAGCGATGTGTGCCCAACTCGGGTTTAAGTGGGCTGATGGGATTCCGCAGAACGGACTGAAAGTAGAACTAATAGATATACAATATCTTTATCGATGTTGTTGTAGTCGGGTTTAAGTAAATCTTAAATAACACATTTGTGAATTAGTACAAAGTACAGCAAAATGGTGGCGGGCCCGTTCTGTGGTTTAGGATATAGGATATGATATTCATGCTTATGCCCATGAATGGGAAAACAAGCTAGCGACCAGTTTCGTACCTGCAATCTTTCAGTTGAAAGGTGTCGCATTAAACCACTAGACTAACCGTTATGTGATTTAGCGGTTTAGTTTGCTATTTGCTATATTTTTATGAATGTGGCAGTTAAATAGATTCAAATTCAGTTCAGGTTTGTACGAACACCAACTTAGCGGAGAAACTTCGGGTTTTTTTAAATTAACATTCCAAAGAACCAAGTTTAATTCACGGCCAAGGGAAATATTTGCTGACAAAACTTCATATTGTCTAGAAGTTGAGGTGATTTACTGACATGTTTAACACGATGGATCCAATTTCAATATCCACCTAAGGCCAAGTGAAAGAAACACATTTTGCACGTACAGTTATATCCTGTGTGCTACGATAAATTTAAGTATTATGGGAGGGGCTGGGTGGCCACTGATGTAAAAAACTTTATAGTTGGATGGTAAGGAATGCTCATATTTATGTTATCCCCAGAGAATAGTCAAATAACTTCGTATATTAGGTGTCGACCCGCCGAAACTGCTGCAATGTGTTAAATTCGACGGAATAGCGTAACATTTTAAAATCAGCCATGAAATCCATAAAAACTCCCGATTCAACAAACTTCAACGAAGTGCATTTAATCAAGACACAACCCGTAGATATCGGAACGTTTCAACTCATTCACTATTCGGCTAACAGTATATGCTTTGATAAAGCACATGTGTACATTACCTGCATGCTTAAAAAAATAATACCAAAATTAATCGAAAATGCACTTTATCCACGACATCTTCCGCTACCAATTAAACAGCAAGTGATCATGTTGTCTACAATGCAGTTCATGAAAAGAATGCGGTTAAAGCAAAACGGCTCCAACTTGAATACTCTTGGGAAGGCAACACTAAATGGAGGAAAGGAGGGAAAAAGGGAAACTGCTTAGTAAAATTACGGAAACTAATTTAAACCCTGTCCTATACAATAATCTTAACCCCAGAACTAACCCTAATTCCAACCTAGTGTTTAAAATAAACTCTTCATAATCTTCATTTTAGTGAGCAGTTTCCCTCTTTCCCGCTTTCCCTCCTTTTAGTTTTTCTCTCCTGGGAGGCTGAATTCCTTTCCAACGTTGCGATTATTTGAGACGCATGAGGTAAAGGCTGCAGCAGCACAGCGATAGCAATGGCTTTGCGCAATAATACTTCAACTTGAAAAGTTTCACCTTTTATGCCATCGGGCAACATAAGATTGTATATTGATTTCACACAGAAGCATTTAGATATAGTAGTAATTTCTGTAAAAACTTGTTTTGAAAAACAGTTTAGTATTAAAACGAAATACGTAAATTGATTGCGTTGCCATGAGGGAAACTGAAATGCCCAATAAATAAATCTTGAATCTACATATAGAGCTTTACTAACAGTTTCCTGATTAGTTCATCTGGATACGTTGGAATGCTGTAGCGATGTAACTTGATCGACTGCGTTGGTATTCAGCAGTAGGAAATCAGTCAGCAATGCGGCTATAGTGATATAGTTTAAACGTGGTAGGAAAGGTTTTTAAAATGCCGCGTTTTTTGGTGGAGATTTTAAGTCACCATTATTATAACCACGGTACAATGCAAATGTAAGGTGATAGGCGAATATAGTTGGTGTCGTTCAAAGTTACGTTGCGTGCAGTCGCTTGTCATATAACTAGCAAGAGGGACTGAATTTTAGGGGAGTATAAGTGGGACAAAACTAAGAAGAGGGAAATAGGAAAGGAGAGAAACTTCATAAGAGTTAGTTTTAATCATTAGTTTGGAGTTAAGGTCAGTTCTGTGTTTGAGATTAGTGTTTAGGGCAGGGTTGGAATTAGTTTCCATAGTTATAGTGAGCAGTTTCCCTACATTTAGTGTTTCCCGTATAATTGCGCGACCAATCATAGCATGACGCAAATGAATTTAATTATTCTCTTTTTGTATGAGAATATAAAAATTGTTTTTTTAACTGGTAATATAGTTGACGTGAAAATATGTTATATTTTTAACAAATCTTTTCACAGATAGTACTTGTTTCGGTTAAATTTTAAATAAACTATTGAAAATGTCTTCAACGACGTATGAAAGTACGACGAATCTACCAAAAAGTGGCGTCGATAGAACGTTCAGTACGGCAGATTATGCCGTGTTTGGCTCTTTGTTCTTAGTATCGGCGTTTATTGGGCTGTACTTTGCCTTTGTCGATAGGAATAAGAAAACCTCGGAAAATTACCTTCTTGCCGGCAGGTATATTCATACGTTGCTGACATTGTTTTAAAATAGATATTCATGTTTATCCCATGTTTATCCCCGTGAATGGGAAAACCAAGTGTTTTAACACACGGGCAATCGTCAGATCACCTCGCGCCCATCGTCGGGTTACCGGAGCTATTGCAGTGTGTTGCATATGATACAGACGTTCCTTCTATTTGGTAGAACCCATTAATCCGCTGGGTTCAGGCAATGTCCGTAAAGTGCCTTGCCCAAGGACACAACCGATTAGCTAGCGACCAGTTTCGCACCTGCAACCTTTCGATTGAAAGGCGCCGCACTTAACCGCTAGACCAACCGGGCGGATAGTGATTATGTTTCATGGTAAAATAGACGCCTGCATTTGGCAACATTCTATAAAACACAGGGATTTATACTTAGCTTTATAACAAGACTCACAATTTTTTTTTATTTTATCAATCTACTACATTTGCATTTTCATATGTATTAAACAAATATGTTATATACGCATGTTTAAAAATGCAAACAATTTACGCCCCAAACTCTTTTACCTACACCAACTTGTTTTGGTATAAATGCACCATTGTTTATTTGTTGAAAAAAGGTGTGTTGATTTTCCTATAAGTTGAAAAAGTTGTGTTGTTAAAATATAAGTTGAAAAAGTTGTGTTGTTAAAATATAAGTTGAAAAAGTTGTGTTGTTAAAATATAAGTTGAAAAACTTGTGTTGTTGAAATATAAGTTGAAAAAGTTGTGTTGTTGAAATATAAGTTGAAAAAGTTGTGTTGATTTCCCTATAAAAGTTGATTTCCTATTAGTTCCAGTGTATTATATATATATATATATATATATATATATATACACACCATTATCTGCGGGTGGTTTAATCCATTAGCAGTGGAATGTAATTGCTACTTACGCAGGAGTATGAACGGCTGGCCCGTTGCGCTCAGCCTGACCGCAAGCTTTATGTCGGCGATAACAGTTCTAGGAACGCCCGCCGAAATCTACATCTACGGCACAATGTTCTGGTGGTTTATGATTTCCTATACCATCGTGGCGATTGTAACTGCGACGGTGTTTGTCCCGGTCTTCTACAAGCTCGGTATATCAAGTACATATGAGGTATATGGCATTGTGTTTGGGGGTCCCATTCTAAATACTGGTTCATTACTTATTCAAAACGCTAAGCTGGTTACAAAGATTTGACAGTAGTCTCTTGACTTAAGTCAAAACGTCAAAATGACTTGCGTTATTTTTTTTAAATGCTAACCGACAAGGCAGAGTTCACAAACTTGTGAGCCGGTGTGCCGATAATTTGGTTTTCATGCTATTGCGGACATGCATTTTGCATTACAACATATTCTCGTGTATTTAACAAATACTATTACGCACGAATGTAGCTTTTTCTTCTGGAATATCCGATTGCCTAATCCAGTTTGATTCAACTAAATTTATTCTGCGTTAATTTTGGCATGAGGCGAAAACGAGGGAAAATGTATCATAGCCACTACATAGTAGTTTAAAAAACACGGCCTTCTGCTGCACAGGGTGATATACTAATATGATGATGTTGTCAATCAATAAGTAGTTAATAAAGAAGGCATAAGCAGCTGTATTGGATACGATCGTTATGCACATTGCAATATATGTGATTTGATATGATATCCGATGAATGATTGTATAATTCTGTTGATTCAAATAGATCAATATAAAGTAGAAGTAACATTAAAAATACCACACGCTACAATACCCACGAAAACTAGACTGTGGGCTAAAATTAATCTGATTATTTTTTGTGGTATAACGACCTTTATTTTGTTTTGTTTTTTGTTTTTGCCGAGCCAAGTTTCGAATCCATGATGGGCTCTTCACTTGGACCGTTTTTTGTATAGTCAGTCTATGTATCTGTCGCGTTAACCATTCGGCCACACGACCGTTCTATAACGACCTTGGTTGCCCCACACACAAGATCAAAAATATAATTTGAGTGTTTAAAATTAGTTCTTTCTTGGCTGGCAAACGGTGCAGACCTATTTTTAATATCTGATCTTTTTATTAGTCGTATATGTGTTTTGTAAGTAGTAGTGTTTTGTATATAAAGCAAAAACGTTGCAAGCCCTTGTAATGGGTCTAACGGTAGGCCGTTACGACAGCGTCCTGTGAAACCATAGGAATTCTGTAACAGATATCCTGTATATATGTGTCAGACCACTAAGTGCTAGTTGCGTTGCAAGCAATCACTCTCTTCACACCAGATAATTTCATTTGCCAGCATTTGGCGCAAAGCGTATTATCCTTAGTGTAGCGTTTAGATTACTCCTCATTTTGTGAGGTGCAATTGAACGAATGCCCAGACGTTTTTATGTTTTATTTTAAAAATTTAAGACTCTTAAAAAAAAATATTTTAAAAATTTGAAAAAAATTTATCAACATTTTAAAAAGATATCGAGACTCTCTGTATGGGTTGGCAATATCATCAAGTAAACATGTAACGAAGTAAAAAAAGTATAAATTGCGTTTGTGTTTACGGCCAAAAAAATTACAACAATTTTTTTTCATCCAAGACATATTTTACAGTATCTTGAGATGCGTTTCGGACGTTCGGTTCGAGTCGCTGGGACGTGCGCATTCATCTTGCAGACAGTGTTGTACATGGGGATGGTAATGTATATGCCTGCTCTCGCTTTGAATAAAGGTGGGCATTTCTACCGAGATATTCTCAACGCACCTTAACACACGGGCAATCGTCAGATCACCTCGCGCCCACCGTTGGGTTACCGGAGCTATTACAGTATGTTGTGTATGATTGATACGTTCCTTTAATTTAGTAAAACTTATTAATCCGCTTGGGCTCGGACAATATATTTTAAGTGCCTTGCCCAAGGACACAGCCGACTAGCTAGCAATAATGATGGACGCGATGTTTATCCTCATTTGCGAAAAAATACACGAACGTTAAAAATCAATCGTCAGATCTCTTTGGCCACTGTCGGGATACATGTAAATATTTTACAATCGTACATCGTGCGAACCACATCTATTTTAAAAACTCCTGTTTACTGTATATTTCTGCATGCCAAAACGATTGGGTTTCCTGGCTACCTTATCACTTTTGATATATTTTATAAAAAGTGTATAACGTTTGTTGCTGCAAGCAGGAGCTAATGGGTTCCTCCGAGTTACCAATCCATACTTGATATCCGTGTTTTCTGAATAAAGTATTCAAGTTATGAATTTAATAATAAAATGTATTCCTGTCATTTTGTCAGTTTATTTTATTTCCTTTCAACTTTCATTTCAAATTAAAGTAAATAATCTTGAACAGTTTCTAAATATCAGATGTTATAGAATAACCGGTGCCTAACATTCTCAAAACGGCAGTCGTGCTTATATTTTTGGGTCTCTCGTAAATTTCTATGTCCCAATATACCTAAAAGTTATATCCAAACCATATTGGCTAATACCAGCAGAAGATTTAACAATTTCTTCCTTATTACACAAAGCGTAAATGTGCTGATCACTAGTTTCAGTGAAAGGTAATAAATGGGGATTTTTCAGACGAATACACAGCGTTTATAATATTTTATTTTTCAGTTACTGGTCTTAGTCTGATTGTGTCTATCGTTGCCACTTCCCTGGTCTGTATTTTCTATACTTGTATCGGGGGAATGAAAGCCGTTGTATGGAACGATGTGGTGCAGGTACTACAGTGGTTTGTAGTTGTTGAATAGGATAGAATAGGATATTCATGTTTATCCCCACGAATGGGAACACCCAGGGGGTTACCACACGGGCAATCGTCAGTTCACCATCGTAGGGTTTTTGGAGATATTTCAGTATGTTGAATATGATACACACGTTTCTTTATCAATTTGGTAGAACCCATTAATCCGCTGGGTCCAGGCAATTTATGTAAAGTGCCTTGCTCAAGGACACAGCCGACTAACTAGCGACCAGTTTCGCACCTGCAACCTTTCGATTAAAAGGCGACGCACTAAACCGCCAGACTAACCGGCCGGACAAATAATTGTGTGCTGGGATGTAGTGATCATGGTGATACCGCATATCGGGTATCTCATCTGAACAATATGGGGTAACATATTTGTTACAGAAGCTACTGCAGTGTTCTAAATGGAGGGAACGCAAAAAGTAGGGAAGGAGGTAAACTGCTCACAAAAATAAAGATTGTAAAATTAGAGTTTTAAACATGCGGTTGGAGTTAGGGTTGGTTCTGGGGTTGAGATTACTATTTAAGGCAGGGTTTAAATTAGTTTCCTTAATTTTAGTAAGCAGTTTCCCTCGTTTCTTTCCCTTATAGTGTTGCCCAGTGTTCTGCAAAGGGTAAGCGATATCATATTATTTTAAACAAAATTTATTATTGATAAAATGTTTTGTTTTTCTACAGTTGGTGAATTATGTCTAAGTTTGTTTCAGCTTTAGTCGCTGATTAGTAGGTTGTGTCCTATCCTAGCTTAGCATGAGGTCTTTACATACCGTTTCATGTTCAGTGCGTCGTAATGTGGATTGGATTCGTTGCGATCATTGTGAAAGGAACTTCTGATGTCGGTGGAATTTCAAAGGTGTTTGATATCAACAGCGAGCACGGCAGGATTGATTTCTTGAGGTGTGGCGCGATGATGAATAATTCTGATGGTGCGGTGCGTCGAATTTCAGACGAAGGGTTGCAGATTTGAATTTGGTCGCTAGCTGGTCGGTTGTGTCCTTGGGAAGGCTTAACGAAGGTTGGCAGAACCCAGCGGATTAATGGGGTTTACCAAATTGAAGGAACGTGTGAATCACACACAACACACTGCAATAGCTCCGGTAACCCGACGATGGGCGCGAGGTAATCTGGCGATTGCCCGTGTGTTAACCCCCTTGGTTTTCCCATTCACGTGGATAAACAGGAATATCCTATTCATTTTTGATGTTCACATACTAACCTGAGTTGTCGTTTGGGATATTTCTATGACATATAGAATGTGTTTGGTAACCCGTTATAAGTCATTAGAAATGAGAGAAAGAAGAAAATTGCCAAGAATTAATTAGAATTAATTTTCCTACTATTAATGAGAATTTACAAACCCAGTTGGCGAATCAATATCGAAACATATAACGATCTAACTCTATCAGGGATATATAAGCATTGGGCAAAATTTTCAATGACTGAATACTTTTCCTATAAATTTGTCATAGAAAACAATATTAATTGTTTTGTCATAAAGGTTTGACCTTGACCCACGAGTGCGTCATTCAGTTTGGTCGATCGTGATTGGTGGAAGTCTGATGTGGTTGTCCGTGTACGCGATCAATCAATCCATGGTGCAGAGATATCTCAGTTGCAGGAACCTATTTCAGGCTAAACTGTAAGCTTATGTTGAATATCACTTCAACGATATTCGGAGATGACTTGTCTGGGCTAATTAGAATAGGATATTCATGTTTATCCCCGTGAATGGGAAAACCATGGGGGTTAACACACAGGCAATCGTCAGATCACCTCGCGCCCACCGTCGGGTTACCGGAGCTATTGCAGTGTGTTTTATGTGTTAGACACGAATCTTCAATTAAGTAGAACCTATTGATTCGCTGGGTTCAGGCAACGTTCGTTTAGTGCCTTGCCCAAGGACACAACCGACTAGTTAGCGACCAGTTTCGAATCTGCAACCTTTCGATTGAAAGGCGACGCACCAACAGACTAACCGGCCGAACAAAACAAATGTGTGAAAAATGGAACACCACATTTAAACCCCAAGTTGACGTTTAGTTAATGTTTCAAAACAGATTTCTACGGGTATTTGTTCATTTTTTGATGTTGTGTTTCGACATATAGGTATAGATAAGAATGTTATGTTCTCCGTATTTGCAGTTTTAGGTTCTTTTAAATTAGTCCCACATTATTTTCTTCTGTTCCTTTTCAATCTTCAACACACGATTTTCCTCACGAGCTAGAATATATTCATGCAATCGTCACATCACCACATTGCCGGGTTACCGGAGCTTTTGAAGTGTTTTGTGTATCACACGTTCCTTCAATTTGGTATAGACATTAATGCGCCGGGTCTAATCGGGCTGACACAAAGTTATACCATGATAATTCGTTGTCGATGAAATCAAATTGTGGCTAGCCGGGAGAGCTATTATTATTTCGTGTTATGTTTGCTTAATACAATCAATTATGTATGAGTATTTCATAGAATTAAATGCCCGAAAACTACGGAAATGATAGAATGAGCTCAATTGACTCCCACAAATATGAGCTGCTAGGCTTTTTTAACTATGATTTGCTAAAGGCTTTTAATGGCAATTTTTCTGGATTGCTTTAAAGGATGATAACGTATTGGCCTACACCAGTATATTCGGAAAAAAAACATTAAAACTACATTAAAAGAATCAGTTGATTTTTATAGCCATTTTATAGTTTTTTTAAATAGTTTTGCCTGAAAAACATTGAAACTAGATTAAAAGTGTCACTTCTATAATGTGTTCACTTCTCCAGGTCGCTTTACATCAACGATGTTGGTTTATTCTTCGTACTGGGTTTGGCATCGCTCACTGGGCTGGTTATGTTCGCCGTTTATAGCAAGTGTGACCCGTTGACCTCTGGAGAAGTTAAAAAATCCGACCAGGTAAGTAAACATTCTATGGCGTGGTCCTACAGATTAGTCTTGTGGTTAAGTGCATCGCCTTCCAGCCGAAGGATTGGTGGTTCGAAACTGGTCGCTATCTAGTCGGTAACCCAACGGTTGACGCGAGGTGATCAGACGATTGCCCGTGTGTTAACCCTCTTGGTTTTCACATTTACGGGGATAAACATGAACATCCTATCTTATCCCAATGACAGTGTTTTAACACAGCAGACCCACTTATATAGCGCACCAAATTTACTATACTTAATTAACGGTTGGTCTTCACAGTTGATTCCCTATCTTGTAATGGACATCTTACATTCCGTTCCTGGGATACCTGGGATCTTTGTCGCTGCAGCTTATAGCGGTACACTGAGGTAAACTTGTGGTGTTTGGTCTGTGGGCGGTAACTTTTGTAATTTATGTATCGACCTATTTATACTGCAGTTTTAATACACAATTTAAGTAAGTCCGACCCGTTAGTCTGGAGGTTTAATGCGATCTTTCCTTTCAACCGAAAAGGTTGCCGGTTCGAAACTGGTCGCTAGCTAGTCGGTTGTGTCCTTGGGCAAGACACTTTACGGACATTGCCTGAACACAGCGGATTAATGGGTTCTACCGAATTGAAGGAACCTATCTATCATATACAACACACTGCAATAGCTCCGCGAGGTTATCTGACGATTGCCCGTGTGTTAACCGCCTTGGTTCACTCATTCACGGGGATTAACATAAATCTCTACCCTATCCTAGGATAGGATATTCATCTTTATCCCCCGTGAATGGGAAAATCCAAGGGGGGTTAACTCCAGCTTAACACACGGGCAATCGTATCCTAATACACATATAATACACTATGCACAAAAATAACACCAGTCACCATACCAGCAGCACGTAGAAGCTCAAATTACAAAATGCCGTACATCCACTGTATAACTCATTTCCCCACCCCCTTGAGAATTGCATATTAGTGTATTTTGTCCCAACATAATGCTTGAAACGATTGAACATTTTTTTAGAACATTCCTGCAAGCTAGGCTGGACCGTTGGTGTTAAAAGTTTTAATTTAACCATCCATAAAACTAACTCGTCCGCTATATTAATTTAATTTTATCCTTTAAAATGACGTGTTTTAACGACTGTTCATTTCCCGTATTTTCCTTATTCTGTGTCGTGATTCGATTCGTTTGTCATTTTTAACACTGAGGCAAAAAGTGAATAAACTAAACTATCTATCTATCTAAACTAAACTACTAACTATTTCAAGGGTTCTGAATATTATAGGAATATATTTGTGAGTGGAATATATTTTATAGTACAGTTTCGACTGGTATCAACGCATTGGCTTGCTCCACGTATGAAGATTTGATCAAACCAGTGAAGCCAGACATCTCAGAGAAGCGGGCAGTGCTGATCTCTAAGATTTTAGGTATGCTTAAAATGATCAAGTATAAATTATGGGTACATTGGAGTGAATAGGATATTCATCGTTATCCCCATGAGTGGGAAAACCAAGGTGGTTACCACACGGGCAATCATCAGATCACCTCGCGCCCATCGTCGGGTTACCGGAGCTATTGCAGTGTGTTGTGTATGATTCACAAGTTTCTTCAATTTGGTAGAACCCATTAATCCACTGGGTTCAGGCAATGCCTGTTAAGTGCCTTGCCCAAGGACACAACCGACTAGCCAGCGACGAGTTTCGAAACTGCAAGCTTTTGGTTGAAAGACGACGCACTTAACCACTATACAAATTGGTCGGACAGTAAGATGACACTTTACTTTGTGGTGGAAATACGTGTAACGTTATAACAATGGTACTCGTCAAAATACCAAGTTCGGTTATCCTACCAATATTGATATCACAACGATAAAATAATTGATCTAATTTGTTCGATTAGTACCAAGGTTGTACTGTAGTTATCACACCAATAAAACCATTGTTCTATTTAATATATTGGATTAGTAACGGGATGGTAACGAGATTCACTGTAGTTGCTTTTTATCAATATGCCACTGTTTTTTTATGTTTTTTTTATGGTTTTTTTTACCGGCCTTAGTACAGATATGCTGCGTTTGTTGGACCAATCTCTAACTGTCATGCTCGCGCCCCTTGTTGAGCTTTTACGTCCTTATAAGTGGGACGCGCTCACAATTTAGGAATTCCTGATCTAATAAGTTCAAGCATTATCCATTTAGTGTAGCCAGCGGCTAGATACGAACTTAAAATCTTTCGGCTATCGGTCACACATTCTACCGAGCAACATTATAAACAAGAGCCGACGGCTTTCCCTTTTTATCCTACGTTAACAAGGCCGATTATACTATACAGTTATAATATACGGATTGCTGGGTCTTGGAGTTGCTTTTCTTGCTTCGTTGCTGGACAAGGTACTTACAATGGCGTTAAAAATGTTTGGGATTATCGGGGGACCTTTGCTTGGGGTATTCTTTCTTGGAATGTTTACTCCGATGGCTAACTCAAAGGTAAGCCGCAAGCACATTGATCTTAATTTTCTTCATAAAATTTACCCAAGCATTTGCGATGTGTGTCCGAGCCAGCCTATGTGTGTGTATGTATAGGTTTGTGGCTCGATGACAAGTGTTTTTTAAATTCAGTGAAATAAAATAAATTACATCCATACTGTGTACAACACTGAATCGCTCGGGCAACTTAACTTGTTAGTCTTACACCCATATTTTAACTTACTTTGGGCGTACCCCTTTGAGTTAAACTCGAGAATAAATACCCTCTTTTACCTACTCACATTTATTATTTTTAAAGACCAATTAACCATCAACAACGACACAAGACTATAAACACGTATTTTTTACCGACACAAGTTTCGAACCTAAGATGGGGCTCGTCACTTGGGCCGTTTATATATATATGAATCGGTATATGTATCGGTCGCGCTAACCATTCGGCCACACGACTGTACAAACCCGTATTGTCTACCGAAAACGCTTACTTACAACCGTAATTTTCAGGGTGCTTTGACCGGTCTGATCGGAGGTTTAATGGCCGGGATGTGGTTAGCAGTTGGGTCGTACAACTACCCACCGTTAGCTGAGTTCACCAGGGCTTTACCGCTTCCCACGGACAGCTGCGTTGGCTTGAATGTACGTCTTCCATTGCGTGGATGCAAAGGGTTTCAATGTTATTAATGTGTTTTAAATGGTTGCTGATAGTGAATATGCCTAATTTATATGTTGTTGCCCATGTTAAAAATGTAAATGTAACGCCTCATTTTTCATTACTATATTCAGATATTTAAGCATTTTTTTATTGTGATTTTCAGATAATTAGGCAATACAAGTCAAAATTTTGTTTTTAATGATTTTAATCTATTTTAAGTAAAATAAGTCTCATGATTTGTCTTATCATTTAATAACATGAATGGTGTCAATTGATTAATATGATTTGATGCTGTTTATATTACTACCCATGTTAATTTGTTTACAGACTTCCGAAATTGACCAATTATGGGATTTTACTTACCTTATTTTTTAACCGGGCTTAGTTTCAATCTCATGATGGGCTCGTCACTCAGTCCGTTTTTTATATTGAATTGGTATATGAATCGGTCGCGTTAACCGTTTGACCACACGACCGCACATTTTACTTACCTTATTGCAATATTTCAGGTAACTGCAGCGGTAGAAACCCCAGTGTACAGTGGCCTTGCCAACTCCCTATACGCATTGTCGTACTGTCACTACAGTACCGTTTCAGTGTTAGTGACTTGCGTCCTAGGTATTCTAGTAAGCTTGGCTACAGGTAAGATTTATAGAATTTTATAAGTTTAAGTTTTTTTAAACAAGGGACATCATTAAACGAGTCAAGGCTAAGGTTTACTTTTAAAGATTGTTTATTAGTATCATTATTTAGAAATCGTAAATCTCCATATATTTTTACGTTTTGTTGCCATTTTAACTAAAAATATCCATGCATTTTTACGTTTTGGTACCAATTTAATTTTTTTCAGTTTAAATGTTTTAAACGGTTTGTTCATGAAATCCAAGTATGTCTAAATATTCATCACCTATTCTGTAACATAGTTCTACGCATGGTAACCGCTACACTGGTATTTGCAGCCTCCGCGTTAATACAATTTTCTCAACTATAACAAATATATGTAAATGTGAGTTTAATCTTAAATTTCCTTGGTTTAATTGTTGTCATTTTGAACGAACTATGTTTCCCATTCGCCTTTAGGGGGCGAAAACTAAAAGGATGGAAAACGGGAAGAAGAAAAACTGCTCACTTAAATGAATATTATGGCATTAGGG
Organism: Ciona savignyi; assembly: GCA_000149265.1. Classification (NCBI taxonomy): domain Eukaryota; kingdom Metazoa; phylum Chordata; class Ascidiacea; order Phlebobranchia; family Cionidae; genus Ciona; species Ciona savignyi. The sequence continues at coordinate 515,347 of CH002304.1, forward strand.
TTGGTTTTAAACATGGGGTTGGAATTAGGGTTAGTTCTGGGGTTGAGATTTGTGTTTAGGTCAGGGTTAAAATTAGATTCGATAGTTTCAGTGAGCAGTTTTCCTTCTTCCCTCTTTCCCCCTTTCCCCCCTTTAGTGTTGCCCCCTTTAAGTATTCAGGTATAGTAAGAAGCACCATGGTATGTATGTTTCACTATATTAATTTCTATTATGTTAGGTGGACTTAAAGAACGTCATGAGGTTGATCCCCGATTGCTATCGTACGGTGGTGACGTGTGCTGTTGCCTAGCAACGAGTGGTTGCGTGTGCAGAAGCCAGGCACTCTACGTCAGCGGCCATCAAGAGAGCGGTGCTCCGATGATAGACACGGCAGTAAAGAACCCCCCACATCAAAATAAAGATTAAACTGTTTCACCATAACTAACGAAGCTTCAAATGAAAGTTGTTGCAATTTTGACAACAAAAGTTGCAAAATATCGTTCTGTTGCAATTTATCCCAATATGTTAGCGAATTAAGGTTGTTGCATTTGCTATTCCAATCCTACTGCCACCCTGCTATACTTTAACGAATTAAAGACTGTTGTTGTCCATCTCCGCTATCGACATACGTATGGTATGCTTTTCTTATTTCTATAGCAGATTAAAACTGTTCACAACATTTTACCTTTTTTTGTGTGTGCAGCAAAAAGAGTTTCGCTGACCCATTTCTTTTGGGCATTTAAATTTAAAGGTGTAATTCTAAACATATTGAGAGTGTTACATTCTTGTAAATAAAGTTGTTGTCAAGAGAGAACAGTTACGCTATTATGTGATAATATAATTACATCCACTTACAGCTCTGTAAGTGGCTTCGTAATTCAGTTATAATTTATTATTGAAGTGCGTTCGGGTATTGACATTCATATATTCGATTGAATGTATGGCTGATTGGTGGTTGTTTAGCTTAATGTGCGCACTGGCGTGTAGTCGACAGTTTATAAGAAATTAACTATGGGAACTGGCTGGTCCAACAAACTTGGAAACCGCACAAAACAGCAACGCAATTCCGTGCAAGTAAATGATGGTAAGAAAAATGCAGATATATTTATTAAAAACTTGATTCTTTCTGTTTTTTTACCGGACCTGGATTCAATCCGCCGTCCAATAAATCCGAACGAGTTATATGTTGATATCAGATAACTAGTCCTACTGTTTAGTCATGTGGTCTAGTAATTCGCCGTTTAACCGAAGAGTTGCAGATACGATACTGGTCGCTAGCTAGTCGGTTATGTCCTTAGGCAAGTCACTTAACGGACATTGCGTTAACCTAGCGGATTAATAGGTTCTACTAAATTGAAGGAACATGTAAATTATACACAACATATTGCATTATCTCCAGTACCCGACAGTGGGCGCGAAGTGATCTGACAATTGCCCGTGTGTTAACCCCCTTGGTTTTCTCCTTCACGGGGATAAACATGAATATCCCATCCTAATTAACGTTATCAACTAATTTGTTGGAACGCATGACCTTAGGGGCAAAGAATAAGGCTTGGCAGGTAAAAGGTTATATCTTTATATCGCAATTTTTGGATTGAACTTTACTCCGATCCATGGATTTAAAATAATTATCGATCGTTATACCATAAAACAATTAACATATTGAAGTTGTCAGTACAGCCGTTGGTAGAATAGGATGGGTTTTTGCGTGAATGGAACAACTAAGGGAGTTAACACACGAGCAATTGTCAGATCACCTCGCGCCAACCGTCGTGTTACCGGAGCTATTGCAGTGTGTTGTGTATGATTGACATGTTTCTTAAATTTGGTAGAACCCATTAATTCACTGGTTTTAGTCCATATGTCCGTTAAGTTCCTTGCTCAAGGACATAACTGACTAGCTAGCGACCAGTTTCGTACCTGCAGCCCTTCGGCTGAAAGGTGACGTACTTAACTACCAGACTAATCTGTCGGACTGATAAGTACTACCGTTTTAAAAAATACAAGTATCTTATATCTACACGCAGAGATAAGTTCTACAAACCAAGATCAACCTGAAAGACAGCAATCGCCAACGAGCATCGATCGACAAGCTGATGACGAAGGCTGTGACGTTGGTATGACGTCACGGCTCTGGATGGTGTCGCCAGCGTGGACAGTGAGTTCAAGTGGATATCCACTGACGTCATCAACTTCTTTCCCATCTTTAGATCTGCGTGACGTAAGCGACGCGACTAGGAAGGTATTTGTTACTTATTGAATTTCTTTTTACAGAAAATGGAGGATTTTAAACAACCACTTTCGAAGAACACCCCTAGGTGAGTAATTAATACAGATAAGGATATAAATAAGTTTTAACATGCGCCAACTGAAACTACTTGGTAGTAAAGTAATGCATCCCATGGTGACAGAGGCAAGTTTATTGAAATTTCCCTCTTGTTCGTCCCATTTGAAATATGTATAATCATATCCGACCATTTGTCTCACTACGATAATTGGTAAATAATGCTGCCTATTATATTAGTTAAAATTAAAGTATTCAGTTAAGAAAAGTTTTTAATTATTTACCATCAGC
>CH002304.1:534904-560601 GCA_000149265.1 Ciona savignyi
TGTTTATTGTTTGATCAAAACTCGATATAGGATAGGATACTCATGTTTATCCCCGTGAGTGGGAAAAACTAGGGGGTTGTAAAACAATCGTCAGACCACCTTGCGCCCACCGTCAATATATTTGGAATGTTTGACCGAAACTCGATGTATAAGATTGATCAGCACAATTGTTCACAGACTAACCTATCCGACTGACAGAAGTATCATTAGGCAAAACACTTTAACGGTTACGGCCTCAGTCTAGTGGATTGAAATGGTTTAATAAAAAAACGAGTTGTATTAAACATACAACAGTCTGCAGTAATTTCCACAACCATACTAAGGACAACTTGATCCTACATTTACCCGTGTTATAACCACGTTTTTCCATAAGCGGGAATAAAACTGGTCCCCCCATGTGTACAAAGAGTATATAATAAAACTGTTGAACAGAGCTGTGACGTCAAGCGGGTTGAATTGTGACGCCATAATGCAAACAAGCAAGTGCATGAGATCCATGTCGTGCAATACTGAAACAAGTAGGTTGCAATTGTGCGGGAAAATCTTTGTACAGATTGGGATAATTCGCTTTCTTTATTGTTTTTTTTGTAAAACATCATGTTTTATATTTGGAGAAAACTAAAAGGACGGAAAGAGGGTAGAAGGGAAACTGCAAACTAAAATAAAGATTATGGCGTTACAGTTAGTTTTGAACATTGCGTTCAAGTTAGGGTTAGTTCTGGGGTTTAGATTACTTTTTAGGGCTGGGTTAGAATTAGTTTCCATAATTTTAGTGAGCAGTTTCCCTCCTTTCCCTCCTTTTAGTGGTGCCCCCATTGTCAACTACAAGCGTGTAAAACACTATTTAAAAGAGCATTGTAACAAATGACCGAAGTAAAAAAGGAAGATCTGTATAATAACGTAGAACAAAAAACGACTGCATCCTAACATTAGCTCCATGGTTACCGAGACTTTACTTTTTAAACCATCGCGTTTTTACCCGTTTTAACTTTGTTTAAGCTTTAAGAATTTAAGTTATGTGATAACCACGGTTTAAAGTTTCCTGAGATACGATGCGCGTACTGAAAGTATATAGTTGTGCGAATTTCGTGTACTTTTAATTTTTAACACTCTCTAAAGTTATAATCCATTTTTTTTCTCCTTTAGGGGAAATTCCCGGTTGCAACTACGGGGAGTGGTCCGATTGGTCAGTCTGCCCGGTCACGTGCGGCGAGGGGCAGACTTTCCGAAAGCGGATGTTACGTAGTGGAAGTCATAGCTGTGACGGGTTCCAAATGGAGAACAGCAAGTGTATGACGTCAATGTCATGCACGGATGACGACCAATCGGAATGCAGATACAGTAATTGGTCGGAATGGATGCCATGCTCGGAAAGTTGCGGGACCGGTGCCACATTAAGAAAGAAATTTCTTCTTGGTAATTAGTTGTGTTAATTTACCTCGTAGTTAGTTGTATTAATTTACTTGGTAGTTATGGGTTACACTGTGAATTCCGATGGGAACGAATATTGATTTTTTTCGTTAAAATATAAAATTCATAACTTACTACAAGACAACTATATTTTTAAAACCAATAAAAATTGATTAGCTCTAGTACCTAATTAGTTCTTATCGGTTAAATAGAACCTAACAAATTTAAAAGAAAATTTTATAAATTTAAAACGACCATTTTTTACTTGCTCGTTTGTGGTGAAGGGAAGGGTTCATATACCTTATTATTGCTTTTTTACCGTGCTCAAGCTCGTCACATATGTTATTCCACACACTGTTCTCATCGTTATTTTTTTATCATGCTTAGTTTCGAACCCATAATAGGTTCGTTGCTAAGACCGTTTTTTGTATGAAAGTCGGTATATGTGTCGGTCGCGTTAACAATTCAGCCACACACCCCCATCGACACTGGTTTGCATACAGGTGACGCAAGAAGTAACTGCGAAGGCTTGGTTATGGAGAATGGTCCGTGTCACAACACGCCATGCCAGCAATGCGCGTATTTGCCATGGACACCGTGGATGCCATGCTCTGTCGCCTGTGGAAAGGGTAGGTTGTTGTGCTGGCATTATTTTTTTACCGGGGCCATCGAACCCATGGGCTCGTCACCAGGACCGATTTTAGTATAAGAGTAGGTATATGTATCGGTCGCGTTAACCATTCGGTTACATGACCGTACTGTGCATCATTAATAGTGCGCGTCAAGTGTTTTACGCCAATGTCAGTTGTACTGTTGTGGACGATGTTTTAGGGAAATTCCCGTTTGGCGTGGGTGTGGTCTTTCTGGCCTTGTTACATATGTATAAGTACTTTTACTCGAATAAATCATGCAACACCACAGCGGTTAAAAATGCGATAATACTTGCCAGCACTGCCAGTGCAGTGGCTTCCGGCCCCATTAGAGGGCTTCCGGGTTCATGTATATTGGATATTACGTAGCGTGTTGCACTGGACTACAGGGTGGCACGCCCTCTCTAGTCACACACGTAAAATCGTAATGTTGTTAGGTATCTAGTATTGTTGCTAAATATCTGTTGTTAGATATAGGCTAAGATAGGATATTCATGTTTATCCCCGTGAATGGTAAAACCAAGGGGGTTAACCCACGGGCAATCGTCAGATCGCATCGCGCCCACTGTCAGATCACCTCGCGCCCATATACAATAATAGTGATGGATATCTAATAATATCCGACTACGTTAAGTTATCGACACAAAGTAATACCTCGACCAGGTAACAGCTTGTTGGGGCCGATACCCAACTTTTTGCCCGTCTTCCCGTCGAAATGGTTATGAATGAGGCCCAGCCATAACCTTATGATACAAAACATAAAAATGAACATTCTTGTACGGTCGTGTGGCCGAATGGTTAACGCGACCAATACATATACATACTTATATGTATGTATTGGGCGCCTCTTACTAGTCCTACTATTATATATAAAAAAAAACGGTCCTTGTGACGAGCCCATCAAGGGTTCGAAACTTTATTCGGTCAAATAAAAAAATTATTTTTTTCAGGTGAAACCCTCAGAAAGCGGTTTCTCAATCAATCCGCGAGTGGAAGTGGCTGCGAAGGTTTTCAAATGGAACAGAATCGGTGCATGGTTCCTTGTGAGGTCACAAACGAACAAACGTGTATGTACTTTGAATGGATGGCATGGCAACCATGTACAGGGGGTTGTAACAATACTGGACACCGCGTTCGAAAAAGGTAACATTCTCGAACGACCAGACGTACTAATAAAGGCTGAACAGGTGCTGATGTTTTTGCTGCCAAGGTCTTCAGTAGACCGTGATTACGATAGTAACGGTGCTACAGCATGGTCTGTATCTACAGCATTCTATTAGTATTAACCTGTATATCATATCTCCCAATTGATACAAAATAATCGAGTGGAATGTAAATAGTTAGCCCTGATAGGGTTGAAATTTGGATAAGAAGTGAAAAAATAATTCCTTTGTCGTATAACATCATCATGCAATACCTTGACAACCTGACTGTGAGCTCGCGGTACTAATTTTAAATTGGCCCATATATTTATCTCATTCAGGGAAGTAACCTGTATTTCTTATAACACAGGGTATTAAAATTCGCCCCCGAAGAACTATCGTGTGAAAGATTTATCACCGAGCGGGTGTCCTGCACTTCACCATGCCGAAGTAAGTCGTCTAGTAAATCGTCGTCGGTTGTGTCCTTAAGCAACGAACTAACTGGACATTGCCTGAACCCAGCAGATTAATGGGTTCTAGCAAATTGAAGAAACGTGTAAATCATACACAACACACTGCAATAGCTTCGATAACCCGACGGTGGGCGCGAGGTGTTCTGATGATCGCACGTGTGTTTACCCATTGGTTATCCCATTCACGGGAATAAACATGAATATCCTATCCAAGTAGTTTATTTAAATGCGTTCTCTCTCCAAACGCCCAACGCAGGTACGGTAATAAGGCCTTGGGTTCACCCAAACATATGTTGTTGTTAACTTCGCATTACTTGTCTCTTTAGTCTCGTCTTACAGCATTTCATACCCGATAGTACGACGTTGCCCTTTAATCATTGCTCACTTTGTTTTTCCTGTTTCGAATACAGTTATTGGCTTTAAGACCGTTGACTACTTTTTTACCGAGCCAAGTTTTGAATCTATGATGGGCTCATCACTAGCACCGTTTGAAGTCGTTATATGTATCGGTCGCGTTAACCATTCGGCCACACGACCGTACCACATTATCTGTTTTTTTATATTTCCTTGTTTTGTTTTTTTACCGAGACAAGTTTTGAACCAATAATAGGTCGTCGCTAGTACCGTTGTTGTATATATGACTAGTTATATATCGCTGGAGGTAACCATTCGGCCACTCGACCGTACGACTTTTCATTTTTTCGGGCTTTGTTTCAAACCCATAACGGATTGTTGCTAAGACCGTTTTTTTTGTATTTAAGTAGCTATATGTATCGGTGGCGTTAACCATGCGGCCACACGACCGTACATTTTAAGTAGATTGTACTTTTTTCGGGGTGTTCCAAATGAAGAAGACCAGTGTGCCATCGAATGGACGTCTTGGTCGAGCTGTTCAGCTTCATGTGGAAGGGGTTGGCGGACCAGACGGTTACAACGGATCCCACCTCGGGCTTGCGGGCGCCGCAGGCGGAGGGAAAGACAGCGTTGCAGAGCAGCAAACAGATGTGGTAAGGGTTTTTTACCGAGCCAAGTTTCGAACCCATGATGGGCTCGTGATTTGGATTGATTTTTGTATAGGTCGGTATATGTATTGTATGGGTCGGTATATGTATCGGTCGTGTTAACCATTTGGCCACACGACTGAACCAGTTGTGGTGAGTTTATGTTTACTTGAAATTACAAGAGGAAACATTTCCACTAGAGTTATCATTTAGTGATTGGATCGATGTTACGTCCGAAGACGAGATATCGAAGCTACAGCAGTGTGCTCGGCGGAGATGTAGGCTATTTAATCTGTTTTTTACCGAGCTAAGTTTGGAACCAATGCTGGATTTGGCACAAGGACCGTTTTTTTGCATATAAGTAGGTATGCATATCGGTCGCCCTAACCATTCGGCCACACGGGCGCACCCAAACCTGTAATGTTATGATTTTGCAGCACCGCAAAACTGTGTAGTGAAATCTTGGGGCCAATGGAGCCGATGCAACTCGTCCGGTAGGAGTTCTTTGCAGCTGCGAGTGCGAAAAATCAAAACCAGAGCGAAATTCGGAGGCGCGAAGTGTCCTCGGACGTTTGAAAGGAGAAGGTGTATTAACAATCATCTGTGAAACAATCAGCGCGTCCTCCTGCCGATTGCAGCACACCAACGTCGCTTCGCATGTAAATGCACTAACAAAGGCGCAGTCGAAGTGTTTATTCTTCGTTTTATTTTGTGACGAATTTTGTACATTTTTATTTGCATTTGTTTGTTATTTCTTTATTAAAATCATTTTAACTATATGTATGGTCCATGCGCTTAAGTCTTCGCAAAGGCAGTTCCATGCGTGTTAAAGTGTCCAGCCCGTTGGTCTAGCTGTTAAGTGTGTCGCCTTTCAATCGAAAGGTTGCAGGTGCAAAACTGGTCGCTAGCTAATCGGCTGTGTCCTTGGGCAAGGCACTTAACGGCATTGCCTAAGCCTAGTTGATTAACTCTTTCACTCCCGGCCAAATGCATTAATTCAAACATGCTGTCCCGCAGTGTTTTTTACAATTTTTAGTCATTTTCAAATTAGCACAGTTTTTCTAAAGTTTATGCTATGATTTAATATTTAGTATGGTTGGAAAGATAATTTATCCCTCTTTTAAACAAGCTGCACATCTAAAATCTACCTCTAATAAAGAATATATTCATGTAAACTTTAGTGAACACCACTTTTTATGCAAAGAAAATTCTGCTCGACTTTGAAAAATTTGAGGTGCACTGACAAACGAAATACTCACTTATTATTGGAATGCCCAAATGATATGAAAATTGGAATGTAGATTGTCTAATAGTTTTTGTACTCAGGAAAATTCGAACTGTATTTTTATCTTCAGTAGTTTTTTTACTATTTGTAATTGAAATTCGAGCTCTCAGCAGGACGCTCTCAGCAGCGCAACCAGCCGGGTTCATGCTTTGGTGAACACGCGGCGTACCGCCCGTGGCGAAAACGTCACCAACGCTCTCCTTTTTATCTCAACGGCACGTAATTTACAGAGAATGTAAAGAAAGACTTGCTTGACAAAAAGAGCTTCTCTGCAAGTTAACACGACTCCTAGGCTGAGTTAGTCACGTGTAAATTCGTGTAAAATCGATAGAAATAAGAGGCGAAGCCTTGAAAAAGAAAGACTATCACTCCTCGCATTTTTAATATTTCTCCACGATAATCACAGAGAATAAAATATAGGGTTTCCTTGATCGAATGAGCCATAGCTGAGGTCTCTACCATTACGCATTGCGGAGAAATCGTTTTTTAGATTTGTATCCATTTATGGACAGACGGGATACCATGTTTTCCCACCAACTCGCCATATATGGCGAGTTGGGAGGGAAAGAGTTAATGGGTTCTACTAAATTTAAGGAACATGTGAATCATACACAGCACACTGAAATAGCTGCGGTAACTCGACGGCACAAGGTGAACTGACGATTCCCCGTATGCTAATAAAACCCCTTGGTTTTCCCATTCACGGGGATAATCATGAATATTCTATCCTTTCACAATAATGAATCCTAAACAGCCTTCAACTCCAAAACAGACATATAATGAATATTGCATATAGCTACAGACAAAAATGAATATGTCATATAGCTGAATTGTTTCCCGCCGATCAACGTCTAATTGTTCAATAAGGTCAAATAAGGAGAAACCCCGCGGAAAGTGTAGAATGGTATAGCTATTGTTTGCGTTTCCATCCAAATCTTTATGTATTGCATCCGTAATTGTACATTTGAACTCAAATTGACCGTCAAAATGCTTCTCGCAAAGTTGTGTTTATTTTTAATTCAGGCACTGGCGTCAATGTACTGCTGGAAGTTCCTTTAGAGCCCGATTGACTTAAGTTATTGACAGAGAAATTATACTACACGTTCACACTCTGACTACCAGAGCTGTTTTATTGTGTTTATAATATTTCATATGACCTTAATTCTTGAGTGATAGGTTTAAATCATGTGGAGGGACGCAACGCATATACATTGGTGATATTAATACGTTAAACCACCCGATATAGGATAATAATGTTTATCCCCGTGAGTGGGAAAACAAGGGGGTTAACAGACGGGCAATCGTCAGATCACCTCGCGCCCACTGTCGGGTTTATGTGCAGTGACATATATGTACAGTCTGCAAAAAAAAGCACATTGGCGAACGCAAGGGTCGACAACGTTGATCTGACTGTTCTGACTGTGGGCATTAACCAAATTCTGCTAAATCTTAATAGTCGCCCGACCGGTTAGTCTGGTGGTTTAGTGCCATAACTTTCAACCCAAAGGTTACAGGTTCGAAACTGGCCGCTAGCTAGTCGGTTGTGTTGTGCAATGTATTCATATCCGAAATTCTCTTTAAAACAAAGTATGGCGATGTTCCCAAAGCGAAGGCGAACTTTCGTTGGGTAAAAAACGGCACATTTAAGAGAGCCGTACTTACTTAAACCGCCTGATACATATTGTAAAATAATGTAAAAAATTTAATAAATGTATACATCATAATTTTTCTTTAACAAACATAATCTTTCTCTTTCAAAAAAACAATCGTTCACTACATGTGTGTAAGACGTCATTTTTTTCTTTAAAACTGTACCATACCTTTGTGCCATCCTTCATACTAAATATGAACTTCGCATTAAACACTCGCACCAAATACACCTGTAAAAATGAACGCGATAAACGTTCCAACCCAATAAATGTGGTTGTTCAGCTTGTCCGCAATGCGCTTGTTAAGCACGCGGATGACAGAGGTGTTTGGTTGAATCTTTTGGCCTTATTATTTCCATTTCATACATGTGGTATTTGCTGTATGGACTATTTATTCTATTATGAGCCGGACTGATTCAGATCAGACGGTTGTGTAGTCTGCTAGTGGAGAACGCATAAGCGAATCGAATTTACAAACAAAGCAGTTTCACGCAGAGAATTATGACGTCATTCGTATTATGACGTCATAGTTATTTAGAATACTCTTGAGTCGCGACGAACGTGCGTTATATGGGCATTGGTATTTCAATGTCAATCGTATTAATGAGATTATTAGGTGAAGAATGTGGCTTCAAGTAAGCTTTTATGTAGAAGAAGCCTAATGTCGCTTTAAGGACACAGCGCGCGCTTGTATAAGTAGATTATTGATGTATAGATAATAAAGGCCATTCAACGACGAGCGACGTACTTCACGGCGGAAAAATAAGCGCAGTCGTCAAGCATAATCATAAGCGAGACGGTGTGCTAGAATCAGTCATGCAGAAATATGTATCATCATTAGCTGGCATAGCAGTGTTGCATGTAATCGGAAATCTATAAAGAAAAGCTGTAAAGAACTTTTAAAGAGATTAAGTCTTAGTAAAGATATATGCTTTAAAATTATTTTATAGGTTAAAAGTGTTCAACGATAGTCCCTTCAAACATTAATTAACCTTATAATATTGTAGTAAAATTTGGGCGCGTAATGGCGTTCCAATTTTGCATCAAAGCAGTTTCTGTATTTTCACCCACGAAAAAAGACTGTAATCCTACTTAGTATTACTCGTAAAGCTCCGTTTCGAGCGCTACTCGCTAAAGTACTTCATATAAATATTGTGGTAACAAGTGCCTTCGGGAATTCGAGCTATCTTGCTGTAAGATATTGATTTCATAATATTGCTCGTAAAACTAACGCGCCAATTTTTATTTTATTGTAATAAAATACCTGTGAGCCTGGTTAGCTAGAATTTTATAGATAAAGCGTTGCATTTACTGTACAAACAGTCTTAAACTTTTATTTGTATTCGTTTTTTCAAAGTGAGTTAGTAATTAAAAACTAGCATAACAAATAAATTGTACAAGCTGCTTTGTTTGGTAAATTCGCCCACTGTGACGTAACATCAAACTAAATTATAGGCTGTCAAAATTACGCTTGGCTAAGTTTCGACGTCGAAGTAAAACCCTGTAATTGTAAATACATTTGGCATTTAAAGAATGGTTAGAATAATTTTCAATACAGATTAAAAAGGGCAGTTTGTTAAAGTCTTCCCATGTATATGTGCGAAACCGTTTGACCAGTACACAAGTTACGCATATTTCGCATCGTAGGCTTATGAAAGTTGCATTTGCATTAGCTGCATGTAAATAGGCCTTCGGGCGTAATCCGACGCTTGTTTGTCAGTAACTATTGATCTTTTTTGACATGTAGACTTACACTCAGCTTTTGCAGTAACATAATTTATGTTTTGTGATTGACGCATGCACTAGGTATGCTAGTATGTATCATAAAGGACAAGAGACTTTCAAGGGATATAGAGAAGAGTAGACCTAGCTATTGTCTGAAAACATCGATTTTATCAATGACTTTTCCTAATAATCTGTGTTTTTCGGCTTTGTAATAGGATATTAGCTTTAGGTTGCAAGCCCTGGCCCAGGGCGCAGCTAAGCATTTATTTTGAAATGTAGATTTTTGACTCTTAATACCAGGTTCGACACTATTTAGGTTTTTTATTGCAATTTTTATTCAAAGCTCAAACGTTCACTTATGTTTTGTCGTGCTTTAAATTTTATCAGAAGTAGTTATAATTTAGAACTGAAACTACCGTAAAATGGTGGTCAATAGCTCCCGTGTGTACAAATTCCCGTGACGTGCATTGTCCAGTAAAGCCGGTATTTGAAAGAGCGTGACTAATTGTCTCTTACGCTAACACGGTTGGCCTACCTTCTTATAAAGAGGATTTGTAGGCGTTTGTGTGTCAGACAAGCGGTTTACTACTCTTTCTGTGTGTAAGACTCGTAGCTTATATTTGCTCGTACTATGTTGGCTTATAGCCTACAAAATAGTTTCAGTACATCTGTTGTTTTTAAGGGTAGTTCAATAGGGAGAAAGAAACTGTTCCGTATTTTAGTGGCGTCTGTTGAACGCGTTGCGGTTTTGTGGGTAAAGGCGTGCCGGGAAAGGGAAATGACTAAACAATCACAGTCAAGTTTCTAGTTAAAGTGAACCGCCAAAGTCTTTGTTTCAACTGTAAGTATGTTAGCTTTGATTTTACTTTCGCTTAAAAGTGCAATTGAGGCCAGGTTTAGTAGCACGCTAATTACCATGGGAGATATCATTACTTAAGACGGGACGAGTGTAATTAACATTTACGCTAAGACGATATTGATGCTAGCTTATTACCGGATTTAAGACGGGTTCTGGACTGTTTGTATACAAACACAAGAGCCAATACGCTACGCAGAAGGTTTATATTTCATGACGTAGAGTGCCGGTTCGCTCGTATTTCCATTTTATTTTAGGAGATACATCAAACGCGATCGGAAAATAACCGAAAACCAATATTTGCTGGATATCGTCTCTATTCGGACTATTTCCTTTGACGCTTAAGTGTCAATCAATCGGCGAGCGCTACTGTTAGGACGTGCTTCGAGCTAATTTTACGGAACAGAGCTTAAAAGAGAGAAAAGAAAAAACTGCTCGCTAGAAGAGGGTTATAGTTTATGTAGGTTGGGGCTAGGGTTAGAATAGGTGTTAGAGATTGAGGCGCGGGTCAATAATTGTGCAGTTTTTAAGGTTTTTGTATTGGAACGGGAAAAAATTAAAAGGAGGGACAGCGGGAAGGAGGGAAACCGCACACTAAAATGAAGATTAGTGCATTAGAGTTAATTTTAAACATGGGGTTGGAGTTAAGGTTAGTTCTGGGGTTGAGATTAGTGTTTGCCGCCGGGTTAAACTTAGTTTAAAAAGTGTTAGTGAGCCGTTTCCCTCCTCCCCGCTTTCCCTCTTTTTAGTGTTGCCCATTGGATCGTCTGTTCTCCTGGTCCTAGTTTCAAACCCGTGATATATTGTCTAATCACAATTAGCTCAGTTTGCAGAAATGTACTAGTAGCACTTAGCAGCTAACCATTCGGCCATGTGCGTGTAATTAGATTTGACAAGCGCAAGTAAAAGGTAACAATACTTATTCCAATACTTATAAATAAACGTGAACCGCGAAAAAGGGAAAACAATATGAAGCTATTGTGCTTTGACGGTCGTATGGTCGGTTCGCAAATTAAGTTTCGTTTTGAGCTGAATCCTTTAAATATTTACAGAATACTTAAGAGCTCCGAGGTCTGTTTACATATCCCATTCATCAGAACTATGAGCTATTATCATAATGGGTTAACAAATATTTAAAATCAACATATATGTCGACACCGGCTGTAAGGTTAATTCTTAGGGTTCAGGCGAAACGGGGTTATTATTGGAGGAAAGAACGGAAACTGCTTACTTAAACAATATACCTGGCCGAATGGTTAACGCGACCGATACATATACAGACTGACATATAATAACGGTCTTAGCAACTAGCTCTTTTTTGGTTCGAAACTAAAGCCGGTAAAAAATACAAAACTAATTTTAACCCTGATGTTTTAAATACTGACTTAACCCCAGAACTAACGCTAACCCTTGTATACTTCCACTTACCTCAATGTCGTTATCGCCCTTTTAGTCTATAGTTTTTCCTCATTCCCCTTCTTTTTGTTTTCGAAAGCAATTTTACGTGGATTTAACGACCTCGTCTGTTCAATTTAATATTTTATAGCCAATATATCGCCACTTTAATGTGGTGAAGTATAAAAAAACGGTTGATTCGTAAGTTTATTAACATTTGCTGATATGTCCCTGTGTTATGTTTTTATGCGGTTTTGTGCAACGTATTTTATTCCTTTGTTTTCCAGATAAATTATTAATCGAGCTATACCCTATGTGGGTTTTATCTTAACCCACTTTTATAAAGGAGAGTTTTAAATTCAATGAGATAGTAGATCACCAAGTCTAGTAGGGAAAACTAAAAGGAGGGAGGCGGGAAGGCGGGAAGAATGAAAACTGCACACTAAAAGGAAGATTATGATATTAGAGTTAGTTTTAAACATGGGTTTGAAGTTAGGGTTAGTTCTGGGGTTAAGATTAGTGTTTAGGGCAGTGTTTAAATTAGTTTTCATAATTTTAGTGAGCAGTTTTCCTTCTTCCCCCTTTTCTTACTTTTAGTGCTGCCCAGTAGATATAGAAAATCTTTATACTTGGGTTTAAAGTCGCAAAATGGACGAAATATGTTTAGAAATGTTAAGCAGTGATGGAATTATCATCATCTGTTTTTTTATCGGCGGGTAAAATATACCTTTTGCGTGGTATTGCTACCTGGGCATGCCATGACGCATTCAACGTCATATTAACGTGACCTTGTCGACTGTGTTATTTAAATATTTTTATTATGTGTCGTGCCATCTCCATAGCTACCCGACGGTTTATTGAATTAGTTTGATTTAAAAATATAAACAATCTAAGGCATACCGACATTTCGTAAACTATTGCGTTTAAATGGTTTGGGTTTTAGTGAGATTGTATTTTTAGTGTTTGAAGTTAGATTTTGCAGCGATAACTTTATATAACCTTATTACCATACATTTTCTATTTCTAAAACATCTAATTTCTATTGCATTTTTCAATCGTTACCTTTCAAGGACGTAGGTTTTGGTTCTTTAAATTCAATACCGCGAGATGGCGCAGGAGAAATCACGTCAATACAAGAGAAGATTGCGGGAAAAGAATCGGTATTGCAGCAACGTAAGCATCCTCAGCACTTTGAGCGTGGGATCGGAGGGAAACTGGAAAATGAGGTAAAATGTCAGCTTTGCTTAAACGGTTAACGCGACGGACAGATGCTTATTTGGATTTGAGCATCATTTACCGCTTCAGCTTATGAGATGCATAGGATACGACATTCATGATTATTTCCGTGAATGGGAAAACCAAATGAGTTAACACAAGGGCAATCGTCAAATAACCTCGCGCCCATCGTCGGGTTACCGGAGCTATTGCAGTTTGTTGTATGATTGAGACGTTCCTTTAATTTAGTAGAACCCATTAATCTGCTGGGTTCAGGCCATGTTCGTAAAGTGCCTCACCCATGTACACAGCCGACGAGTCAGCCACAAGTTTCTTACCTGCAACCTTTCGGTTGGAAGATGTCGCACTAAACCACCAGACTAACCGGTCGGACTCTTCATACCCACCTCCACGCGGTCGTGCAATTGTGTGTTTGGACCCGGATTGTACAACCACAGTTTAGAACACCCTGTGACGGGTTTGAATCTGTATTCTTTTGTGTTTTGGTATTGACCGGGATCTTACGTTATTAAACATATTGTTTTACATTTTTATTTTTTCTTCCAGAGTTCCCTCCCTACGCGCAAGCCAATTGCCTGAAGAGTTGTTAGAAGTCTATGAGGAAGCGTTCTATTTGCTGGATCCGAATGATTCAGGAGCTATAGGTGAATCTACAATTTGATTATAAGCTTCTGCATTATATTACGAGCATAATCCGGCCTTGGTAGGCAGTTTATTGTATTACACATTTATTGCACACTTTGTTCATTGGGCTCACATTTATTGCACACTTTATTGGCTGTAAGTCAATACAGATTTGTGTAGATTGCGAGGGTCCCCATGATAACTGCCCGGCGAGCTTAATCTTTAAGGCTACACTGGTCTCCTTGTGGCCTATACACAGACATACACAAGTGAATTTAGGCATAATAAATTGAACTTGGGCTTTCTTGAAAAAATATAGCATATTATAATGTTTAATATGGCCTCACCATTTTGACTTTGTGCGTTACATTATTTATAAGTCAATGCTAAAATATCCATCACTAAACCCATTAACAAAGTAAAACAATTTTATTCGAGTGTTTGACCCACGGAATGGTTCAAAATACTAATAACTACATCAATAAACATTCCAAGATTATGACATCCAATACGCAAATGCAGACTTTTCAAGATTGTGGTATCCAATACGCAAATGCAAACTTTTCAAGATTGTGGCATCCAATACAGCTGCGGAATAAGATTCACCTTAACACTTAGAACCGCAAACAGAATCGATCGCAAGCTCACACCCCGTATATGGCATCGGAATCCAAATTTGTTTTGTGGTAGAACTAGTTTTGTTTACTCGAGCCCACCAAGCTGTTAGATAAGAATGAAATATTCTCGGCTTGTAAAGGAAGGCGTAAATCAAAGCGTTATCGTGTTGCGCTCAATTTAGTTTAACACGAGGGGCATAACTGTTTGGAACTTGTCAGAATATTATATTTGTTAAATAGATAAGAAAACATTCTTTCAAAATGACAAAACTCGTGTTTTAATGTGCACGAAACTGGTAACTAACCTTTGTTATTGTTTAGGATTATTTCATATTTTCATTTTATAGAAGATTGTCTTAGTAGGATAGGATATTTTATTCAATGAGTTATCCCCGTTAATAGGAAGGCGCAGGACGTTATCGCACGTGCAAATAAATTATCTCGCTAATACGAAATTAACGCGTCAGATTACCTCGCACCACCCTTGGTTTTCCTGAAACATTACGGTGTGTTGAATATGATTGAGACATTTTTCAGTTTTAAAGCAACAGATTATTTAAGTGTTCATGATCCGTCTTTAAACTGCGATCTAACAATTTTTATTATGACACATTAATCGTTAAGGAAGCCGTATGGCGTAGATGCCGCAAATTTATATGAAACACTTAGATGTACGGTCGTGTGGACGAATGGTTAACGCGACCAATACATATACCAATTCTATATACAAAACGGTCTTTGTAACAAGCCCATCCTGGGGTCGAAACTGAGCCCGGTAAAAAATGTATATTTATGCAACGTACGGTCGTGTGGACGAATGGATAACACGAGCGTTACATATACCGACCTTTATAAAAATCCGGTCCCAGTGACGAGCCCATCATGGGTTCGAAACTTGGAAATTCCTTTGCCCAAAACTTTTCGATTGTTTGTATTTTGAAATCTTTGCATCGCGTTTCCGGGTGAGCGATTTCATATCCGGGGGTTCGAGGGGAAATTCCCCTCCTCGTCGTTGTGCGACGACTTCAAACATCTTTCGAGGGCGCTGGGTGATAATCTCGACAAAACTAGCCCCATAATCTCAACAAAACTAGCCCCATAATCTCAACAAAACTAGCCCCATAATCTCAACAAAACTAGCCCCATAATCTCGACAAAACTAGCCCCATAATCTCGACAAAACTAGCCCCATAATCTCGACAAAACTAGCCCCATAATCTCGACAAAACTAGCCCCATAATCTCGACAAAACTAACCCCATAATCTCGACAAAACTAGCCCCATAATCTCGACAAAACTAGCCCCATAATCTCGACAAAACTAGCCCCATAATCTCGACAAAACTAACCCCATACTCTCGACAAAACTAGCCCCATAATCTCGACAAAACTAGCCCCATAATCTCGACAAAACTAGCCCCATAATCTCGACAAAACTAGCCCCATAATCTCGACAAAACTAACCCCATAATCTCGACAAAACTAACCCCATAATCTCGACAAAACTAGCCCCATAATCTCGACAAAACTAGCCCCATAATCTCGGCAAAACTAGCCCCATAATCTCGACAAAACAAGCCCCATAATCTCGACAAAACTAGCCCCATAATCTCGGCAAAACTAGCCCCATAATCTCGACAAAACAAGCCCCATAATCTCGACAAAACTAGCCCCATAATCTCGACAAACTAATCCTCCGAAACCAAGAGTGTTAACACTACGCTGATTCGCATAGGAGCACGAGAGGTCGGGATCGTGATGCGAGCTCTCGGTCAAGAACCCACCGACGAGGAAATACACAACCTCATCCAAGAAGTAGATCGGAGCTCGACCGGTTCTCTTACTTTCAACGACTTTCTGGCGTTCTTAGCTCATATTTGCCAAGTGAGTTGACTGTGTTTGTTGGTGGTCTGCTCCCTTGTTCATCATATTACTCATTGTGACGTCACAGGACGAAGACCCCGACGAAGAGTGGGAATCGGTTTTCAAACGATTTGACAGAAACGGTAAGTTTATGTTTTTATGTTTCTATGTTTATTTACTCTACCGACATTGTCCATTACATTATCGATTGTTAAAGAAGGCGTTTAATCAATTATTCTCCTATCCCCAATGCCAACTGACCTCACGAAAAAGCTCTCAAATTTCTGCCACAAAATGCCTTAAATAAAAACAACTAACTAAAATAAAACGGATATAGTGGTAGTCTAAGTAAGTCGAGTTGATTTCTAAGGTTGGAGAAGCGCAGGGGCGTTAAAAAAGGTGTGCATTGCTTATAATGCATTAAAGTGCATTCTATAAAATAGAATATTAATTTGCATATTTGGTTGTGAAACAACGTCAGTAGTTGTAACATAGTTCATCGCCAGATTAACTCTTCCCTTCAGTCGAGTTACCGGACCTTGGAATGAAGTTTGCTGTGTTTTTATTAAATTCTTTAGTTTTCTATCGATCTATTTGAATAGAGTGTGTCGATTTAACGTTTGTTAAATGCCTTACTTAAAACCGCCATAAAATTGAACTCCAGGTAACTTTCTGGCATTACTTTACTGATAAACATAAAGTAACGGACCCATCGTATTAAAAGTGGTCTGCTGATGTACTTACTTAACTGTTATAACCACGCGGCCGCCCCTTCGAATAGGATGGCTCCCTTGCTTTAATGTTATCATCACACTAAACCGTGTGCTTAAGCAGCAGTGTTAAGTATCTTTTTCGCCTAGGTTTGGCGGCCGCGTCCGCTATATTTATTAAATTATATCCTTTTTGTAATGACGTGTTTTAACGATTGTTCGTTTTGCCGTCTTTTCCCGTTCCTGTGTCGTGATTATTATCTTTTGTCATTTTTAAAAACTGAGGCAAAAAATAAATGAACTAAACTATACCACTATAAGACAGAACTGAATAAATGAGTGAATTCTCCCACGTAGGCGACGGTTACATCGATGAGAATGACCTCCGAAAGACGTTGATTGAACTCCGACTGAAGTTCACCGACGCTGACATCGAAGAAATGATTTGCGAATTCTTGCCGCCTTATTCAAGGACGCGTAGATTGAGCTTCGATGACTTTTTAAACATCGTGGGCTGATGTAATTGAATATTATCGATATTTTTGAAATTGCTGAAAATACGCGGGGGTAAAGGTTTAGTAAAAAGGGGGAAGGGGGTATAAAATACTGGGACAGATATTTTTCTGTGGTAAGCGGCGAAAAAACTAAAAGAAGGGAGCGGAAAATCGGGAAGGAGGGAAACTGCTTACTAAAATAAAGATTATGACATTAAAGTTAGTTTTAAACATGGTTAGTTCTGGGGTTGAGATTAGTGTTTAGGACAGGGTTTAAATTAATTTCCATAGTTTTAGTGAGCAGTTTCCCTCCTTCCCGCTTTATTCCCCTCATTTTAGTGTTTTCCGTGCTAAAATGTTAAACTCTATACATCACACATTCGCGTGCCGACAGTCTAACATATTTTGGTAAAATAATATTAGCGTTGCAAGCTGTCGCGCAATATGGCAAATCGTGTGTCTTTAAAACAAGCGAGATGACGACAACCACACATTAACGCAAAAGCCAGAACAAGATCTTCAACAACCTAATGCTTGGCTGCCTGTATTTTTCAACATTTTATTTATTTGTTATAATCGTGCTGTTGTACTTTTATTTGATTATTTTCTTGTTTTATGCACCAAATAGCAAATTTAAAGCCATAACAGCTTTTTAATAAATCGCTTCAAATATCGCAAAAATAAAATACTTATTTTAAAGAAAGTTTTATATTTTACAACATAATATATGTAAAAGGCTAATTCAAGTTACAACGGTATAGGCCAAATAAGTTTGTTCCCAATTTAGACATTACCGACTATGCTATTTTATCAAGAATGTTTCAATTTCGCATAATAATTGATGTTAAATAACACTATTTTTAAAATGTTACTTATTTGCCGTATAGTTACGATTAAACTCATGACCGCAGTTTAAAATATTTCTGATGGTTCGCGTTTCAAACAAAGTGTGGAAAAAAGCCAAGCACATTTTTTGGAAAAAATCACCAGGTAAAAAATAGGACATCTATGTTTTATCCCGCACTTTAAAAATCTTACTTCGTGTTTATTTACCCTGATCCCAGTGATGGGATTCAAAATTTTAAAAAAAGGTTCTCTTTTGTATCGTACTTACTAACAGGTTCCCTAAAAGGTCTAATGTCTGTAAAAAAGCAAGAATCGGATCGGTGATTATCCCGACGTTTCAAGAACGGGTTCGACCGAACCTCTTGAATCCCATCACTGTTTGTGCCCATCGTCGGTTTCCGGAGCTCTTGCAGTGTGTTACATGAGCATAAACCATTTCTTTAGTTTTCTACTGGTGTCAGGCGATGTCCGACAAGTACCCAAATAACTGGAGATCGGTTTCGAACCTACAACCCTTTCTCTGAAACGCGACGCACTAAGCACCCAAGCTATTGGCCGGACGAATAGGAAACGACGTGATATGATTATAGAAGCGATGTGATGGCGACTGATAAAAGGTATGATACGGTGTACAATATAAGATTGGGGAAAATCGCTCCAGATCCGTCGGTTGGGACACGAATCGTGACTTCGTCATCCTCTTCAAGTTGAATATCTATCTCCTTCACGCAGGGTATTTCTGAAATGAGTGATTGTCGTCATGTGAATTAAAACGACACAAATGTTTTAAGCTAATTAGTATAGCACGGTGGTCCGTAAGATTGGTAAGAAAAAAAAGTAAGATTGGTACCTTGACAAGCGCTTAAGCAAGCGGCGTATTTTAAACTTGCGACTTACCTTCACGCAGGTTATTTCTGAAATCAGAGATTGTCGTCGTGTAAATTAAAACGACAAAAATGTTTTAAGCTGATTAGTATAGCACGGTGGTCCGTCGTCAAACTGGCCACAAGGTAAGTCGCAAGTTCAAAATCCGCCGCTTGATATAAGCGATTGTAACTGGTCAAGTTACCAAACTTACTTAGGCCAGGACCGAAATACAATAATCATATCTTAGTGACCTAAGTATACCGATTTGGGCGTGCGCTGTTCTAATGAATTAGAATTAGTTTCAATGCAACATGGAGATAAACGTGCGTAATCTGTCGAAGCAATTTTAACTATGTACGGTACAGTCGTGTGGCTGAATGGTTAACGCGACCGATACATATATACCGACTCTTACACAAAAAAAACGGTCCTATAGTGACGATCCCATCATGGTTTCGAAACTTGGCTCGGTCAAAAAAAAACTATGTACGGTACGGTCGTGTGACCGAATGGTCAACGCGACTGATACATATACGGACTTCTATACAAAAAACGGTCGTAGCAACGAACCAAATATGGGTTCGAAACTAAGCCCGGTTAAAAAAAATGATACTGGTGACGAACCTATCATAGGTTCGAAACTTGGCTCAGTTAAAAAAAATTAACTAGTATACGGTTGTGTGACTGAATGGTTAACGCCACCGATAGATATACGACATCTGTATAAAAAACGAGCATATCAAAGAATCGAAACTTAGCCCGGTAAAAATAGTGTTTGCAAACTATATTGTTTATTATAACACATGACCCTTTCTGTTTTTGTCAATTTTCGGTACTGAACTAGGCACGTAGGGGCAAAATGAGTTAGTAGCATATTCACTATTCAAGTAAATTAATTAAACTTTCAGAACAGCAACAAGTGGTCTGTTCTAAATTAAACCTAGCATTCCTGATTTAGGGAACGTCAAGTTAAATACGAGTTATACCAAAACACTTGCCCATTAATACAAGTGTTTCTATACCAGTAAGGATGCTTACAACAAATCTACATATTCACGTTGACCACTCACATATATAGTTCACGTGTTCTAACCTGCTGGCAATGGAGTCGATGACTCTAAAGTTAATTAGTTAACCCTTTAGCAACATGTGGTATATTCTAGATACAACTTCGAATTCCTGGGAACGTTACGTTCCTTGCCAATAAATAAAGTGTTTATACCAGTAAGGATGCTTATAACGAATCTTGTCGAAATATATAGTTCGCGTGTGCTAACCTGGCAATGGAGTGGATGTCAGGGACATGGTTGTGGTCCATGGGAAGGTGGTGGTGGTAGGATACGGGGGAGCTATGAATGTGATCTTCTTATCTCTTTCTATGTTCGTACATAACTTATCATCGCACAGATCTTCAGGACCCTTTGTTCTTCTTGCTTTTCCTTCGCTGGAGGTTGTATAATTAATATTATATCGTTTGATCCTAATTAAATTTGGATCGCTTAATATTGTTCTTTCGCCCAAGTTTGGCGGCCGCGTCCGCTATATTTATTAAAGTATATCATTTTTTTAATGACGTGTTTTAACGACTGTTTGTTTTGCCGTATTTTCCCGTTCCTGTGTCGTGATTATATTCGTTTGTTATTTTTAAAAACTGGGGCAAAAAATGAATAAACTAAAACTATTACAAATGTGTGTTTTGGTATGAAATTTATATTTTGTGCATTCTATTAGTTTAATAAAGTCAATAATTTTAAAGGCATTTTTAAACGAATTCAAATTTAGGGCAATATAATATATACCTATATCGATATATAAATATATTATTTTATATTTATGTATCATGTATATTATATAACCCCGGTTAATGGAAAAAAGGCATAAGCGTTAGCACTTATAATAAGGGCACAGATAGCACCATTGGGCCATTGCAGTAACTGCATATTTTGATACGACATATACTCAACAAATGTACGTCTGGTTTCTCAGCCGATTAAGACAGTTTTTACCAATTAGGCTAACCCGTTGGGTAGAATAATATTAAAAAGGCTTTTAAGTTCTTATTTGGGTCCATTGTCGTTGTATTTCAATTTGGTTATTTTCATAAAATAAAATGCATATATTCTTTCCCCGGCTACGTTAGCTTTCTAATAAAGGTCAGTAGTCCTACCGGTTAGTCTGGTGGTTTAGTGCGACGCCTTACAACCGAACGGTTTAAGGTTTCAAACTTGTTGCTATAGCGAATCGGTTGTGTTATTGGGCAAGGCACTTAACGGACATTGCCCGAACCCAGCAGATTGATGGGTTCTACCAAATTGAAAAAAACGTCTAAATTATACACAACTCAATACAATAGCTTCGGTAACCCGACGATGGGCGCAAAGTAATCTGACGATTCCCGTGTGTTAACCCCTTGGTTTACCCCTTCACGGGGATAAACCTGAATATCCTATACTATCCTAGTCTTGGCCAGGCAAAATATTAGTTTGCCCACCACCATAAAAGTCACTTGACGGTTGTTGGTAAATAGGTCGTTTAATAATAGTTTCCATCTTACTTTATCAAATTGGGAACTGTTGTGATGTTGTTCTCTGCACTGAAGTATCCTCCGCAATCGCCACAAGAATAGCCTCGCTTGTACGGCGGCATGGTTTTCGGCGGAGTAGTGTACCCGAAGCGAGTCGCTTTCGGTGACGTGTAGTCAAGAATGTTGCCCCGTGGAGCGTACGCACATAATAAGAGGGTTGCATGGTGCCACATCACACCGTTGATAAGGTAGTCACGACATGTGGACGCTGTACATCCCATTTTAAATGTTTCAGCCCAGATTACCTAAAGATAATAAAAGTAAAATATATTAGGCTAGGATGGATAGACTGGGGTATTTATGTCTATCCCCGTCACACACAAAAAAATCAAGGGGGTTAACACACGAGCAATCGTTGGTTCACCTCGCGCCCATCGTCGGGTTACCAGAGCCATTGCATTGTGTTATGTATGATTCACATGTTCCTTTAATTTGGTAGAACCCATATTATTTCACTGAATTTAGGGTGCATTTTCGAAGTAAATTGCCTTGCCGAAGGACACAATCGACTTGCTAGCGACAAGTTTTGTACCTGCAATCTTTCGCTTTAAAGGCGTCGCACTAAACCACCAGACTAACCGGTCGGGTATTAGATATTAAAGTTCAATTGTGATACAAGAACTAGTTTCGAACATTGTAAAATAACTGGGTCGGTTTTTATCGTGTCTGCTGTTTTATAAGGCCATTTTGCTAATTAACAATATAGTCGAAGACCGCCTGTTGATCCATGAAATTAAAGACATCGGCTAACCCAGGAAAAGCTATCGGTGTTGGTTGAACGTTTCGATTTCAACCTTGACTCAATGTTGTCGGGATATTGGTCTTTGCCAACATATACAAAACAAATTCACTATACAATACATGTAAAATTAATGAAAATTTGTTCTTAAGTTGTATTTTTGGAAAAGAATATTGGTTATTCAGAAAATCAGTGTGGATGGGTGGGAGTATATCATACACAATACACTGCAATAAGGGTAGGTGCTAGTTACAGCGAAAAAATAACGTTGGGGCAATACTAGGCTGACGTTGACAGCAATCGAGCAAAGCGAAAAACGATTGTTGAGAAGAGCGCAAAATAACCTTGTGGTAACATTGGTTGAAATCTACAGGTTGGCCCAACGTTATGTCCACATTTATTTAGTAACTGGAATAGTGTATATTCGGAATTATACACACTTGAAATTGAGAAAAGCGGGCAAAATATCAAAATGACGGGAGAATGCAATATTAAGGTTGATTTTGTCGACTACACTGTGTTTTTCGGGTGTATGAGGGAAAAACTAAAAAGCGGGAAGGAGGAAAACTACCCACTAAAATGAAGATTAGGCCATTAGAGTAAGTTGATTTTAAGGTAGATATTATCAACTTCATTGTCTTTTTCTCAGGTGTTTTAGGAAGCACGAATCTTGAAAATTGTTAATTCTATACATGATAAGCGATAGGGGTTAAATTGGAAATAGCGTTGAGTTAGGGCTAAATATAACAATATGGGTTTATATATATATATATAACCCTAGAAAGACGTTTCCTTTAGTGTTACCATTTTCTACTCGGACGACTTATATAGTAGGCTAATCAGTTTGAAATTGCTTCACCTGTAAGTAATGTCTGCAAACTGAGGCGCAGGTCCTCTCCTCGTAGTCGTAATATATTTTCTCCGACATCCAAGCGGTCATAACGTCCAGCACAAAAGTTTCCGGCAAACTTCTTGTATTTTTCCACGCAAACCAATTGAAGCCAATTTCTGCATTAAGGCCACTATGTCGAACAACACTTCTTGGTGGCTTGCCGAATTTCAGCATGTTGAATGCGTTTCGCTCGCTGAAACTGCAAGAGTCAGTTCTATTCAACGCCACCCATTCCAGTTCGTCGTCCCAAGTCTTCAGTAGCATGTTTTTCGCTGTTGGGTTTACGAGTCTTCGTTCCCTGTTGTGAGCTTCAACCAGTATCTCCTTTTGACGGTCCGTCAATATTATTCTCTTCAAGTTGGGTTCAAGAGGGTCGGATGTGAAGTTTTCTCCGGGTGCCGGAGTTGTCTCGCAAATTGGTAATTCTACATATCTGCCGTTGTAAAAGCGCCAACGGGATTTATATTTCTTCGGTGGCAGTTTTTGTTTTTCTTCCTTTTCAGACATATAAACCTTAAAAGTTTTAACTTTCTTTTTAGGATGCCTGATGTCAATTTCTTTTTTTGAAAATTCTGAGCCTACAGTGCGACGATATCTTTCAAGGTACTTGCTCATGAGAAAGGTATCTTCAGTGCGCGAACGAATCCCGTAAATGGAAAACAGTTGCGCTCTTAAATTTTTGCAAGTCGACGATTGGTCGTCTAAATCACATTGCAAATTTGAACTAAAGTTTTGGGCATTTGAAGTAGTTAGAAATACTGCACCTGTAAAATAGAAAAAGACAACAGCATTTTCAAATGACGGAAAAGACCTAATAGAAATCCACATTTTTAGATTCGTTAAATTGGCCTATTTAACAAAAAAACATTTTGTTGATGATATAAAATTATTGTGTCAGCAATAATTTTACGTATAGTGAGGTCACAGATGCAAATTATCACGTAGATCAATGTCTTGCTTGGTATGTATTTAAATCAACTACCTTTGGTACGTAGATTAACGCTGTTGTTTAAATATATAACAAATACAAATTTCCGTTATATGCATGTCCATAATATAATTACTTTTACATTTTAACTGGGTGTAGGTTCCAGTTTACACCGGGATATCTATGTGTCTCGGTTGGCCGCGTTTAGCGTCTAATTGTGGTTGGCGTCCCGTGGTGTTTTGCATGGAATGAGGAACCATGGATAGAATTTCGGTTTTCAAACTTATTTTATTGTCTAATATTTGCGGAACGACGCGCTTGTGAAAGATAGTTGTGTTGTCCCACTCTTTCTGGGAACTTCGTTATACTAAAAACAAGTTAGGCCCAAGCACAAGTCAACACGAGCAGCACATATATAGACAAACTCACAGGGGGGACTAAAATGAGGGAAAGCGGGAAGGAGGGAAACTGCACACTAAAATGAAGATTATGACATAAGAGATAGTTTTTTAAACAAAAGTGTTCAGGGGAGGGTTAAATTAAGTAATTTTAGTAAGCAGTTTCCCCCTTTTCTGCTTTCTCTCCTTTAAATGTTGCCCCATAATAGATTAACTGATCTATCCAGTTAGCTTACTTAATAGCAATGCCAGTAACCTACAGGCATTCAAAATGTGTAACTATCGAAATTTGCCGGTACTTCACTGTAAGATTGTTGTGCCATTGTGGCCAGAGCCCAATGCATTAATAAGTTTTACTAAAACTAAAGGTTTATCTTAAAAATATATGACACACTGCAAATGCTTCACCAAATTAACACTTTGTATAAAGATACAAATACTTCTTATACCAACAGATAGTTGATTATAATATAAAGGTTGTAAATTTGATTTTAGCCTTCAGATGTATGTATATTATTGATTTATTTTAAATCCAGTACAATAGCCCATTTTAGTAGGCTTCACTAATCTGCAGACAGTGGCCGGGACACTATATCACTAGCAGAATGGGGTATATAATGGGCGGGAAGAAAGATTTTCGTCACTAGCATGAGCGGAACGGGTCAGGGTATATCATGATACAATCCCCTTCATGATATACTTTTACCTCGTCCCGCTCATGCTAGTCATGAAAATATCCCTTTGCCCCTCTTCGTTCCGCAGAATAGTGCAGTGTCCCGCAGATTAGTTAAGCCCCATTTTAGCAACTTACCGTCAGCAATTGATTCTTTTATATTTTTTTAATTCAGATAGTGTTTACTTGCATTAATAGCTTGGTAATATCTTGATTCATCAACGCCTGGTTTGAAATTATTACTCGCCTTCGAAATTAATATTGATCGCCTGTTGTCATGGCGAGCGATCCTCAACCAAAAGAGGGCGCTGGAGTGCAGCGGAAACTGTCAAGGAAAGGGGAATCTTTGTACCAAGTTTTGGAACTCGAAAAAGGTGCTACACAAGAGGAGATTAAAAAGAAGTACAGGTACTGACTGGTTTCTATCGATTTTATATTTTTACATAGTAGAAACAATACACAATTCAGGTAAATGGATTAAAATTATATGTAAAAACTATGGCACAACCAAGAACCAAGATTGTTTGATGGAGCTTACAATGTAATTCTGGCGTGGGTCTTGCATGTTTAAGTGGAATAATAACAACAAATAACAAGGTTTTTATGGCCTTTAAATAAAATGTTTCCAAGTAAAAATGCGA
>CH002304.1:568379-596994 GCA_000149265.1 Ciona savignyi
ACACAGTTTTAATGGTAAATCTTAATTATGGTCCGGTTTGCTACACCCTAAATATAACACACCCATGGACATTCACTTAATCACTTAATAATTCATTAAAGCAGACTTTTTTTTAACACATGCCCACTGGCCATATAATACATACATTTGGATTTATTTTTAAATCCAGTATGTTTTAAATCAAAGAATATTATATTTTTGCTTTCATGATGATAAAAGCTTATTTTTACTAATTAATGCCACAAATCTTCTAATGCACACTTCTTGTTTATGTCGCATGTATCCCCCTTTTCTTTTATTTAATTAACTCCTTAGTTGAATTAATTTGACTGCTAGTAATCGTCAATTAAGAATAAATGTAAAATTTTATGGAATCTTCTTTGCAGTTAAAAAAACGTTGCAAATAAAATGTTGTTAGTTCAATAAAAAGCTGGCGAGATCCTGAAAGTTTTTTTACATATTTTTTTAGATGCCCAAGCTTAACACAGTTGTATATGATTGATGTATGGACTTAGAAACAAGTTCTTATAGTTACATACCAAGTAACACATATTTTTATTTGAAATAAAAAACATAAATCGACTTATATTCAACAATGATTGACAGGCAGCCTAGTAATATTTCCAAAATTTGGGTTTCTTTCTGTCAATTAATCTTTTCCGTAATTACAATTTATGTCCAGCAATCAGAGTATAAATTAAAATAATACTATGGTCAGCCAGGGGGCCAATTCATTTGTCTTCCACCAAGAATATGGATATGTAGATGGTATACTGATTGAGCACCATTGACGCCATCATTGATCACAATTCTATATCCTTCCTCTAGTTTTAATGTCTCTGCAACCTTCTTTGCCGTGGTCAGCAAGTGGCCTGGTTAAAAATTATATAGAATATTTGTGTTGCATAGAGGGTGGGCTATGGCAGTGGTCCTTAAAACATGGCAATTCAGAAGATATTCATGTTTATTTCGATGATTGACACAATGGGCTATAAACTGTCCGGTTACCAGATCTATGGCAATGTGTTAAGTAAGATTGAGACGTTCTTTTAATCTGTTACAACCCATTAATTCACCGGGTTCGGACAAAGTCCTTTATGTTGACTTGACCAAAAACATATGGACTGTTACATGAATGAACGGTTTTGTACATTTGATATTATTTCAATTTTAAATAACACCCTAAATCCAATAAATTAAGACAAAGACAGTTCATCATATCCAAAGGGTTATTACATTAGGTCCAAATACTTAAGAAAAACACTTGTCTGACAAATTAGTTTAGTGGTTTAGTGCATCGCCTTTCAGCCAAAGGTTGTAGGAACGAAACTGGTCGCTAGCTAGTTAATTGTGTCCTTGGACAAGACACTAAACGTATGTTGCCTGAACCCAGCGAATTAATGGGTTCTACTAAATTGAAGGAACGTGTGAATCATACACAAAACACTGCAATAACCCGCAAGGTGATGGGACGATTTTCCGTGTTTTAACCCCCTTGGTTTCCCATTCATGGGGATAAACATGAATATCCCACCTAACAAAGGCTTGTCGTCATCAGTTGCTTTGCTGAGTTGTGGAATTGGAAGTTTGGGGATCACAAGAACATGGACTGGAGCCTGGGGACTCACATCATGGAATGCAAGGCACTAGTGAGGAAAATATGGGTGGTAACGAAATGTGTTTAGTATTACAGTATCTGGTGTTTGTTCGAAATATGATACCTAATTATTGAGCTAACAAATATAGGATAGTTGTTTTATCACTGTGGAAGAAAAACCTAGGACATTTATTACACAATCAATAGTTATATTACCTTGCAAATAGAGATGTGTAACTGTTAGATTACCTAGCGCCCACCATCAGGTTAACAAAGCTATGTGAGTATCTTTCAGCATACTTAATGGTTTAAAGTAATTTAAAATTGTAAGCTCGATGTAGTAAAAGTTTGTTTTTGTAAGTTTGTTTGGGAAAACTGAGAAAAAACTGCACACTTAAATAAAGATTAGGGCATTAGAGTTAGTTTTAGGATAGGATAGGATATTCATCTTAATCCCCTTGAATGGGGGGGTTAACACACGGGCAATCGTCAGATCACCTCGCGCCCATCGTCGGGTTACCGGAGCTATTGCAGTGTGTTGGGTTGAGATTAATGTTTAGGGCAGGGTTAGAATTAGTTTCCATAGTTGTAGTGAGCGGTTTCTCTCTTTCCATTTTAGTGTTGCCATGTTTGTATTGATTGAAAAATAAATTTACACACCATACGCTACCTGGTCGTCTTCAAACACAATTTTTGCGGGAATCGATTTGTCGATTATTTTACTAAATATAGTTGGTTTAGAAGGTCCATATTTTTGTGCAGCTAACTTCGCCAGGTCTACTTCATTGGTGAAGTTCCTCTGGAAAAATAAAATACATGTATACCATATGTTACAAACAATGAAATCAAGTTATTTCTTTAGAATTAAGTGTAAAAGCAAATTCAACATTGTATGTTTTAAACAGAAAACACATACGGCAATAAGCGTCTGCACGTGTGGTCTTCTTAAACTGCCTAATTGTTGCAGTAAAGCCCTTGATATATTTAGTTTTGATGTTACGGTACAGTAGTACCTACTTAGCATGTTAAATTTATGCCTCCGCTTATGTTTACTTGTGTTTGAAAGTATACTTGTGTATGTCTGTAACCACAGGCGCAGGGGTAGGAAAGGAAACGCTAATGCTAATCTATGATGCCATGTTACTAAGATTAGTGCAGGTCTTAAAGCTGCTTTTTGATGATAACGGACAGCAGAACCTTACCAAAGCGTTTGAGAAAAAAACCAACAGAGACCCATAAATAAATGTATGAAAAATAAAAAAAGGTATTTAATCAAAATGATTACACTTAAGCCTTAAAAAATATTTGGTCGTTTTATATATTTTATGCGGTATAGTGTTACTCCATGATACTGACGTTCTAACTTAATATCGTAAAGTTCGTAACGGCTGTGTGGCCGAATTGTTAACACGACCAATTCATAAACGCCTTTCTCTAATAACGATATTCGTAATAAGCTTGCATCATGGGTTCGCAACTTATCTCAGTTAAAAAAACATGGGTAAATCGAGCTCAGTTTCGATCTCATGATGGACTCGTCACTCAGGCAGTTTTTATCTATGTATTTGGTATAAAAGTCGGTCGCGTTAACCATTCGGCCACTCGACCGTACCCGACTCTTGGTTTAGGCATCGCTCTTTGGGTACCTGTAGGACACACCTAGCGGTTGAATTTAAATCTTCAGGTGGGTCATTCGTTTAATAAAATTTCATTTTACATTCATTGCTGTATACTGGTTTCCCCCGCCCTTTCAGTGAACTATTCCTTTTATAATACTTGGTATCCGAAATAGAAATATACGCAACCTATTTTTTTCCGTTTTGCTCGAAAATGTTTTCAAGATTTGAGAAAAAAGCATAAACAGTTCGAGCTGGTACCCCTAGATACATTTGGACCTTTTGTTAACAGAACAGGCAAGAATCACAATTAACACTTTTATTTAACCAAGCTGTACTCGACTATTTTAAAACTATACATGTATATAATATGTATATATATATAAAATAACACTTGCGTGAAATATAGCACATGACTCTTCCGCTTCAATGCCATGACGAAGGCACTTCCATACGTCAGATCCGGCCACACATATCAGATATAAATTTAATTGGCGATACGGAGTACCCAATCTATAAGACTTAATAAGATATTTTTGACACATATGTTTATAGCACCCCTGCTTTTGCTTTCTGTCTTTTGGTCGCGGATTATTGTAGTAGGGGCATGTACATTGGGCTGCTGCTCGTCGCTAGGACCAAAATAGCACCAACTAAACTTGCCGTACTGTGTTGTAAACTACGACGCAAATAGTTATCCGGTATAAAAATCGTTTACATATAGTTCTGTGGTGAATCGATGCTTTCGGGAACTGATATAATTGTTTATGTATAGTGATTACGTGTATTGTTTGTAGAACCCGTATGTGAACCACGTATATCTAACGAGTAATTTGCGTCGTATTTACAACAACTACACCGCCTTTGTAACTAAAACACCAGTCATTATCGCAATTAAGATGGGCGTCAAAGTTCTTTCCATCTTGCTATATATATTGTTGTGTATACCGTACAGAATAATGCTACTCATCGCGATACTATGCGCTGCATTCTAAGTAATAGAATGCAGCTTACAGAATAAAGTATTACCGTGCGTCTATAGTCTATTGTCTGAATTATATGCTGCGAGATACCGGAGTCAGAAATCAGACAAGCACCGACTTTACAAACTGGAAAGGACAACCTAAAGCGACCTTTTGGTTTAGCGACGAGCGGCCAAATGCGCTTGCCCCGATAGAAGCATAAAAGAAAAGTAGGGGTGCTAAATTGTTGCACCCGACGTGATATGAACACGCTACCTTACCGAAAAAAAGTGTATAACCGAAGAAGCTTCATTTCGAAGTTGTTAAAGAACTAAAAAACCCGCTTATAAAGAAAGAAACTTGAAGTTACCGCCTAGAACTGTTTATAGAAGAAACCGCCTCAAGTGTTTTGTCATTACCAACTGAAGTCAGCGACATATATTGTTCAAGATTAAGAACTGTTTAAATTACCCGATTGAGCCAAGACCAAGACAGGAATCTACATTAACAACAAGAAAAAGTTGTTCGCTACAGCCCAAGTTAAGCTTCGCCGTGGAAATCCCGACGAACGAAGAAAGAAAAATTCTTTTACGATCAGGAGTTTATTTTTGGTTTGTTTTTTTAAATTATTTTAATAATAGTTTTTAGTTTTTTTAATTTTTTTTGTTTCTGCCTATTTCAAATACTAATTGCTAGGTAATTGTGGTGTGCTTGATAACTGCAATCCAGAGCCACCTGGTTAATTTTATTTGACTTCCAAAAAATTCGTAGTCCTAGGTTGGTTATTAAATACTTGGATACTACAATGATGCATAATAGCGGTGTCTCATTTTACAGGTTTGCAGACAGAAAGAACAAACCGACATCATCCACAAGTGCACGAACACCGTCTCAGAAAATGGTTAGTGGCGCTTGCGATATTTTGTCATATGACCCTATACGTCCATACAGCAACCGACTAAGCAGTAAATCAGGCGCGTCTATGTCTAATTTTCGTCTGTCGTGTGAGGTTAAAGTTGACTCGCCGTTTAAGTCACGCTATCGTTGCCACTTTGGCATAAATGGTCGTCGAAAAGTCCGAAAGGTAAATAATCGTAAGCGTAAACGCTTTAATAGACCGTTTTCGAAACGATTGTCGAAATCCGCTCCTCCCAGGTCGTTCTTTGTCGCAGATTATAAGACTGGTACGCGCTATTTTGTGGATGAAAGTGAGGAATGTTCTGTTCTACCTCCAATGGATAATGTCAATTCATTATTTAACTCCGGAAATTGTTCATCTACGTTAAATGACACTAATATCAAAGTGTCTGGTAAAGAAACTGTTTTTATAAGTTTTAATGGCGTCGGTAAATTTCGTTGGAGTTTTCGCGTTGGAAATGTACTGCATCCCGTAATTGGTAGGGATTTCTTGCAGTATTTTGGTTTTAAAGTAGATGCGCGAAATTGTCGTCTTGTTAAAGTTCCTACTTATAAACGTGTGTCTGACATACGTTTCCAAAGCAGGCGCAACCTAGCTTTTGTATATGGAATATGTGCCCGCAATTATAACGCCAGTTTTCGTCCTTCGCTCTCCAGGGTTGTTCCTTATGTAGAAAATGGTGATACTTGCCGTCTAAGTGCGTCGAATTGTCCGGGGTCGTTTCCTATAGTTAAGTCCGTTTGTACAAACGCTGCAGAGGTTAATAAATTAGCTACGGCTGTTCTTTCAGTTTGCAAAGCGTCGGTGCAATTTAAGCATAATAATATAAGAGATCGTACGACTGACCACAACGAATCGCCTGTACCACCACCCATTCCCCCACGCGTGGCGTATCCTCCACCTGTTCCACAACAGGCAAAGACGCCACCGCCAATTCCACGTCGAGTTACACGGTCTGTGTATGGAATCTATACGGTGCCAAGTTTGATCGGACGTATTGCCAGAGTTTCATAGT
The DNA here is from genome assembly GCA_000149265.1 of Ciona savignyi. Taxonomy (NCBI): domain Eukaryota; kingdom Metazoa; phylum Chordata; class Ascidiacea; order Phlebobranchia; family Cionidae; genus Ciona; species Ciona savignyi. The sequence goes on from CH002304.1 coordinate 574,489, forward strand.
TTGTAAGAGCGCTGCGTTATGTGTTACTGACCATTAACATGTCTAATATTGGTCGTTATTACCTTTCGCCACCTTGATGTCTATATTTTGTTGCCCTATCGCACTGCGAGGCTATTCGTTTATATTTTATTTTCCCGCTAATCAGCGAAGATATATGCTACTGATTTTAATTGCTTGGTTGGCGAAAGTATGGCCTCATGGGGTCATGTAATACAAATCGCGGCGTTGCTGCCTTAATTATGAGATGGAACAACTACTACAGTTATTACACGACATCAAAATCACGCACTCACAGACATTGCACCAGATTATTATGCATAATTGTGTAGCCTGGCGTTTGATTGCCCAACCACGGTCTATTAGTTTTTTGCAGGTTCGAATTAATTCTACGTGGTGCTGTGAAAGGCGATCAAGAATTTTCCCTCAACATCGAATCTCACCACAACGAGAATAGGCATAATACTTTGTTTAAAAAAGCCTGGAAAAAGGGAGATATGTGGTGAATCGATGCTTTCGGGAACTGATATAATTGTTTATGTATAGTGATTACGTGTATTGTTTGTAGAACCCGTATGTGAACCACGTATATCTAACGAGTAATTTGCGTCGTATTTACAACAACTACACCGCCTTTGTAACTAAAACACCAGTCATTATCGCAATTAAGATGGGCGTCAAAGTTCTTTCCATCTTGCTATATATATTGTTGTGTATACCGTACAGAATAATGCTACTCATCGCGATACTATGCGCTGCATTCTAAGTAATAGAATGCAGCTTACAGAATAAAGTATTACCGTGCGTCTATAGTCTATTGTCTGAATTATATGCTGCGAGATACCGGAGTCAGAAATCAGACAAGCACCGACTTTACAAACTGGAAAGGACAGCCTAAAGCGACCTTTTGGTTTAGCGACGAGCGGCCAAATGCGCTTGCCCCGATAGAAGCATAAAAGAAAAGTAGGGGTGCTAAAGTTCATAAGTAAATATTTCGTAAAAAAAACTAATTTAAAATATTCAAATCAAACCAGCGATTCACCACATTTTCGATTTTAGAATAACGTTTTCAATTCAATTTATTTAATTTATGCTGACATCACATTTTTACAAACGACAACAGTATATATAATAATGAATAGCAATGTACAGCAAAGGATGCAGCGAAAGACCAAAAAGTCACCGAGTCAGCTGATCCTTTGTGTTTATTTAGATAAATAAAAAAAATATATATAAAAAAAATAACGAAATACAATGCTGCACAGGCCAAAACATTTAATAAACGTATTATTTTATAGTATTTTGCAGTAAACAAGTTACAGTGAAACAAAATATAAAGTTATAAACAGGTTGATTGACAGATAGTGTAACAATTGAGACTATTGCTTTTTTAAACTAAATGTCTCCGGCTGATTAGACCATTGAGTAAAGGGTTTTCTGACGAATGTTCTAGTAACAACACCCATTGCGTTTCCCCTTCACTTAAAAAGAATTGGATAAAAAAATAAAATAAACAGTGATTTTCTCTTTTGGTAGGATCGATTTTGTGGATTATTCGTTTCTTGTTTTCGATTCGAAGCATATGTTTTAATAAATTACATGTAGTTTCCATTTCTCTTGTTTACTCAGTTCTTTAAACAGCCGGCAGAAACTTATGTAATCAAAGCTTTCACCCAATCATTGTTATGGCAACGCCGAAAACAATGTGCATTGTGACGGTTGTACTCGTGACTGACAACCAATGACAGAAAGCTATCCGTGACCCTTGACCTCAAAGTAAAAGATTACAGCTGGGCTTTAAATTATTTAAACCGATAAGTCGACTGGTGAAAGGCTTTTTCTCTGGACCGATGAATACAGTTTCTGTATTAACATTTCTCATGGTATCTTGGTCTTGGTACGCAGTCAAGCGGTGCCTTTCTGGGTCGCAGATACTTTCTCGTTTCGTTTACAGTTGTTGGTTTGGAGAGCTAGCATTTTCGCTATCACTTAGCCAGCCAGTTTTGAAGAGCAGGCTTGATATTGTCTTTATCATTTATTTTTATTATCATAATGTTTATCTTCAGAAAATTTGCCTGCCGCTTTTAAAACAGATTTTGCAAATTTTCTTTATTTTTAATTGGACTTTGACTGAAATAAACCCTCAGCATGTATGCTGGACTGGAAAGGTAAGATATACCGTTTCCATAATAGCAGAATACTGAATTTTGTTTGGGTTTGGTGTGCTAAAACAATCCATGTATCTGTAAGAGATTAAACTAGGATGTATCTTAAATTCTTAAAAGGCTTGTTTTAATACCGGTACTAAAAGAGTTTTAATGCTGGTACTAAAAAGTATTTCATGGCGGTAATAGGTTGTATAATGGTTTTTGTACTTCTACTTGCAGAAAAACTACAACAGACCGATGGTCCAACCAAGCCCCTGGAAGGTTTGTGTTTCAGTGTTTTTTTTTCTATAAATAAAGTAATTTTTATAAACTTACAGTGTTATGGACAATGATGAAGATATGACGCGCCAAATGTCAAATCTAAGTTTCCGACATATGAGGGACAAAAAGATAGAGCAACAGGTATGGTATGATGTGTTTTTTCATTTGTCCCAAGTGTAGAAATAACACATTGTCAGTTTTTATAATTCAATTTCAATTCATTTTATTGGTACACACATTAAAAAAGGCACCGACATAAATTAAAATAATACTTATAACTTAAAATTCAAAGATGCACCAAAAAAATTTATCCTATACATGATTGCTGAATATTTTGAGCGAATCTGTTGTTTAGATTGTGTCTTGAACGAATTAACATTGTTGTATCTAGGTCACTTGTTCGTTGTTCCTTTATCTTAAAATATGGTACCAGAGCTTTAGGACTATAAACTAGTTTTTTTTTAAAACATTATCCTAATTTTTTAGTTGTCAATTAAGATAAATTAAAAAAATATGTTTGTTTGGTTTGTGTTTGGTTTGAAAATAAAATCTATTAGAAATAAAAATTAAATTAATTTTAATCAATGCAGTATGCTTTTACCGTTATTTCTTCAATCAAATCAGATAAAAAGAAATTACACATGTATGATTTATGTTTACATATTTTTATCAAATTTCTTTAAAATAAATGCCTGGAAAGAGGTGGGAGTCAAAGTTAATTATTTTTTTTGCAAATATCCAGTGCAAATCTCAAAATTAGTTGTCGTATATGGCCCAATCTTTGTGTACTTTATATGTGTCTAAAACATTCACCCAAGCTCTCATTTCTTTAAAATAAATGCCGGACATTTTTTAACAGAAAGAGAGAGAAGAACAGAAACAGAGAAGGAAAAAGCAGGAGACCATAATGATGGTTGCAACAAACCAGCCCCGTGCTGGGTCCGGGGGGAAATCCCGTCCGTCAACTGCAAGCAAACTTGATGAAACGCTACCACTTGTGGAAAGTCGGAATACGAACAACAAATACAACCCGAAAACAGATGGTAGGTACCACAATGTATTTCTTACTATCAACTGCACATTATGTATTATATAAATCCGTAAGATGTATTATTATCCAATCTGTTTAATGACTGCCACCTTTTTTGTCATCCCTGTATATTAGTGACTCAAAAAGTTATTCAATTATGTGACAAATACACCTAAATTGTATTCATAAAATATTATGTTTTTAGTGTGCCCATGTCTGTTTTAGATTATTGATGATAAATGTCTTCCCTGTATATAAGAGACTCAAAAAGTTATTCAATCATGTGATTCTGCAACTGACAAGTTTATTACCAGCTGCATATGATAATCCGGTGATGGATGATTCAGTATCGACATATTCCCACACAACAACCCTTCCTGAAGATGACTTATCTGATGTTATTCCACCCAGAAAAACTGACACTGAATTGAAAATGGCAAAATTAGGTAACAAACCTATTTGTATGAATTTTGTATTTTGTAAAAAAAAATTACTAAAGTGTATAATAGCTACCCCTAGGTATTGCAATGTTTTTGCAGAAAATAATTGCTGGGGACTTTGAACTGATTGTTTAGAAATATTACCCCAATTGTATTTAAATAATGCATGGTTTTCAGCATGGCACAATAACAGTGCACAACCGATTGCAGAAAAAAGTGTTCCCTATGTTATAATTTGAATAATCCTTGCTATGTAGATTTTCTTATCACTTTATCATTAGACATTTTGGCTGTAACATTCTATTTATATTTTAAATATTGATTGTTACCCAATTGTGTAGTGGTTCTTTCGATTTCTATGTATGTATGATGTATGTATATATATACATATACAATATTGATTTTCAATGCAGAAAATCAATACTTCACTCCTCTAAATTTAACCACAATCTGAACTATATTGAAATCTACAAATTTGTATTTGGTGGTAAAAAAACAGTTCAAATTGTTGATATCTTCTCTATTTTGTATCTTTATTGAGTATTTTAGCATATTTCTTAGAATATTTTTAGAAACAGTAATCCACACAAAAATATGCCTTTATAGATATTTTGTTTTTCGTTCTTTTACACAAATCACAGCCAGTACTCTGTAAAAAAGACTTACAGTTAACTTATTCATAGTTGAAATGTTCTATTTGCTTTTCACTTTTCGCATTGCCATTTTGGAACATGTGTTACCCACATAGCTTACATAACACCTACCACACTTCTGCCTATAACTTAAGCAATCTACTTTATACAAGGCTCGAGTACAAAACGGAAAAAAAGACTCATGGTTTGGGACGGTGCCTTCCCCCCTGTTGATAATTTATTTCAAACCGATCTCGGTTCTACCAACCAAACTCCCGTTGAAACTATAGAACCTGGTAAATTAAGTGTTTCCATCAGCCTTGCATACTCTGTTGTCTGTATCTCATCCTTAGTAGAACACATTCACAGTGAATATAGCTTCTATCAGAAGTTAATTCAAGGCATGCGGCCGATTGTGATGTCATAAAATCTCGCGCAACGGTAATATTTTAATGAAGTCACCGCCTATGTATTTAAAGTTGGGGTTTGTTTAGATTAGTACAGTCTTTTAAATTTTAATAATAAAATTAAGTCCAATTTTTCAACAATAAAATTTAGTTTCAAATAAAATCATTTTCCATTTGAATTTCAAGTAATTCCAATTTTACGAATTAATAATTCTACTAAACTGCCCTAATGCTCGGTCATACATTCACAATCAAAAAGACAAATATTACTAAACAGATACAATTGCCCTATCACCTGTTAATTACTTCCTGTATTGCCAGCTTGCCTTATACGTTTCACAGTTTTAGTGGCTCGAATCAAACAGTCATTATCATTGTAGCCATTCTACATCATTCCATACATTGATGTATTTGTTGTTGTAGTCTTATTCCCTTATGCTAAAAATTCTTTCCATTTACATTATTTGTGCAAGCCTATATTATATTTAAATATAGTACGTTCCAATATGTTACCGGTAGACTATATACATGAAGATAAACAAAGGCTTGAGGGCAAGTATTAACAAAGCAGAGGTTTAAACGTGTGTTATCATTATTATTTACTATTATATGTAATATTATCATTGTGTAATTATGCATCGACTAATACATTTTTGCCAAGGTGTTTTAAATTATATATTTATAAAACACTGCAAGTACTGTATAAATCAAAATCATTTAGCAACTATAATTCACCTGCATTAGATATCATTTGGCCATTTTATTCAGAAAAATGAATAAAGGTTTATAAAGTGTTCTGCATAAATGCACTGGCAGCAGTTCATTGTAAAATGTGATTATCTCCCACTCTAGCATATGGCGTTGCATTTGTGCAAGTGAAGCGGAATTCTAAAGTGCCACGCCTGTTACAATGCATAAATGTCAATATGTTTACCTTGTTTTCTTTTCACCATTTTATCTTTTCTTGTTATTTATTGCCAATATTTATATATATATATATATATATATATATATATATACATATGTATATAAAATGTTTAAAACATACTGCTTTCAGTAAGTTTTTTGGGAAATTTTCTCGACTTTAACACTAATAAGAAGTGGCAGATCATACAAAACCCTCTTATTTTCATTGAATTATCATATTTGTAAACCTTTTGTTTTTGCATGGGTACAAAAGTATACCATGATACCATTTTAAAATTTGCATATTACTTAATACTTAATAGTCTTTGGTTTAGTAGTTATGTTCTACTATATTTCCCAAACTTTCTGTCTGTACTTTCAACTGAAAATAAATATAAACTTCCGTTTCAATTCAGTGTTTTTGTTCATTTTCTCACTTGAAACTGTTATTAATCTTCCAGGCATGGGGAGTAGCGCTGATTTTGATGTGGATTCAGAAGAAGAGGAGACAGATGCGGGGATGATAGCGATCGGTCCTCGACCACAAACTGCTCGATCAATGGCTGGAAGAGAGGTAGGAGTCAATTTCTTAAAATCATTATTTTCTTGCAAATATCCAGTGCAAATTTTGAAATAAGTTGTCTTATATGACCCAATCTTTGTGTACTTTAACTCCTTTATTTGTATTTGAAAATTGGTCCAAAAACTATGTGTAAAACCAAAACGTGCACCCAAGCTCTCCCAAATTATGGGAAATAGAGTCACGGCAAACAGAGCACTATTTCTTGTAACCACTTACTAGAAGTTTTGTTTTCCAAGAAATCTTTACAAACTTTATGACATGAACACACAATATACAATGTAACTTGTACACGTTGTACATTGTACAGGTTGTAAAAGAATGACTCATGCCCATAACAACTACTTATAGTGAGTGGTGTTAAATTTCTTTACTTTAGTAAAACAATAGTATTGACTACTGGTCTTGACTAAACAATAGCCTTGAAAACTTAATTAATAGTTTTGACTGTCTACCCAGACATACCCCAAGCACTTGAAATTGGGTAGGCGTATCTAGATAAAAAAGAAATGTTGTGATCGTATTGTTTAATTTAATTTAAATTTTAGTTGGATTATGGTGATATTCTCTTTTCATGACACAAAATATGGTGTGATGTGTTTTCAAATCACAACATTTTAACTAAGGGAAAACATTAAATCTTTCCAAATGTATTTTAAAAATGTCATTAGACTTAATGACTATGTGTATCCTGTGAAACAAATGTGTTTTACATCTTTATACAAAACACTTGAATATGTGATGGGCTGTTCAATATCTGCTTGGATTGCTATCAAAACCACTTAACATTCAAGTATGTGCTGTAGTGTATGTAAACTGCTGGGATTTTATAAATTTGTTCTATATTACATACAATCTACAGCTCCTAGATTGGTTTGTCATGATTCTGTACTTTGACCTTCAAAATCCAACAAATTATTCCATTCTTATAAAGTATAATATGTCCACTTGACCGCTTTATCCCGGATCCATGTTAGCTCGGGGCACTGGAGTAATGGGCCTTCTATGGCCTGAATTCCTGGTCCTGGTGGCTACTGTTGATCTGCCATACTAATGATTAAATGAAATCCTAACTACACACGAGCCGACTTGACCGTAATATCCTGGATCCATGATAGCTTGGGCAGCTGGAGTAATAGGCCTTCTATGTCCTATATTCCTGGTCCCAGTACCATGGAATGTAATGTAAAATGGCTTGAATTCCTGGTCCTGGTGGCTACTGTTGATCCCCCATACTAATGAATGAATGTCCACCGCCTTTTCTTTCTAACGATGGTCCTAACAAAGGGTGGACGTGGATGGCGATCAATTGACCAGCGTTTGCCGTCAATGCATACTTTCGGCAACGGCGGCAATATCTTCGAGAATAATTTCGTCCAAAGCGATGTTTTGTCCAAACGCTCGGAAGAATTGAGTCTGAAATTTTTCGGCCCAATATCCGAACCAGGCAGCCCCATGTTGTCGTCTGAGCTCCCTGGCAGCCCCACAAACCCCACAGCAGCGGTTTCATGCCCACCCATAAGACATAGACCCAGCGTAAGATAGTGTGCACCTTCCAAACGTGTGGTAGAGATTCCTTTGCCAAATTTGTATTTTTCCTCACCCAATTGTTGATTTGAAGTGATTTGTCTAACTTATTACATCTGGCAGACTTGATATGCTGACAGTTTCTTTGTATTAACAAATAGTGAGTAAAGTAGTTAATCTAGTACTCTGGTGGGCAAGGAAGTGTTGTGTTACATATTTTTTGGGTCATAAGATAGATTATGACAATATAAGCAAGATTCCCGAAACTTATTTCCCTCCATCATACATATTACACCATACAATACATTAGTTCTACCATTCATTTTGTTAGAAAAATAACCCATTTTTAAAACGCAAAAAAATAACACAAAAAATAAGGCAGAAAAAAATAACACAGTTCTCAAAAATAAGGCAGTGATGAATTAATGGCTGCCAAAATGTTTTAAAGATCCATAGAAATGCACTTTCCTGCTACCCCACACTTATCTACTTTCCCTGGCACGGTTATAAAGAAGAATGCACACACAGTATAATTTCCCACATGTACACACAGGTAGTGCTTTGCCTCGAATTGGTTTGAATTTTTAAAGTGATTTTAGCCTAAAAATTCTATGGTAGAGTACATCTTTTGATCCTTTCTGTAGATTACAAAATCTGATAACACTTTTTGATCTCTTTGTGTGTTGGAAATTGGTTTGGATGTTTTAAACTAAACATTTGCAATTGTCACTTTGGGATGTGTTTACAATGGAAGAATTGCACTTTATACGAAACTTAACATTCAGTATTTTATTACTGAAAATAACAATCATTTTTAGCTCTATCAATTTGGTGTGTTTTGTATACTTTTTTTAATTTTTTTATTTTCATTTTTAGACGAACATGTCACACAGCAAGGAAAGCTTAGATCTTCTGAATGAAATTGAAGAGGCTAATTTAGCGAGCGTGCAACTGCCTAAAGTAGTCAAAGGGCTGAAGCTTAGCAACACAGACAGTTCAGTGAAAACAAAAGGCCATCAATCCACATCAATGAGGCTTAGTGATATAGACTACGTGCCTGAAATCAAAAGTTCCTCGCAATCAACCATTAGTACAGTTTCCATAGAAGAAAGGTACAGTATTAAGTCTTGTGGTAGAAGGGTCGCATATTCGGTAAAAGAGGGGAAGGGTAACGTTTCAGTTTCTTTAAAACATAGATACAATATTGAAAAAGGTCGTTTTTGGTAGACCGTTTTTTTTTTTTGTACTTGGCTTAGTTTCGAACCCTCAATGGGTTCGTTGCCTAGACCGTTTTTTGACCATTCGGCCACACGGCCGTACAGACCGCACACAAAAGAACGGTAACGTTTGCTGACAATCTTGTAAACTGATTTAAATAGCACCACTCTTATAACGTCCATGTAACAACCATCCGTGTCCATATGTTTCACATTTTATAAGTTTTCATAAGCATCCTTCAAAACGGAAAACCCCACAGTATGCTATCGCAGAATTGGCTAAACCCTGCTGTTATTTTCACGTACAGTTACAACTTTAAATGAAAACCATTGAGTTATTGACGGAAACACACATGTAATCGCTCTAATTGACCTGTTATCGTCGGTTACCATATCTGCCTGACACGAACGCCCGCAATTGAAACTCGTAAATAATTCATGTCGCTTTTTTATTTAAGAAACCCGTTAAATAATTGAAAGCATAACCAGCTAAATAATTGAACGTTTAGAGTTCCTACCACTCGTCAAGGTTGGAAACGAACCAATCTTAACCATCGCGAATATTTCGCGGATATTTTATTCATTGGATGGAAAAGTAGTTGAAGCGAACAAAACATGTGACGTTGAAGTTAGTTCCATACGGTTTGCTACAATGCTACATCCAACTAATCCAATTTCGGTTTGTAGTTGTCAATCAATAAATTAGTGTGAAACGGTTTAGAGCTCTTAGCACATTTTTGTTCCAAGAAATATGCAATCCAACAATTCCTACTTTGGACGTATTCTGTCGGAGCATCATTCAATAAAAAACTTCCGACCTAAAAATTTATTTTAATCCGCAACGAAGTATAATGTTATCATTCGCCCATCGTTTCGAAAGCGCGGTATGTGCGCGGTATTTATGCACGTGTTATTCAAATTCTTTATCGAAAGCGTGGTGTATCGTGAATATCCGGTGATCGTTTGTTAATCGGTTCATCATCCGTCGGAAGCTCCGTTTCCGCACTCCGTTGGTCACACCTGCCGTTCATATCTGGCTTAATTCTCCAAAATCACGCGAATTTCAAGATCCACCAAATACATCCGATCAATATTGCTATTTTTGCACAAACGGCTCCACACGCCGCAGATGTCGCAGAACCGCTGATCCGATTTCAGCACAAAGCAAAGCCTGACATATTGGACAGGAGGCCTCACAGCATAACCACCAAATGCCGTATTGTCCGCCGCATTACAAAAAAGTGCCTGTTTTTCATGCAACCCAGCAAACGGGTCGATTTCTGTATAATACACGCAATGGATGATGCACAAATAAACAAGAGAAAGCGTTCGGCTGATTAGATAGGGTGGGACGTTGTCGAATTATCCATTTTTAGCCGATCTGTTACAGCACGCCCCATTTGATATGACGTAGCCACTGACCCAAATACGCGCATGAAACACAAGATCAAAGATAACCGCATCGCAAGTTACACGTACGGGCAAAGTATTTCGATCAAAAAATTGACACCAACCAAAAATTGTTTTTCTTATCTCCGCTATTTAAAGGGAGTTTTAAGATCACGGTGTTTTTTAAACGCTACTACGATATGCGAATAATAATTAAAAAAACAATTCTTGTCCCGACGACTTTACGAAGATTTCGTTAATATTCGGCCAATCGCACTGCGCCGGGGCGTTTGAGTGCTATTGTGACGTCACAGACACTATTGGAATTCCCATTGTTGTATCCTGTAGTTAAAAGAATAGGACGATAGCGTGTTGGAGGGAAACAATAATATAGCAACACGATCCTTCTATACATCGCAAATGAGATTTCTATAAATATACAATTGTTTGTTGTCTAACTTACACCGCCGCTATATATATCTACCTAAACCGGACAGGCAACATACTGCCCGCCGTCCGGCCCATGAAGGGATTTTGACCGGCCCACTACTGTATCTAACCATACCCCGTAATTAAGATATTGAATACTATTTATGTAATAATTCGCCCACCAAGAACTTTATTTCCTCATATCTGGCCCGCCGACTACAGAAATAGCCCAGAAATCGAAATCGTTTAAACTATCTGATGCATGAACAAACGGGAAATAAAAAGATAAAACAACGGCTATAACTTCTAGACATGCAACCGACTGCCAGGGCGTGTCGTGACCTTCGGTGGTCGTAGAACCGACCTACTACCACGTTCCTTTAGCGTTTTAAACCGATGCGAGGTCGGCAAAGGGGCCGTTTCGGCGCGCGCGCGGACCCCCCCCCCCCCCCTAAATTTCGTGACGCGCGCAGGAATTTTCTCCGTGGGCCGCGCGAGTTTCGTTTTCTCGTGCCGGCGACGAGTTGGAAGAGTCGCGCGACGCTCAGATCGTAGAACCGACCTAGTACCACGTTCCTTTAGCGTTTTAAAGCGATGCGACCTCGGCAAATAGGCGTTTTCGGCGCGCGCGCGGATCTACCCCCCCCCCCTAACTTATAGCGCATATAACACACACTGTAATAGCGTCAGCATCCCAACTGTGGGGGCGATTGTCCCCCGTTGTCAAACACTAACACCCACTGAATATACGGACTGTGGGTATAAAGCGTTCTACGAATGCATACTTATAATGAAGGTATTCCTTTACGAGGATAGCCATGAATAATTGTATAAGTTCCTTTAGTAATCTTGCAAATGAGCTCAGCACAGTTGAGTTAGTTGAACTAATTTTGCTTTGTAGAGATCAGTTATCATTAAAGAAAGCCAGCCCTACAACTTCTAGCAGCAGCCAACTTCAGTCCGCTTCGAAATCCGATTCCTTTACTTCGTCCTCAACCCCCGAATCCGATGAACTCAGCACGTCACCTAGTGACGAGCCGCGGTGCGACACCGTGTGGTGGATGTTGATACGCCTCAAACGCGTCCTGACTCGCATGCAAAGTCGACACCTGACTCGAGCCGGTAGTTTCGACGAAAACGCGAGTATTTTCAGCCCGAAACTTGATACAGCGACGTCTAGCGGCAGAAGAAAAAGCACCCCGATCCTGCCGCGCCGCAAAGAACCGGAGGACCCGGTTCTCGCCAATATGCAGGACTGGGACACGATCAGTGACCTCTGCAGGGAACTAGACGCGATGGTAACGCGAGGGCGGCGCCAGCTGCACCAGAAAAACCTCCCGCCCGCGCCAAATCGTCGACTCGCCGAATTCACCTTCCTAGCCGCATCCAATCTATCCAGGGCTATTTTATCGTCAGACTTAACATTATCGAGCTTACTGCAGTCGATAGAAGATATAATGAAGGAATATAAGACTTTGGCTACTCTGCAGGGCTTAGGCGCAGGTACCACGGTAAGAAAAGATGAGAATAGTTTTAAATTTTAGTAATTTTAGGTAAATGCTTTAGTAAAGTAATATGGAACCAGTAAAATTCGTAGTCAAACAAATCTTTTATTTTACTTTACTGTACGGATAATATAATGCTGACCCATTATATCAGGGCTCTGGTGTTCCCAATCGTTTTATACGCGTGACGTAACTAACTTGAATGAAACTGATCGTAGCTTTCCGCTTTGTCTAACCTCATTAAATAATCATTACTGCATATTTTAACCGTGTCTGGCAATATGTATATTGAGCACGTAAATGGCTTTAAGCCAACCGAGTTTAATCTCGTGTCATCTTTATGACGACATATCTCATCTTTTTGACGTCACACACGCTATTATCCAGGAGAAGGAAGGTCGACCGGGTAGCAGCACCTCGAAATACAGTATTCCCGGAATGGATTTGGACGATTTGGAGGATTTCTGTATGAAGCCCGCTCCTCAGGTAATTACCCTCCTCTTTTTTCTGCCCCCTCTCCCCCACACGCATCATAGCGGTAATTGAACAATTGCACCGTCTTGTCGTAATTTCCACTGCAAATTAAAGTTTATTTCGAGCACAATGCGTGAAGCTCAAAGACAGTCTGAGACACGTGTTAATATTGTATTCTCTTGTTGAGACGATTTTGCAACGATACTTTATTTCATTTATAATTAGTAAGCCATGATTGTGATTTTAAAACGCTCCATATAAAACAACCAAATCGGCTTTGTGCTAAAGTCTTAAATACTTTATTATATTAGAATTTGGTTGACTTTTCATAAGATCACTCGCGAGCAACGGGTATGTTAACCGTACTACCGAATCACGAGCATCTGTGTTTACCAAGCCATACTGTGCGGAAATTTCTTCTATTTAGTGTTGTATATTAAACACCTTAAAAGCATAGAGTACGCTCCGGTCATAACCTACAAATCAGTGCTTATTTTTTTTTTTTGGTTGTTAAGCCAAAAAAAGCAAAATTGTGCACTTAGTGCGAGTTGGTGGCCTTAGGCCGATCCCCTCGTGCAATGTGGAAATTAATCCACTGGGGGAGGTTTCCCCTAGTATGTGGTTGCTGCAAGAGACACCCTTCGCAGGCATCTCTCCCATTAAGGCCCATAAGGGTTCGCCAAACTTTCAGGCGACCGCGAAGTGAAAGTTAAACGAAAACACAGGAAACCATACTGCGTGTCGGTTGGCATTAACAAACCGCGTTTCTGCAGGGCTACACGGTGAAATGCCGGGTGTCACGTGACAACAAGGGCATAGACCGACATTCCTACCCAACCTACTACATGCATTACGAGCGAGACGATGGGAAAAAGGTAAGAGACCGTCTTTTTCCGTGACGTAGTTTTACCGAAATCTTATGTACAATGACTCCATTACCCAAACATGATTAACACTACGGGGCACCGTTTGTAAAAATTCAATTTTTCTGCTGATTTAGCTAAATCGTCAACTACCGCCGTTTGTAAAAATTCAATTTTTCAATTTCAACTTTTAAGTTAGTAGAAAGCATAATATAAGGAAAATAAATTAAAAGTTCAGGAGACACCGATAAAACCCAAACGGTAATATTAATAATAATATAATAATCGGCAGAAATCAACCTTTAAGTTTTATGAGCGAGACAACGAAAAAAAAAAGGCGACGATTTAGCTCATTCAGCAGAAAAGTTGACTTTTAACAAACGGCGCCCGTATGACACGGCGTTGATTTTTACGCATTTTCCTCCTAGATTTTCATACTGGCCGGCCGCAAACGGAAGCGCAGCAAGACGTCCAATTATCTCATATCTGTTGACGCTACAGACTTGTCAAGGGACGGGGAATCGTATATCGGTACGTAATTTGCCGCAAAGTAACCTGTAAAAATACGGGGTTCGTTTCTTCATGATACGGAGATGTAGGTCTAGGATCATGTGCCAAGATCCATTATTAAAGGCAAATGTCGGGTGTTGTTTTAAGCTGTAATATCGTCAATCCAGGCCGCTGGCCAGCGGGTGTTGTTTGTACAGCATTCATTATTCCATATTTTGCGGAAACAGTTCTTATTTTCATCGCAATTGTGACCCGGTCAAAACAAATTCTCCAATCGATGAATTTGCTCCACGGCGAGTTTCGCCGATTTATTATTTTTTCCATTTGGAGAAATGGGACATATTGTTTTGGTCAAACAAAAGCACAATTAACATCAATTCGACCGCATTTTCAATACGAATTCGCAGGCAAAAGTGCTAATAATTTGAAGTGTTGAATTTTTTGTTGATTTTGGAGTTTTTATTTTTGTTGTTGATTTTGGTGTTTTTTGTGTTGATTTTGGTGGGGGCGTTAAACAAAAGCACAATTAATATCAATTCGACCGTATTTTCATTGAAGTGCTAATGAATTCGTTCGTCCTTATTTCGGGTTCCAATTAAAAACGTCAATTCGCAGGCAAACTCCGGTCCAACATGATGGGTACAAAGTTCACGGTGTACGACGGTGGCTTGAAACTCGGGAGTACTGGAATCAACGCGGACCGAAGCAATTTACGGGAAGAACTTGTCGCCATTTGCTACGAGACCAATGTACTTGGGTTTAAGGTGAGGCGCCACAAAGGTGGGATAAAGGGAAGGAGAAATTTCCCCCTTTTCACCCCCTTTTCACACTAAAATGGCCTTTGCATGTCCAATACATACTATCTTACACTTCCAAAAGATTTAACTCGATCTATCATTTTCACCCTTTTTATGAGGAGCGCTGGTACTTTATGCGTGCAGCGATTTGTCGTATTAGCTACTGCTCACTGCTGGATGTAATTATTAGATGGATTAATGGTCCTGGAAAGCCGAAATTTGTCATTGCGAATCCCTATGCGTAATATACAAAGCAGAATTTCAACTTTTACTGCAAGAATCCAATATAATCGATTGGGCTCTTCGAAATTGTATTAATAACAAACAGCATTTTTAAGGCAGTAGTCGGACAGGTATGCGGTGTTCTGACTTATACAACTGAAGTTCCGCAAGCCGTATATAAACAAAAGTAACTGTGTTTGTACATGAAGTGTGGACAACGACTTCCTTTGCCTGCATGAAATACCGGATAACCACCATACTTTACTGCAGGGCCCACGCAAAATGACGGTGGTGATACCTGGAATGAACATAACGCACGAACGAGTGAGATTTAAA
This sequence comes from Ciona savignyi, assembly GCA_000149265.1. NCBI lineage: Eukaryota > Metazoa > Chordata > Ascidiacea > Phlebobranchia > Cionidae > Ciona > Ciona savignyi. The sequence continues at coordinate 590,179 of CH002304.1, forward strand.
CCGAACCACGTAAGTAGATATATGGAGATGTGTTTTTGAAGGGGCAGAACGTGGGGTGTTCTTAATCTAATTAGTTTTGCTTTATTCTAGAATTCTTAAACATTTTAAAAATATTTTAGAATCAATAATCTAAAATTACAAATTGCTTTAAAATTATTCTTATTTTTTATAACAGTCATTATTACTCTTAACTTAAAAAAAACAAACAAATTTTACCCCTTTTTTAATTAAAATTATCTCTACTATAAGCACTCAAGTTCAAATTGCTGGTTATTTTATATTAAAATGGAAATTCAGCCTTGATTCTGGGCATACATGCCTGATTGGGACGTCACTACAGTGTTGTGTATCAATCGTGAAGTGTAACCCACACAACGGCATTGGTGCCTTGATTCTTGTGCATAATTCACGATTAAATGTGTTTTTAAATTAAGGGGGAATAGAAAAAAGGAATGATGGAAACTTGAAACTAAAATATGATATTGTCGTTAGTGTAAGGTAGTAATAGGCAACATAAGGCCCGCCCTGTGAAGGGATTTTGACCGGCTCGCAGACTGTATCTAACCATACCCTGTCATTAAAATATTGAATACTATTCATGTAATAATCCGGTCCACCAAGAACTTTATTTACCCACATCTGGCCCGCTGACTAGAGAAGTTGTCCAAACCTGCTTTAAAGGCTTGGGTTAAAGTTAGCGTTAGTTCTTTAGTTGAGATAAGTGTTTGGGGCAGGAATTTACTTTTCCTTCTTTCTTATTTTCTCTTATTTTAAGCGTCGCCCTCAAATCAATACATTGCTGGTGTTATTTACCCGTTTGCAGCCGCGCCCAAAATACGAGCGATTGTCACTTAAAAGAACGGCCATAAATGCGTCGACAGTCACGCAAATTCAGTAAATGACTCCAATAAATACGGCGTAAACACGTAATGTAAGCTGCCCACGCCCTGTTAAAAACGTCAAATTACCCATGGAAAAATAACGTCCAGTAAATAGGCTATGGCTTTTTTTGTAACTAAAGTCTTCGCAAAATGAAAATTACTTAACATCAGCTTCGATTGATTTACAGTATAAAGCAGCTTAAGGCAGATAAACATTTAAAAAAAGAGAGTTAATATAGAAAAAAGTGCAAACTACCGTAGTTATAACACTTCAGTAAATACACAGGCAATAACGGTAATAAAACGCACGAACTTAAAATCTCTTGTTTTGGTGCAAAACGAACGATCGGTTGTTGCCTTTACGTTTGGTTCAAATGGCGATTGCACTGCGACACATTTGGTTTTTAACCCACATTGTTTTCGCGTAATTTGGTTTAACTATTGATTTTATCCCACGCGTGTGTTTAATTGGGTGAAAACTAGACCCAACCCTCATGTAGTCTATATATATACACTGTGATGGGTGTCGCAAATTAATCAAGTCATCGATTTAAAAAAGACTAATCCATTACAACACTTCTCATTCGCGAATGACACTTTGTTTTATGTATAATGGAAAATGTGTTATATTGGCTGTTTTTATTGCTCCGACTATCGTTTAAATCCATGCATTATGGAGAAATTAATCTTATCAGTCACAGCTAGCCATTCGGTCACGCTAAAAGGAGGGAAAGCGAAAAGGAGGAAAACTGCTCACTAAAATTATGGAAACTAATTTTAAGCCTGCCCTTAACACTAATCTTAACCCGAGAACTAACCTTAACTCCAACCTTATGTTTAAAACTGCCTTTAATGTCATAATCTTCAATTTAATGTGCAGTTTTCCTTCTTTCTCCTTTTAGTTTTCCCGGTCATTGGTTAATTGCGCCACTTTCACAAATGGTTATTGTTTAAAACGCATGTCTCGTGACACCTGGGGCATGAGGTTTAACGGCCATCGACCCCACCCCAGTATCGCTCTCACCGCCCCCACCAACCACACCTCCTGGCTATAAACGCCCCAACAAATATATCACTGATATTGATTCATATGCATGTATATGCATGCATGTCTTAATTTGGCATTGAAAGTTACACAATATAAGGATAGCTGAAGCTTTCCAGAGGACAACACACCTGCTACAGTTAAATATGGCATTAGGCGTTTGAAGAGAGCTAAGAATAATAATAAAGAAAATCAATATACTTATATTTGGACTTGTAACCTCTGACGTTTGCTCTTAATTAACGAAAACATTCTTGGCAATGCTTTCACAGTCGTTTTGCGCCGATCCAAGAATTTCACCTCTAACGGCACAGTACGAATGCCCCCGTCTGTCCTCTCGACCATATATGTATATATAAAATTATATATATATATATATGAATACACATAAATTAAATATAAATGTTAAATCTTATCTCCTGACAGGAGAGAGAGACGATCTTAACTCGCTGGCAGAACCGCAACATGGAAAACCTGATTGAGCTTTCCAACAAAACTCCTGTTTGGAATGAAGGTAATTTCGATGAATTACTTTAACCTTGGGTTGCATTTACATGGAAAATAAAATTAGAAATAGATTTATTTTCAACTAAATAAACGCTAATGCCGCATCACCTAATTTGTATACAAATGTGTATTTGCTGGCGTAATCCTTTTATAGTTGTGTCTTGATTAAGTGAATGAACTTTAAATAATGAACTTTAAAATGAAGCATAAACTTTAAATAATGCATAACTTTATAAGCTTCATATAAACTAACCTAATAGAATGGCGAATGGAGTCTGCCTATAGAAATTCGAACCTCTGACTTTCGCTCTTGATTATAGAAAACATTCTTTCATTGGGAGAGTAAATGGCGTCAAAACCTGTCAAAAATAATAATCTAAACTTTTAAGCCCCCCATTTTTAAATACCAATTTTTAAATAATAATTTTTAAATAATAATTTTAAATAATAAACCTGTCAAAAATAATAATCTAAACTTTTAAATCCCCAAGTTTTAAAAACTTTTAAATCCCCAAATCCCCAAGAAACCCCAATTTTTAAATCTTTTCCGCAGAGACGCAATCCTACGTTCTCAACTTCCGTGGTCGCGTAACGCAAGCATCGGTGAAGAACTTCCAAATAGTGCACCAGAGCGATCGTACGTATTTTAGAATCAAACTTAAACCGAGGAAAAACCCTGAACCCGCTATTTGCCGTACACGCCCACTGTCTTGAGCCTATTGGCGAAATATCATTTCATTATTGAAACCCCACAAATGGTAGCTTAACTCCCGTTTCGATCAAGTTATATAAGAGGATAGGATATTCATGTTTATTCCCGTGAATGGGAAAACCAAGGGGGTTATCATACGGGCAATCGTCAGATCACCTCGCGCCCACCGTCGGGTTACCGGATCTATTACAATGCGTTGTGTATGATTAACACGTTCCTTCAATTTTGTAGAAACCATTAATCCGCTGGGTTCAGGCAATGTCCGTTAAGTGCCTTGCCCAAGGACACAACCGACTAGCTAGCGACCAGTTTTGTATCTGCAACCGTTCAGCTGAAAGGCGACGTATGAAACGATCAGACTAAATATATCGGCTACATATTTGAGTGATGGTTTAAATCAGCGCTGTGCGTATGCGCCGGCCAGTATCCCCAATGGCTGCGAGTTTAAACACAATTTATATGATTTTTATACGAGGATTGGATACTCTTGTTTATCTCCGTGAATGGGAAAACGCAACCAAGGGGGTTAACACACGAGCAATCATCAGATCACCTCGCGCCCATCATCGGGTTACCTGAGCTATTGCAGTGTGTTGTATATGATAGAAAGAGAGATCAGCACAATTGGTTTTTACTACTTAGCGGGTTTGGTGCAATATCTCATTCTCACCCCATCCCCAGCCGAGTACATCGTGATGCAATTCGGCCGAGTAGAAGACAACGTATTCACCGTCGACTACAACTATCCATTGAACGCTGTGCAAGCGTTCGCCGTCGCACTCTCCAGCTTTGACTCGAAATTGGCCTGTGAATAAACGTCTCGCGTTCGTTTTAACGCGCATTAATTGCTGTGTAACAGTGGATAATTTGAAGTTTTCGCTATAACCTCGCACACGGTTGGCGCACGTTCGCGATTCTAATTTTGTGCACGCTTTGTCGCGCGTCGGTGGTTTCGAGCGAAAACTAGATTCCGACGATTTAAGGCGTCGAACACTCTATATAACCAGCAGCCGCAAAAAGATCCATTACGTAAATCTAGTTTTTGCTCATAACTACCTTTCGCGCGACAAAGCCGCCCTTACATTCCTTTGTATTTGAGCCATTTTGACCGAACATTGAAAAGATACCCGCCAGCGTTAAAGCGCGTACTCAATTTCACTTCGTATTTTAAACCTTTTTTCTTCTTCTATCAGTATTTCTCTCCCACCCTTTCTCGAACCCGGCGATATAATTTCCTTTTTTCTATACCGCATCACTGTAAGTTTGTAATTTCTCTCCTTTTTCCACTGGAAACATTTAACAATCATCAAGGTAGCTTAATTTATATTGCATGGGCAAAAAAAGTGGATAAAAGTTTTGAAAATTTGGCCCAGAAACTTGAAATTAAAGATTTCGTTCATTTTTCCATGGTACTTGAAACTTGTGTTTTTACCGTTAAAAATTTTACCTACGGGTCGTGTGCATCGCCTGAAAAACATTTCTTTCTGTATTTTGTATCAAAATGCCAAAGGCTGTGCTGTTGTGACCTTATAATTGTTATTATTACGTCATGAAGTTGCGATTTGCGACATAAAGTTGTGCTCCCTGCTTTTTAATCTAATGTGGCGCTGCGTTTTGCGTAATGCGCTTGGCGTTGCGTATGGCTAGCCCCCCGTAATGCGCCTTGCGTTGCGGATGGCCAGCCCTGTGTAATGCGCTTGGCGTTGCGTGTGGCTAGCCTTGCGTAATGCACTTGGCGTTGCGCATAGTTTTTCCGGTTCCTTTGCAAATCGTATTTAGCGGCAATTGATGTTTGGTCTCCTATTATTAACGTTGTAGTCCCATAGTATATTTTAAGTATTGTATAAATTAAAAATGTTGCAAGAAATCTCGAGCTTGTATCAATATGTAGCTACAGCGAAGACAGATACTTTCATAAAGGAACATCTAATTAATCACAATTCTTTATGCTTGTAGAAAAACCGTTGTCATTATCGTCATAATTCCAAATGCTCTTTTGCAAGCTTTTCCGTACATAGGTTTGGATTTTATAAAAGGAAAACAAGTGGTATTGACATTACTTCGATCCGCAAGTCAAAAATATTGTTGCAGTGTGTTGTACACCAAATTGAAGGACCGCGTGATTCATACACAACACACTGCAATAGCTCCGGTAACCCGACGATGGGCGCGAGGTGATCTGACGATTGTCCGTGTGTTAACCCCCTTGGTTTTCCCATTCACGGGGAAACATGAATATGCTATCCAATCGAATTTCTACACACTGAACAGCTCTAGCCACCCAACCATAAGTAGATGGGACGATTACTGTGTTGTCCTGACACGGGGATAGAAACGGGTTTTGTTGCACTGATATCGTACAAGCATGGCATTAAAATCCCTAAAATAGCTTGTAATACGTTAACAATTATTATTAAAGAAAATATCAGAGTTTAGTTAAGTATTCTTGGAACCATGACAAAGTCATTAATAATAAGTTTTTTTATTTTAATTAGATAATTCAGTCCTATTTATTTGTACATGTGTGGGTAGGTTTAAGCTACTTTTGAACTTGATATGCAACAAATTCTGCATTTTTCCCAAAAAAAGTCGAAACAGGGCACTAAATAGTATGCTAGAGTCAAGCCTAATTAATAACCAGGCAGCCCAACGAATACGAATTAGGAAAGATAATAAACCAACCCATTGGCACATAACATTATGATGATGATGGTTAAAAATCAATTGGTTTCCGAGTCGCTAAATACATTTTCGGGCAATTCTTCGCTCGTTGATAAAGATTGATATTTAAGTTTGTTTCTCGACGATTTTAGCATTTCATCGCTGAAAATGAAATGTCGAATTCGGTCCCTGGTCCTCGTGGTGAAGGTCAGGTGAGAAAGAGAGCTCTCGGGTCTCGCACTTCTTCCCAGCGAAGCTACGGAGGAGTAGAATCGTCGATGTCGTCGATCAAGAAGATGCTCGTCCTCTGGGTTCTCTTCGCTTGTAAAGTCCGAGCGGTTAGTCTGGCGGTTAAGTGCGTCGCCTTTCAATCGATAGGTTGTAGGTTCGAAACTGGTCGCTAGCTAGTCGGTTGTGTCCTTGGGCAAGGCACTTTACGGACATTGCCTGAACCCAGCGGATTAATGGGTTCTACCAAATTGAAGGGATGTGTCTATCATATACAACACACTGCAATAGCTCCGGTAACCCGACGGTGGACGCGTGGTGATCTGACGATTGTCCGTGTGTTAACCCCTTTGTTTTTTTCCATACACTGGGATAAACATAAATATCCTAGCTTATTTTATCCAAATCCATAACAAATTGTGCAAAATATTGTGTTGTATCTTTCACTACTTACCGACAAAACGTCGGGCAGCCGGAAAAGACGTCATCGGTCCACGATTCCGACTTGCTTGCTTCGTAACTCTTCATGCAATGATTACAAGTCTTGAGACCGAGGTAACAGAGCGCGAGAAATGACACGGAACTCACGAGCATCATCAGCGGAGCGAGGTAATAGTGGTCGGCTGGGGGCAGTAGAGATCTTTGCGTTGGAATATCTTGATCCATACTGGAACTGTTAATTTAGTTTAGTTCAGGCGTGGGCAACACCGGCCCACAGACTGTATCTAACCATACCCTGTAATGTGGCCCTTGCATTAGTGAATAATTATGTGGTTAAGATA
>CH002303.1:0-19677 GCA_000149265.1 Ciona savignyi
TCAGTAAATACGTGTTTCCCTGTGAAGATGGCAACGGTCCGACGATATCCAAATTGATGTGACTGAACCTGCCTTGGACACGTGGGTAGGCGGCTAATGGAGCACGAACGTGAGTTTGAATTTTCGACTTCTGGCAATGCACGCACTGCTTTGCCCATACTCCCACTTGTTTGTGTAAGCCATGCCATACAAACTTTGAAGCGACGAGTTTTCGTGTGGCTCGAATCGAGGGATGAGACAGGCCGTGAACCACATCAAAAACCTTTCGTTGCCAAGATTTGGGGACGATCGGACGTGGGTAACCGGCAGAAACGTCACATAGTAACGTTTGGTTCGACTGGCCGAGTTGTATATCCTCCAGTTTGAGGTTAGTAATGGCGGTACGATATGCTTGTATTTCCGGGTCCATCTGCGCCGCTGCCAGGGACGTGTAATCCAAATCGAGCGGGAGTTCGATTGAACTACTACACTACAACGTGATAGAGCGTCAGCAACGTGGTTGCGCATTCCTTCGATGTGTCGAACGTCTGTCGTATACTCGGAGATGGCAGACAGATGACGTTGTTGCCTGGCAGACCAGGGCGTTTGTACCTTTGCGAATGCAAAGGTAAGCGGTTTGTGATCCGTATAAGCGGTAAATATGCGGCCTTCCAGAAAATACCTAAAATGTCGTATGGACAAGTGTAGAGCAAGTAGTTCTCTGTCAAATGCGCTGTACTTTAGCTCGGGCGCGCGCAGGCGTTTGCTAAAAAATGCGAGCGGTTGCCATTCGCCACCGATAAGTTGCTGCAACACTGCGCCGACGGAGTGTTGTGATGCGTCTGTAGTTACAGCGGTTGGCGCGTGTGGTACAGGATGGTGCAACAATGTAGCGTTTGCCAAGGCTGTTTTAGCCGCGGTGAAGGAAGAGTTCAATTTGTCATTCCAAATTAATTTAGATGGTTTTCCGGACAAAGAGTCGTAAATTGGCGACATGATGCTGGCAGCACGCGGTATGAAGACGATGATAGTAGTTTATCATACCTGCAAATTCCTGGAGTGACTTAATCGAAGTGGGACGGGGAAACTGCTGGATTGCTGCGACCTTGTCCGGAAGTGGTTGAGCACCATCTCTGTCTACGCGGTGTCCGAGGAAATCGATTTTTTCGACCCCAAACTGGCACTTGTTTAAATTGATCACAAGTCCGTAATCATCAAGCTGTTTAAAGAGCTGTTTTAAATGTTTATGATGTTCAGAAAATGATGCGCTGGCCACGAGAATATCATCGAGATAAATGTAAACGAAAGGCAGGGATTGACACACCGTGTCCATGAGACGTTGGAATGTTTGTGCAGCGTTCTTTAACCCGAATGGCATTCGTAAGAATTCGAATAAACCAAACGGCGTTATGACAGCGGTTTTGGGTATATCTTCCTCGGCCACGGGAACTTGATGGTATCCCCTTACGAGGTCTACCTTGGAGAAAACGCGAGCTCCAGCTAAACGAGCTGAAAAGTCGTGGATGTGCGGAATTGAGTATCGGTCGGGTTGAGTAGCTGCATTAAGCCTTCTATAATCGCCACAGGGTCTCCATTCACCCGTAGATTTTTTGACCATGTGCAATGGCGATGCCCAGGGACTTGACGAACGTCGGATTATTCCCATTTGCAGCATGTTTTCAAATTCCTGTTTGGCAAGGACAAGTTTCTCTGGGTGCAAACGTCGAGCGTGGGCGTGAACTGGAGGGCCGTTTGTGATGATGAAGTGTTGAACACCATGTTTCGGAATCGAATTGGAGAAGTGCGGCGTGGTAATGGTGGGAAATTCGGCGAGTAGGCGCATGTAGGGTGATTTTTGCCAGGATACGACGTTTAGGCGCGGCGCTGATTGTGGCATCGTGTAGATTGGAGTGCTAACAAACGTTTTTGCGTTGATTAACCGCTTGCTCTTGAGGTCCACCAATAAGCCATGCGCTCGTAGGAAATCCGCTCCCAGTAGTGGCCTAGTGACTTCTGCCAGGACAAATTTCCATTTAAATTTTCCAGCTGGCAAATCCAATGAGATTAAACGGGAGCCGTAAGTTCTAATTTTACTCCCGTTAGCCGCGATGAGGTCTGGTCCAGGCTGATTGGTACGGCGTTCAAGTCCTGTGGGTGGCAATACGCTAATCTCTGCACCAGTGTCGACTAGAAAATGTCGACCAAATGAGCGGTCCCACGCCGAGAAAAGACTGCCAATTCTGCCGACCGTCGCTGTAACTACCGACGGTCGGCTTCCTCGTTTCCCTGAAATGAGCATGGTTGACGGCATTGTCGGGCTTTGTTTCCAAAACTTCGGTGATAAAAACAAACCGGGTCGACGTCGTCGACTTTACGCGGTGAAGAAGTACGGGGTTTTCGTCTAAATACCTTGGAAATCGTGTAATCTGTATCTTCTCGGCCGGCCAACAACATTGCGTCAGCTTGCTTCGCTAAAATCCGGTAATCGTTGACTTCTTGTGTTGCCAATCCCGTGCGTATGTGTGCGGGTAGTCGTTCCAGGAAGAGCTCACGAAACAGAAAACACCTTTCTTCGTTTCCCAAAAGTGCCAGCATTTCGTCCATTAGGGCTGATGGCATTCTGTCTCCTAAAGGTGGCATGTGTAGCAAGCGCTTCGCTCTTTGCGATCTTGTTAGACTGAACGAAGAAAGCAGACGATCCTTAATTGCCGCATACTTGTTTTCGTGTGGTGGGTTCTCAAGCAGATCGATGAGGCGACTTGCTGTTTCTTGGTCTAAAGCTGCCACAACGTAAAAGTATTTAGTTTGGTCGACTGTAACCTTCTTAAGAGCGAACTGTGCTTCAGCTTGCTGGAACCACACTCTTGGCTGCGTTGTCCAAAACGTTGCAAGTTTCACCGCTACGGAGTTTTGCGTGTCTTCGTTCTCGAACATTTTATCTAGTAAACTTCAAAAAGTCGTTTTTGAAGGTCGGGGTCACCAGTGAAGCGGCAGCTTCTTTATTTGCAGTAACGTCATAGGAAAAAGAAACTCGTTACACAAATCCAAAGCGACGAGCACAAAAAGCATATGAAAAAGGCAATGCGTAATGACGTCACACATTATGTAAAATAGATGACGGGAGTTCGCTACATTACAATATTTGCGAATGATGCAAGTGCATTTTATTGGACCTCACCAGCCACTGCAATTTACGCCACTTATTAATCAGATAAATTTAATGATTTAACTTTGTATATAGAATGATCCAGCCTACAACTTTCCTTTATTAACAATTTGCGTCATTATCTGTAATTTGTTCACTTTTCCTTTTTACTACGATGTGTCATTTATAAACGTTCATATATTTATTTTTTAAGTTAAATGGAATAATTTACAATTCGCCATTTCTGTGTCAAATGCCAACGCCACGTGGCGATGACTAGGTTAAAAGTCAGCGCCACCTAGATTAAAATTTTAAGTTTTTGGATGTGCCATCGAAATTATTTGATAATGGGCAGATTTTGATTCAACATGCATTTATTTGTAGTTGACTTCAAAATTTGTTTCCGCCCGGGCTCGAACCGGGGACCTTTCGCGTGTAAAGCGAACGTGATAACCGCTACACTACGGAAACGCATGCTTTTAAATGTATATTTAGCTACTTTATGGTTTCTTTTCGAGTCCAAAGAAGAGAATTATGGTGTGGCCCACGTATATCGTAGTAATTCGCGATCGAAGATTCAATCTTTTAATAGGTGGAAGTGCTTTTTTCCCTGCAGATCTAATTTGTTCATTTGATCAAGTTTTTACAGAAACCATCTTCAGCGGCATATCTCTTCATTAAAATTCTTACATTAATTTCTAAAATTTTAGTAAAAATCTTTAAGTTAAACTCGACATGTAAATATTATTTCATCTCATCAAGTTAAATTTAATAAATATCTTTTTAGTTAAAAGTCAGTAGCCATATCCATTCGGTCATTCGGTGAATGTTTCAGCGAACATGATTCTTGAATTCGCTTCCTATTCTTACGAAAATAGGGTCTACCGACTGAGTTATCAAACGTTTAACGTTGGGAATATAAAGATTCCGTATGCACGGTAAAATTAATAATTTTTAATTATTATTAAAATTGCAAAATTGTTTCCGCCCGGGTTCGAACCGGGGACCTTTCGCGTGTGAGGCGAACGTGATAACCACTACACTACGGAAACCTATGTGTGAAAGGCGTTTTTAAAGTTACTCTTTAGTGTCTTTTTTTCAAATTACTGTTTTGATGCAAAATCACTTTGCACGTTTTGGCAAAGAAATCTGTTAACGATTTCGTAATAAAATTGTTCGAAAATCGCAGTAGTGTGTATTAATGTGTTACAATATTTGCGAATGATGCAAGTGCATTTTATTGGACCTCACCAGCCACTGCAATTTACGCCACTTATTAATCAGATAAATTTAATGATTTAACTTTGTATATAGAATGATCCAGCCTACAACTTTCCTTTATTAACAATTTGCGTCATTATCTGTAATTTGTTCACTTTTCCTTTTTACTACGATGTGTGATTTATAAACGATCATATATTTATTTTTTAAATTAAATGGAATAATTTACAATTCGCCATTTCTGTGTCAAATGCCAACGCCACGTGGCGATGACTAGGTTAAAAGTCACCGCCACCAAGATTAAAATTTTAAGTTTTTGGATGTGCCATCGAAATTATTTGATAATGGGCAGATTTTGATTCAACATGCATTTATTTGTAGTTGACTTCAAAATTTGTTTCCGCCCGGGTTTGAACCGGGGACCTTTCGCGTGAAAAGCGAACGTGATAACCGCTACACTACGGAAACGCATGCTTTTAAATGTATATTTAGCTACTTTATGGTTTCTTTTCGAGTCCAAAGAAGAGAATTATGGTGTGGCCCACGTATATCGTAGTAATCCGCGATCGAAGATTCAATCTTTTAATAGGTGGAAGTGCTTTTTCCCTGCAGATCTAATTTGTTCATTTGATCACGTTTTTACAGAAACCATCTTATGCGGCATATCTCTTCATTGAAATTCTTACATTAATTTCTAAAATTTTAGTAAACATCTGTAAGTTAAAATTGACATGTAATTATTATTTTATCTCATCAAGTTAAATTTAATAAATTAATTTTTAGGTAATCTTGAAACTTAAAAATCAGTAGCCATATCCATTCGGTCATTCGGTGAATGTTTCAGCGAACATGATTCTCGAATTCGCTTCCTATTCTTACGAAAATAGGGTCTACCGACTGAGTTATCAAAAGTTTAACGTTGGGAATATAAAGATTCCGTATGCACGGTAAAATTAATAATTTCTAATTATTATTGAAAATGCAAAATTGTTTCCGCCCGGGTTCGAACCGGGGACCTTTCGCGTGTGAGGCGAACGTGATAACCACTACTATACGGAAACCTATATGTGAAATGCGTTTTTAAAGTTATTCTTTAGTGTCTTTTTTTCAAATTACTGTTTTGATGCAAAAGCACTTTGCACGTTTTGGCAAAGAAATCTGTTGACGATTTCGTAAAAAAATTGTTCGAAAAATCGCAGTAGTGTGTATTAATGTGTTGCAATACTTTGCGAAGATGCAAGTGCATTTTATTGGACCTCACCAGCCACTGCCATTTACGCCACTTATTAAACAGATAAATTTAATAATATAACTTTGTATATAGAATGATCCAGCCTACAACTTTTTTTTATTAACAATTTGCGTCATTATCTGTAATTTGTTCACTATTCGTTTTTACTACGATGTGTGATTTATAAACGATCAGATATTTATTTTTTAAGTAAAATTGAATAATTTAAAAGTCGCCATTTCTGTGGCAAATGCCTACTAGGTTAAAAGTCACCGCCACCTAGATTAAAATTTTTAAGTTTTTGGATGTGCCATCGAAATTATTATGGGCAGATTTTGATTCAACATGAATTTATTTGTAGTTGACTTCAAATTTTGTTTCCGCCCGGACTCGAACCGGGGACCTTTCGCGTGTAAAGCGAACGTGATAACCGCTACACTACGGAAACGCATGCTTTTAAATGTATATTTAGCTACTTTATGGTTTCTTTTCGAGTCCAAAGAAGAGAATTAAGGTGTGGCCCACGTATATCGTAGTATGTTGCAATCGAAGATTCAATCTTTTAATAGGTGGAAGTGCTTTTTTTGTGCAGATCTAATTTGTTCGTTTAATCAAATTTTTACAGAAACCATCCTATGCGGCATATCTCTTCATTGAAATTCTTACATTAATTTCTAAATTTGTAGTAAAAATCTTTAAGTTAAAATCGACATGTAAATAATATTTCATCTCATCAAGTTAAATTTAATAAACATTTTTTTAGGTAATCTTGGAACTTAAAAGTGAGCTGAGCTCATATCCATTCGGTTCATTTCGGTGAACGTTTCAGCGAACATGATTCTCGAATTCGCTTCCTATTCTTACTAAAATAGGGTCTACAGACTGAGTTATCAAACGTTTAAAGTTGGGAATATAAAGATTCCGTATGCACGTTAAAATTAATAATTTTTAATTATTATTGAAATTGCAAAATTGTTTCCGCCCGGGTTCGAACCGAGGACCTTTCGCGTGTGAGGCGAACGTGATAACCACTACACTACGGAAACCTATATGTGAAATGCGTTTTTAAAATTATTCTTTAGTGTCTTTTTTTCAAATAACTGTTTTGATGCAAAAGCACTTTGCACGTTTTGGCAAATAAATCTGTTAACGATTTCGTAAAAAAATTGTTCCAAAAATCGCAGTAGTGTGTATTAATGTGTTGCAATACTTTGCGAAGATGCAAGTGCATTTTATTGGACCTCACCAGCCACTGCCATTTACGCCACTTATTAATCAGATAAATTTAATAATATAACTTTGTATATAGAATGATCCAGCCTACAACTTTTCTTTATTAACAATTTGCGTCATTATCTGTAATTTGTTCACTTTTCGTTTTTACTACGATGTGTGATTTATAAACGATCAGATATTTATTTTTTAAGTTAAAATTGAATAATTTAAAAGTCGCCATTACTGTGGCAAATGCCTACTAGGTTAAAAGTCACCGCCACCTAGATTAAAATTTGAAGTTTTTTTAATGTGCCATCGAAATTATTTGATAATGGGCAGATTTTGATTCAACATGTATTTATTTGTAGTTGACTTCAAAATTTGTTTCCGCCCGGGCTCGAACCGGGGACCTTTCGCGTGTAAAGCGAACGTGATAACCACTACACTACGGAAACCTATATGTGAAATGCGTTTTTAAAGTTATTCTTTAGTGTCTTTTTTTCAAATTACTGTTTTGATGCAAAAGCACTTTGCACGTTTTGGCAAAGAAATCTGTTAACGATTTCGTAAAAAAATTGTTCGAAAAATCGCAGTAGTGTGTATTAATATGTTGCAATACTTTGCGAAGATGCAAGTGCATTTTATTGGACCTCACCAGCCACTGCCATTTACGCCACTTATTAATCAGATAAATTTAATAATTTAACTTTGTATATAGAATGATCCAGCCTACAACTTTTCTTTATTAACAATTTGCGTCATTATCTGTAATTTGTTCACTTTTCGTTTTTACTACGATGTGTGATTTATAAACGATCAGATATTTATTTTTTAAGTAAAATTCAATAATTTAAAAGTCGCCATTTCTGTGGCAAATGCCTACTAGGTTAAAAGTCACCGCCACCTAGATTAAAATTTTAAGTTTTTGGATGTGTCATCGAAATTATTTGATAATGGGCAGATTTTGATTCAACATGTATTTATTTGTAGTTGACTTCAAAATTTGTTTCCGCCCGGGCTCGAACCGGGGACCTTTCGCGTGTAAAGCGAACGTGATAACCGCTACACTACGGAAACGCATGATTTTAAATATCTATTTAGCTACTTTAAGGTTTCTTTTCGAGTCCAAAGAAGAGAATTATGGTGTGGCCCACGTATATCGTAGTATTTTGCAATCGAAGATTCAATCTTTTAATAGGTGGAAGTGCTTTTTTTGTGCAGATCTAATTTGTTCATTTATTTAAGTTTTTACAGAAACCATGCCATGCGGCATATCTTTTCATTGAAATTCTTACATTAATTTCTAAAATTTTAGTAAAAATCTGTAAGTTAAAATCGACATGTAATTATTATTTTATCTCATCAAGTTAAATTTAATAAATTATTTTTTAGGTAATCTTGGAACTTAAAAGTCAGTAGCCATATCCATTCGGTCATTCGGTGAATGTTTCAGCGAACATGATTCTCGAATTCGCTTCCTATTCTTACGAAAATAGGGTCTACCGACTGAGTTATCAAACGTTTAACGTTGGGAATATAAAATTCCGTATGCACGGTAAAATTAATAATTTTTAATTATTATTGAAATTGCAAAATTGTTTCCGCCCGGGTTCGAACCGGGGACCTTTCGCGTGTAAAGCGAACGTGATAACCACTACACTACGGAAACCTATATGTGAAATGCGTTTTTAAAGTTATTCTTTAGTGTCTTTTTTTCAAATTACTGTTTTGATGCAAAAGCACTTTGCACGTTTTGGCAAAGAAATCTGTTAACGATTTCGTAAAAAAATTGTTCGGAAAATCGCAGTAGTGTGTATTAATGTGTTGCAATACTTTGCGAAGATGCAAGTGCATTTTATTGGACCTCACCAGCCACTGCCATTTACGCCACTTATTAATCAGATAAATTTAATAATTTAACTTTGTATATCGAATGATCCAGCCTACAACTTTTCTTTATTAACAATTTGCGTCATTATCTGTAATTTGTTCACTTTTCGTTTTTAATACGATGTGTGATTTATAAACGATCAGATAATTATTTTTTTAGTTAAATGGAATAATTTAAAAGTCGCCATTTCTGTGTCAAATGCCATCGCCACGTGGCGATGACTAGGTTAAAAGTCACCGCCACCTAGATTAAAATTTTAAGTTTTTGGATGTGCCATCGAAATTATTTAATAATTGGCAGATTTTGATTCAACATGTATTTATTTGTAGTTGACTTCAAAATTTGTTTCCGCCCGGGCTCGAACCGGGGACCTTTCGCGTGTAAAGCGAACGTGATAACCGCTACACTACGGAAACGCATGCTTTAAAATATATCTTTAGCTACTTTATTGTTTCTTTTCGAGTCCAAAGAAGAGAATTAAGGTGTGGCCCACGTATATCGTAGTAATCCGCAATCGAAGATTCAATCTTTTAATAGGTGGAAGTGCTTTTTTTGTGCAGATCTAATTTGTTCATTTAATCAAGTTTTTACAGAAACCATCCCATTCGGCATATCTTTTCATTGAAATTATTAAATTAATTTCTAAAATTTTAGTAAAAATATGTAAGTTAAAATCGACATGCAAATAATATTTCATCTTATCAAGTTAAATTTATTAAATTATTTTTTAGGTAATCTTGGAACTTAAAAGTCAGTAGCCATATCCATTCTGTCATTCGGTGAATGTTTCAGCGAACATGATTCTCGAATTCGCTTCCTATTCTTACGAAAATAGGGTCTACCGACTGAGTTATCAAACGTTTACCGTTGGGAATATAAAGATTTCGTGTGCACGGTAAAATTATTAATTTCTAATTATTATTGAAATTGCAAAATTGTTACCGCCCGGGTTCGAACCGGGGACCTTTCGCGCGTGAGGCGAACGTGATAACCACTACACTACGGAAACCTATATGTGAAATGCGTTTTTAAAGTTATTCTTTAGTGTCTTTTTTTCAAATTACTGTTTTGATGCAAAAGCACTTTGCACGTTTTGGCAAAGAAATCTGTTACGATTTCGTAAAAAAATTGTTCGGAAAATCGCAGTAGTGTGTATTAATGTGTTGCAATACTTTGCGAAGGTGCAAGTGCATTTTATTGGACCTCACCAGCCACTGCCATTTACGCCACTTATTAATCAGATAAATTTAATAATTTAACTTTGTATATAGAATGATCCAGCCTACAACTTTTCTTTATTAACAATTTGCGTCATTATCTGTAATTTGTTCACTTTTCGTTTTTACTACGATGTGTGATTTATAAACGATCAGATATTTATTTTTTAAGTAAAATTCAATAATTTAAAAGTCGCCATTTCTGTGGCAAATGCCTACTAGGTTAAAAGTCACCGCCACCTAGATTAAAATTTTAAGTTTTTGGATGTGTCATCGAAATTATTTGATAATGGGCAGATTTTGATTCAACATGTATTTATTTGTAGTTGACTTCAAAATTTGTTTCCGCCCGGGCTCGAACCGGGGACCTTTCGCGTGTAAAGCGAACGTGATCACCGCTACACTACGGAAACGCATGATTTTAAATATATATTTAGCTACTTTATGGTTTCTTTTCGAGTCCAAAGAAGAGAATTATGGTGTTGCCCACGTTTATCGTAGTATTCCGCAATCGAAGATTCAATCTTTTAATAGATGGAAGTGCTTTTTTTGTGCAGATCTAATTTGTTCATTTAATCAAGTTTTTACAGAAACCATCCCATGCGGCATATCTTTTCATTGAAATTATTAAATTAATTTCTAAAATTTTAGTAAAAATATGTAAGTTAAAATCGACATGTAAATAATATTTCATCTCATCAAGTTAAATTTATTAAATTATTTTTTAGGTAATCTTGGAACTTAAAAGTCAGTAGCCATATCCTTTCCGTCATTCGGTGAATGTTTCAGCGAACATGATTCTCGAATTCGCTTCCTATTCTTACGAAAATAGGATCTACCGACTGAGTTATCAAACGTTTAACGTTGGGAATATAAAGATTCCGTATGCACGATAAAATTAATAATTTTTAATTATTATTGAAATTGCAAAATTGTTTCCGCCCGGGTTCGAACCCGGGACCTTTCGCGTGTGAGGCGAACGTGATAACCCACTACACTACGGAAACCTATATGTGAAATGCGTTTTTAAAGTTATTCTTTAGTGTCTTTTTTTCAAATTACTGTTTTGATGCAAAAGCACTTTGCACGTTTTGGCAAAGAAATCTGTTGACGATTTCGTAAAAAAATTGTTCGAAAATCGCAGTAGTGTGTATTAATGTGTTGCAATACTTTGCGAAGATGCAAGTGCATTTTATTGGACCTCACAAGCCACTGCCATTTACGCCACTTATTAATCAGATAAATTTAATAATATGACTTTGTATATAGAATGATCCAGCCTACAACTTTTCTTTATAACAATTTGCGTCATTATCTGTAATTGGTTCACTTTTCGTTTTTAATACGATGTGTGATTTATAAACGATCAGATAATTATTTTTTTAGTTAAATGGAATAATTTAAAAGTCGCCATTTCTGTGTCAAATGCCATCGCCACGTGGCGATGACTAGGTTAAAAGTCACCGCCACCTAGGATTAAAATTTTAAGTTTTTGGATGTGCCATCGAAATTATTTAATAATTGGCAGATTTTGATTCAACATGTATTTATTTGTAGTTGACTTCAAAATTTGTTTCCGCCCGGGCTCGAACCGGGGACCTTTCGCGTGTAAAGCGAACGTGATAACCGCTACACTACGGAAACGCATGCTTTAAAATATATCTTTAGCTACTTTATTGTTTCTTTTCGAGTCCAAAGAAGAGAATTAAGGTGTGGCCCACGTATATCGTAGTAATCCGCAATCGAAGATTCAATCTTTTAATAGGTGGAAGTGCTTTTTTTGTGCAGATCTAATTTGTTCATTTAATCAAGTTTTTACAGAAACCATCCCATTCGGCATATCTTTTCATTGAAATTATTAAATTAATTTCTAAAATTTTAGTAAAAATATGTAAGTTAAAATCGACATGCAAATAATATTTCATCTTATCAAGTTAAATTTATTAAATTATTTTTTAGGTAATCTTGGAACTTAAAAGTCAGTAGCCATATCCATTCGGTCATTCGGTGAATGTTTCAGCGAACATGATTCTCGAATTCGCTTCCTATTCTTACGAAAATAGGGTCTACCGACTGAGTTATCAAACGTTTACCGTTGGGAATATAAAGATTTCGTGTGCACGGTAAAATTATTAATTTCTAATTATTATTGAAATTGCAAAATTGTTACCGCCCGGGTTCGAACCGGGGACCTTTCGCGCGTGAGGCGAACGTGATAACCACTACACTACGGAAACCTATATGTGAAATGCGTTTTTAAAGTTATTCTTTAGTGTCTTTTTTTCAAATTACTGTTTTGATGCAAAAGCACTTTGCACGTTTTGGCAAAGAAATCTGTTACGATTTCGTAAAAAAATTGTTCGGAAAATCGCAGTAGTGTGTATTAATGTGTTGCAATACTTTGCGAAGGTGCAAGTGCATTTTATTGGACCTCACCAGCCACTGCCATTTACGCCACTTATTAATCAGATAAATTTAATAATTTAACTTTGTATATCGAATGATCCAGCCTACAACTTTTCTTTATTAACAATTTGCGTCATTATCTGTAATTTGTTCACTTTCCGTTTTTAATACGATGTGTGATTTGTAAACGATCAGATAATTATTTTTTTAGTTAAATGGAATAATTTAAATGTCGCCATTTCTGTGGCAAATGCCATCGCCACGTGGCGATGACTAGGTTAAAAGTCACCGCCACCTAGATTAAAATTTTTAGTTTTTGGATGTGCCATCGAATGTATTTGATAATGGGCAGATTTTGATTCAACATGTATTTATTTGTAGTTGACTTCAAAATTTGTTTCCGCCCGGGCTCGAACCGGGGACCTTTCGCGTGTAAAGCGAACGTGATAACCGCTACACTACGGAAACGCATGCCTTAAAATATATCTTTAGCTACTTTATTGTTTCTTTTCGAGTCCAAAGAAGAGAATTAAGGTGTGGCCCACGTATATCGTAGTAATCCGCAATCGAAGATTCAATCTTTTAATAGGTGGAAGTGCTTTTTTTGTGCAGATCTAATTTGTTCATTTAATCAAGTTTTTACAGAAACCATCCCATTCGGCATATCTTTTCATTGAAATTATTAAATTAATTTCTAAAATTTTAGTAAAAATATGTAAGTTAAAATCGACATGTAAATAATATTTCATCTCATCAAGTTAAATTTATTAAATTATTTTTTAGGTAATCTTGGAACTTAAAAGTCAGTAGCCATATCCTTTCGGTCATTCGGTGAATGTTTCAGCGAACATGATTCTCGAATTCGCTTCCTATTCTTACGAAAATAGGATCTACCGACTGAGTTATCAAACGTTTAACGTTGTGAATATAAAGATTCCGTATGCACGGTAAAATTAATAATTTTTAATTATTATTGAAATTGCAAAATTGTTTCCGCCCGGGTTCGAACCGGGGACCTTTCGCGTGTGAGGCGAACGTGATAACCACTACACTACGGAAACCTATATGTGAATTCGTTTTTAAAGTTATTCTTTAGTGTCTTTTTTTTCAAATTACTGTTTTGATGCAAAGGCACTTTGCACGTTTTGGCAAATAAATCTGTTAACGATTTCGTAAAAAAATTGTTCGAAAAATCGCAGTAGTGTGTATTAATATGTTGCAATACTTTGCGAAGATGCAAGTGCATTTTATTGGACCTCACCAGCCACTGCCATTTACGCCACTTATTAATCAGATAAATTTAATAATTTAACTTTGTATATAGAATGATCCAGCCTACAACTTTTCTTTATTAACAATTTGCGTCATTATCTGTAATTTGTTCACTTTTCGTTTTTACTACGATGTGTGATTTATAAACGATCAGATATTTATTTTTTAAGTAAAATTCAATAATTTAAAAGTCGCCATTTCTGTGGCAAATGCCTACTAGGTTAAAAGTCACCGCCACCTAGATTAAAATTTTAAGTTTTTGGATGTGTCATCGAAATTATTTGATAATGGGCAGATTTTGATTCAACATGTATTTATTTGTAGTTGACTTCAAAATTTGTTTCCGCCCGGGCTCGAACCGGGGACCTTTCGCGTGTAAAGCGAACGTGATCACCGCTACACTACGGAAACGCATGATTTTAAATTTATATTTAGCTACTTTATGGTTTCTTTTCGAGTCCAAAGAAGAGAATTATGGTGTTGCCCACGTTTATCGTAGTATTCCGCAATCGAAGATTCAATCTTTTAATAGATGGAAGTGCTTTTTTTGTGCAGATCTAATTTGTTCATTTAATCAAGTTTTTACAGAAACCATCCCATGACGGCATATCTTTTCATTGAAATTATTAAATTAATTTCTAAAATTTTAGTAAAAATATGTAAGTTAAAATCGACATGTAAATAATATTTCATCTCATCAAGTTAAATTTATTAAATTATTTTTTAGGTAATCTTGGAACTTAAAAGTCAGTAGCCATATCCTTTCGGTCATTCGGTGAATGTTTCAGCGAACATGATTCTCGAATTCGCTTCCTATTCTTACGAAAATAGGATCTACCGACTGAGTTATCAAACGTTTAACGTTGGGAATATAAAGATTCCGTATGCACGATAAAATTAATAATTTTTAATTATTATTGAAATTGCAAAATTGTTTCCCGCCCGGGTTCGAACCAGGGACCTTTCGCGTGTGAGGCGAACGTGATAACCACTACACTACGAAAACCTATATGTGAAATGCGTTTTTAAAGTTATTCTTTAGTGTCTTTTTTTCAAATTACTGTTTTGATGCAAAAGCACTTTGCACGTTTTGGCAAAGAAATCTGTTGACGATTTCGTAAAAAAATTGTTCGAAAATCGCAGTAGTGTGTATTAATGTGTTGCAATACTTTGCGAAGATGCAAGTGCATTTAATTGGACCTCACCAGCCACTGCCATTTACGCCACTTATTAATCAGATAAATTTAATAATATAACTTTGTATATAGAATGATCCAGCCTACAACTTTTCTTTATTAACAATTTGCGTCATTATCTGTAATTTGTTCACTTTTCGTTTTTACTACGATGTGTGATTTATAAACGATCAGATATTTATTTTTTAAGTAAATTTCAATAATTTAAAAGTCGCCATTTCTGTGGCAAATGCCTACTAGGTTAAAAGTCACCGCCATCTAGATTAAAATTTTAAGTTTTTGGATGTGCCATCGAAATTATTTGATAATGGGCAGATTTTGATTCAACATGTATTTATTTGTAGTTGACTTCAAAATTTGTTTCCGCCCGGGCTCGAACCGGCGACCTTTCGCGTGTAAAGCGAACGTGATAACCACTACACTACGGAAACGCATGCTTTTAAATATATATTTAGCTACTTTAAGGTTTCATTTCGAGTCCAAAGAAGAGAATTATGGTGTGGCCCACGTATATCGTAGTAATCCGCTATCGAAGATTCAATCTTTTAATAGGTGGAAGTGCTTTTTGTTGTGCAGATCTAATTTGTTCATTTATCTAAGTTTTTACAGAAACCATGCCATGCGGCATATCTTTTCATTGAAATTCTTACATTAATTTCTAAAATTTTAGTAAAAATCTGTAAGTTAAAATCGACATGTAAATAATATTTCATCTCATCAAGTTAAATTTATTAAATTATTTTGTAGGTAATCTTGGAACTTAAAAGTCAGTAGCCATATCCATTCGGTCATTCGGTGAATGTTTCAGCGAACATGATTCTCGAATTCGCTTCCTATTCTTACGAAAATAGGGTCTACCGACTGATTTATCAAACGTTTAACGTTGGGAATATAAAATTCCGTATGCACGGTAAAATTAATAATTTTTAATTATTATTGAAATTGCAAAATTGTTTCCGCCCGGGTTCGAACCGGGGACCTTTCGCGTGTAAGGCGAACGTGATAACCACTACACTACGGAAACCTATATGTGAAATGCGTTTTTAAAGTTATTCTTTAGTGTCTTTTTTTCAAATTACTGTTTTGATGCAAAAGCACTTTGCACGTTTTGGCAAAGAAATCTGTTAACGATTTCGTAAAAAAATTGTTCGAAAAATCGCAGTGGGTGTGTATTAATGTGTTGCAATACTTTGCGAAGATGCAAGTGCATTTTATTGGACCTCACCAGCCACTGCCATTTACGCCACTTATTAATCAGATAAATTTAATAATTTAACTTTGTATATCGAATGATCCAGCCTACAACTTTTCTTTATTAACAATTTGCGTCATTATCTGTAATTTGTTCACTTTCCGTTTTTAATACGATGTGTGATTTGTAAACGATCAGATAATTAATTTTTTAGTTAAATGGAATAATTTAAATGTCGCCATTTCTGTGTCAAATGCCATCGCCACGTGGCGATGACTAGGTTAAAAGTCACCGCCACCCTAGATTAAAATTTTTAGTTTTTGGATGTGCCCATCGAATGTATTTGATAATGGGCAGATTTTGATTCAACATGTATTTATTTGTAGTTGACTTCAAAATTTGTTTCCGCCCGGGCTCGAACCGGGGACCTTTCGCGTGTAAAGCGAACGTGATAACCGCTACACTAAGGAAACGCATGCTTTAAAATATATCTTTAGCTACTTTATTGTTTCTTTTCGAGTCCAAAGAAGAGAATTAAGGTGTGGCCCACGTATATCGTAGTAATCCGCAATCGAAGATTCAATCTTTTAATAGGTGGAAGTGCTTTTTTTGTGCAGATCTAATTTGTTCATTTAATCAAGTTTTTACAGAAACCATCCCATTCGGCATATCTTTTCATTGAAATTATTAAATTAATTTCTAAAATTTTAGTAAAAATATGTAAGTTAAAATCGACATGTAAATAATATTTCATCTCATCAAGTTAAATTTATTAAATTATTTTTTAGGTAATCTTGGAACTTAATAAGTCAGTAGCCATATCCATTCGGTCATTCGGTGAATGTTTCAGCGAACATGATTCTCGAATTCGCTTCCTATTCTTACGAAAATAGGGTCTACCGACTGATTCATCAAACGTTTAACGTTGGGAATATAAAGATTCCGTATGCACGGTAAAATTAATAATTTTTAATTATTATTGAAATTGCAAAATTGTTTCCGCCCGGGTTCGAACCGGGGTACCTTTCGCGTGTAAGGCGAACGTGATAACCACTACCACTACGGAAACCTATATGTGAAATGCGTTTTTAAAGTTATTCTTTAGTGTCTTTTTTTCAAATTACTGTTTTGATGCAAAAGCACTTTGCACGTTTTGGCAAAGAAATCTGTTAACGATTTCGTAAAAAAATTGTTCGAAAAATCGCAGTGGTGTGTATTAATGTGTTGCAATACTTTGCGAAGATGCAAGTGCATTTTATTGGACCTCACCAGCCACTGCCATTTACGCCACTTATTAATCAGATAAATTTAATAATTTAACTTTGTATATCGAATGATCCAGCCTACAACTTTTCTTTATTAACAATTTGCGTCATTATCTGTAATTTGTTCACTTTCCGTTTTTAATACGATGTGTGATTTGTAAACGATCAGATAATTATTTTTTTAGTTAAATGGAATAATTTAAATGTCGCCATTTCTGTGTCAAATGCCATCGCCACGTGGCGATGACTAGGTTAAAAGTCACCGCCACCTAGATTAAAATTTTTAGTTTTTGGATGTGCCATCGAATGTATTTGATAATGGGCAGATTTTGATTCAACATGTATTTATTTGTAGTTGACTTCAAAATTTGTTTCCGCCCGGGCTCGAACCGGCGACCTTTCGCGTGTAAAGCGAACTTGATAACCACTACACTACGGAAACGCATGCTTTTAAATTTATATTTAGCTACTTTAAGGTTTCTTTTCGAGTCCAAAGAAGAGAATTATGGTGTGGCCCACGTATATCGTAGTAATCCGCTATCGAAGATTCAATCTTTTAATAGGTGGAAGTGCTTTTTGTTGTGCAGATCTAATTTGTTCATTTATCTAAGTTTTTACAGAAACCATGCCATGCGGCATATCTTTTCATTGAAATTCTTACATTAATTTCTAAAATTTTAGTAAAAATCTGGTAAGTTAAAATCGAAATGTAAATAATATTTCATCTCATCAAGTTAAATTTATTAAATTATTTTTTAGGTAATCTTGGAACTTAAAAGTCAGTAGCCAAATCCAATTGGTCATTCGGTGAATGTTTCAGCGAACATGATTCTCGAATTCGCTTCCTATTCTTACGAAAATAGGGTCTACCGACTGATTTATCAAACGTTTAACGTTGGGAATATAAAATTCCGTATGCACGATAAAATTAATAATTTTTAATTATTATTGAAATTGCAAAATTGTTTCCGCCCGGGTTCGAACCAGGGACCTTTCGCGTGTGAGGCGAACGTGATAACCACTACACTACGAAAACCTATATGTGAAATGCGTTTTTAAAGTTATTCTTTAGTGTCTTTTTTTCAAATTACTGTTTTGATGCAAAAGCACTTTGCACGTTTTGGCAAAGAAATCTGTTGACGATTTCGTAAAAAAATTGTTCGAAAATCGCAATAGTGTGTATTAATGTGTTACAATACTTTGCGAAGATGCAAGTGCATTTAATTGGACCTCACCAGCCACTGCCATTTACGCCACTTATTAATCAGATAAATTTAATAATTTAACTTTGTATATATAATGATCCAGCCCTACAACTTTTCTTTATTAACAATTTGCGTCATTATCTGTAATTTGTTCACTTTTCGTTTTTACTACGATGTGTGATTTATAAACGATCAGATATTTATTTTTTAAGCAAATTTCAATAATTTAAAAGTCGCCATTTCTGTGGCAAATGCCTACTAGGTTAAAAGTCACCGCCACCTAGATTAAAATTTTAAGTTTTTGGATGTGCCATCGAAATTATTTGATAATGGGCAGATTTTGATTCAACATGTATTTATTTGTAGTTGACTTCAAAATTTGTTTCCGCCCGGGCTCGAACCGGCGACCTTTCGCGTGTAAAGCGAACGTGATAACCACTACACTACGGAAACGCATGCTTTTAAATATATATTTAGCTACTTTAAGGTTTCTTTTCGAGTCCAAAGAAGAGAATTATGGTGTGGCCCACGTATATCGTAGTAATCCGCTATCGAAGATTCAATCTTTTAATAGGTGGAAGTGCTTTTTGTTGTGCAGATCTAATTTGTTCATTTAATCTAAGTTTTTACAGAAACCATCCCATGCGGCATATCTTTTCATTGAAATTCTTAAATTAATTTCTAAAATTTTAGTAAAAATATGTAAGTTAAAATCGATATGTAAATAATATTTCATCTCATCAAGTTAAATTTATTAAATTATTTTTTAGGTAATCTTGGAACTTAAAAGTCAGTAGCCATATCCATTCGGTCATTCGGTGAATGTTTCAGCGAACATGATTCTCGAATTCGCTTCCTATTCTTACGAAAATAGGGTCTACCGACTGATTTATCAAACGTTTAACGTTGGGAATATAAAGATTCCGTATGCACGGTAAAATTAATAATTTTTAATTATTATTGAAATTGCAAAATTGTATTCCGCCCGGGTTCGAACCGGGGACCTTTCGCGTGTGAGGCGAACGTGATAACCACTACACTACGGAAACCTATATGTGAAATGCGTTTTTAAAGTTATTCTTTAGTGTCTTTTTTTTCAAATTACTGTTTTGATGCAAAAGCACTTTGCACGTTTTGGCAAATAAATCTGTTAACGATTTCTTAAAAAAATTGTTCGAAAATCGCAGTAGTGTGTATTAATGTGTTGCAATACTTTGCGAAGATGCAAGTGCATTTTATTGG
>CH002303.1:29497-56129 GCA_000149265.1 Ciona savignyi
CTACCGACTGAGTTAGCAAACGTTTAACGTTGGTAATATAAAGATTCGGTATGCACGGTAAAATTATTAATTTTTATTATTATTGAAATTGCAAAATTGTTTCCGCCCGGGTTCGAATCGGGGACCTTTCGCGTGTGAGGCGAACGTGATAACCACTACACTACAAGAAACCTATATGTGAAATGCGTTTTTAAAGTTATTCATTAGTGTCTTTTTTTCAAATTACTGTTTTGATGCACAAGCACTTTGCACGTTTTGGCAAAGAAATCTGTTAACAATTTCGTAAAAAATTGTTCGAAAATCGCAGTAGTGTGTATTAATGTGTTGCAATACTTTGCGAAGATGCAAGTGCATTTTATTGGACCTCAACCCAGCCACTGCCATTTACGCCACTTATTAATCAGATAAATTTAATAATTTAACTTTGTATATAGAATGATCCAGCCTACAACTTTTCTTTATTAACAATTTGCGTCATTATCTGTAATTTGTTCACTTTTCGTTTTTACTACGATGTGTGATTTATAAACGATCAGATATTTATTTTTTAAGTTAAATGGGATAATTTAAAAGTCGCCATTTCTGTGTCAAATGCCATCGCCACGTGGCGATGACTAGGTTAAAAAAGAGTTACCGCCACCTAGATTAAAATTTTAAGTTTTTGGATGTGCCATCGAAATTATTTGATAATGGGCAGATTTTGATTCAACATGTATTTATTTGTAGTTGATTTCAAAATTTGTTTCCGCCCGGGCTCGAACCGGGGACCTTTCGCATGTAAAGCGAACGTGATAACCGCTACACTACGGAAACGCATGCTTTTAAATATATATTTAGCTACTTTATGGTTTCTTTTCGAGTCCAAAGAAGAGAATAATGGTGTGGCCCACGTATATCGTAGTATTTTGCAATTGAAGATTCAATCTTTTAATAGATGGAAGTGCTTTTTGTGTGCAGATCTAATTTGTTCATTTATGCTAACGTTTTTACAGAAACCACCCCATGCGGCATATCTTTTCATTGAAATTCTTACATTAATTTCTAAAATTTTAGTAAAAATCTGTAAGTTAAAATCGACATGTAAATAATATTTCAACTCATCAAGTTAAATTTAATAAATTATTTTTTAGGTAATCTTGGAACTTAAAAGTCAGTAGCCATATCCATTCGGTCATTCGGTGAATGTTTCAGCGAACATGATTCTCGAATTCGCTTCCTATTCTTACGAAAATAGGGTCTACCGACTGAGTTATCAAACGTTTAACGTTGGGAATATAAAGATTCCGTATGCACGGTAAAATTAATAATTTTTAATTATTATTGAAATTGCAAAATTGTTTCCACCCGGGTTCGAACCGGGGACCTTTCGCGTGTGAGGCGAACGTAATAATTTAAGCATGTTTTTAAATTCTTTCGGACGCAAAATTTTACCCTAAATACCCTAAATAGTCTGGATATTCAGGGCGGTGTGGCAACTGTAGATATTCTGCCATCGTGGAAAACACGACAGCGGTTGTAGGGTTGGTTAATACCGTGGGGCCGACAAATACATGGTAGAGTTTTTCGAAATGTTTTTTAAAACGTTTTCAGTACTCTAAATATTTTAAGCCAATTAAACAACATATTTATTCCAGTATATTAAAAATCACCATTATAGATTACAAACACAAACTAAAATAATTTAATGCTAATTACTCTAATTTTAATTTGCAACATCTTAACAACGTACGGTTGAAACATTGCTGTAGAATTTTCACACAAGATGTCATTCTAGGGGAATTTCCCCGAATTATCCCCCTGGCCCATAATGTACATATCTTGCACTAATACTTTTTTACTGCTATTAATGAATTAGAATGTTGATTTGTGGTTCATAACCAAAAACTTCAATTTTCCATTAAACATACCATTATTGTTTAATTGAGTCTTTATCTCGAGCCTACTTGTAACATTGTAAATATGTTTTTATTCAAATCCAAACTCATGTGTCGTCAGTTCAAAAACCCTTTACGAACGTCTACGAATGCATTTGAAAAATTAACATTCTTAGCAATTCATAATGTAAGCAATAACAGTGTGTACGTTGAACAAAGCCAGCGAAAGCGGAACTCCTGTTTCAATGTCAGGTTTGTAAGGAACAATCGCGCAAGATAGACCAAGATGCCGCTACAAACCAATGATGTAATGCAGTTGCTGGTGACTTTAGCACAAGAGGAAAATATCAAAGTGACGGTGACTCAGTCATTACGTGGTGGCCTACTTGCTGGTGTTGGTGCGTTTGCTGGTGGTTTAATTGGAGGGCCTGTCGGCATGGCAATTGGTGAGCTTAGTTTACTCTGTGATATTTATACTGTACCCCGTGCATGAAAAACATAAGAGGCGTTACCAACTGGAAAATAATAGACTTTGTAGCAAGTACCATAATGATTTGCTTTTTATTTCACAAATTACACACAAAAAGCTGCACAGAACATTGTAAACGACTATATAATATTAAGTAGCTTGGCAGCAGCATTTTATAGAATCCTTTTTTTAAAAAAGTACCCCATTTCGCCCTTAGCAAATGATGACAGTTTACTAGCTCCACACATCCATTGGGTAACTTTCTGCTAACAGGCATTGCTTTGATCCAATGGGGGTTCATCTAAAAGAGCCAAATATGCAACACCGCCACATCCAGTATACAACTTTACAGATTACATTCATATCCATTGAATTTAGTAGTTTAGTTTATTTATTTTTTGCCCTAGTATTAAAAAATGGCAAGCAAATAAAATAACGACAGGGGAACGAACATAAAAAGATGGCAAAACAAACAGTCGTTAAAACACATCATTGAAAAAAAAGGTTTTTTAATAAATATAGTGGACGCGGCCACCAAACCTAGGCGAAAGAACAATAATGTGCAAACAAAATTTAATTAAAACCAAACAATATAAAGCCCTGAAAAAGAGTGTGCGGTAAATCGCGACCAGTACTGAGGGGGAGCCGGCTTTAAAAGGTGTGGCCCGAAAGCGTAGACCAGTGGAAAAAGAAAAACCCCTAAAATGAAATTCCCTTAATGTCAGATTACACTATTAGTTTCAAGCACACTTACTGGGGCAATTATTTTAAACTTTAAACAAAGGTATTGGGCTTTTGTTTGGTTAGACAGCCATTACATGGTGTAATTCTACCAAGTTTAACAATTGTATTTAAAATGTAAAACAAATTATGATGTCACAGGTGCCAGTGTTGGGGGAATAGCTGGAGCTGCTACCAGCCAAGAATTTCAACCTTTGTATGTCGTCATAAAACAGCTTCCTGCCCCACAAAAGCAAGAATTAGAAAAGCGAGTGATGAATATAATATCAGGCTTTGAGCCGCAGGATGCACTGGCACTGCTAGCTCTGGTGCATGGAAGTGCTGCAATCAAAGTAAAGATCATATCGGCCATGACCGACTTCTTCACTTCTAGCTTGGGTTACCAAATTCAGAATTAATTTTTTTTAAATCTTTATCCGTTTATATTATTAATCAATGATATTATCTTTAATTATCCAATAATTGATGTATTTCTAACCAAACCTAATTTCTAATCCTCCTGCATTGGTCTTATTAACACTGTGAAAATAACCACTTCTTTTTAATAATGTACCCAAAGCTGATGCCTAGCATCTTTTTATCACTTGCACATATCGCCATGTAATAAAAATAAAAGGGTTTTATAGCTTTATTTACGACCAGAAACAAACATTTAAAAACACAATAAGTTGAGAACAATCCAAATAAGTAGTGGAGCTGCATGGGCAGACCTTCACAGGTGATCAACTTCACAGTAACTGTTGCTTGGGGGACTTATCTGTTGTGGGTATTATGTAGATATATATGGTGGTGGGGTAGAGGTTGCGAGAAGCAATGCATTTCATCCAGGATTTTGCAGGAATACATACATTGCATCTCATGGTGGTTTAGTTCATACCAAGTTTCTACATTTTAGAATCCTTACATTCTGCTAAGTTTCATACTTGGGGGAGAAAAACAATCTAGAGTTAGTATGTGGGCGGCAAGAAGCAGATTACCTCCCCATTATTTGGTATGATGTAAATTACATACTAATACGCTGTAATCGGATTACCTATGCCTCCAGTGCCAATGTGTTATTGTATAGAGAATTTGCAGCTGTTTTAGTTGAACCAATTGTTGCAGCTGTTCACCACTGGGTTTAGGGGACGTCGGCTTAACACACAATGGTCTATCCAGCTACTAGTTTAGAACCTACAACTTGCAGTGATGGAGTTATTATAGCGGAGGTATAATATAGCAGTAAAATACAAGTATTGATGTCGACTGGTCTTGGTAGAAAGCCACTGCACCACGTCAAGGTGCCAGTCAAAGCAGTGGGTTTCTCAGACCAGGAGAAACCCTTGCATGGATAGACATCATCACCATGCAAGG
Organism: Ciona savignyi; assembly: GCA_000149265.1. NCBI lineage: Eukaryota > Metazoa > Chordata > Ascidiacea > Phlebobranchia > Cionidae > Ciona > Ciona savignyi. Next base: position 33,935 of record CH002303.1, read on the forward strand.
AAAACACTGGCTGGGTGAACCACTGGAATGCATACTACTGTATACAATCCAGTGGTTCAACCGATTGTTACCTAGTTCAGCCACAATTATTCACAAAATGATAGCATCAACAATTTAAATAAAACAATGCTTAATGAATGAACTACATATCAAAACTGCACTCATTTTCTTAACCACACTATATACAGTTTAATAAACGAACTAAAGCAATGCTGAATTGAAATAATTCGAAAAGAATTGGATTACCAGAATGAAAGCGGACGTTGTACTATCAAAAGCAGCTTTGATTTGTGCTCAAATGATGAAACATGCAAAAAACAATTTGCCCTCTTTGTGAATAAAACACAAATCTCACATTAACAAAAATGTTGTTTTCCAAACGAAGCTTTATATATATAACAAGGGTCAGCTCTATTCTGTAAATACAAATAGAAGATCTACTGAACATGCACAAAACTAGATACACAACTATGATCAGGTTTTCAAGCATAGAATATTTTCTGATAATTTCAGGTAACACGCACACAAACAAACAAAGAGGTTGAAAGTTACTGCAATACCGCGCAATCAAATTTGCACCATTTAAAAGAGTTATGGCATGAATGTAGTATTTCAATATGCCGCACATTGCTGGATGTAAGTGCCAAATAGGCTGGTAGCATTAGCGCAAGTCGAAACACAAACATTATCAATATGAAAAGAAACGCACATTAAAGACAAATGATATTTATATAATTCACAGCTGCAATGAATAAAGTAAAAAAATTGTTGAAACATGAACTCTCAACATAGACATATTAACTGGACAGTTTAAAATTGAGGAAACATTTGCATCAATAAATCACGTTGCACGGTTACTTGCACATATCAGTTATTGCACCCAATGCTTTACGCAGTTCAAGTCTGCAACTAATATTGGAAAACCCATAGTAGCATCAATGTATCTTAACACACCACATTTCTTTGACAGTACGAGTGGAGTATAAGAATTACTGGTCACTTTGTATCTGCAAACTTGTTAAAGCATGTCTACACATCACATTATCATTTTACAATTATTTACCATGTAACATGCTTTATGAAAATTGCCGGAAAAGTACATCATTACCAGAGATAGATTTGCAAAGATTCTTTACTTTCAGCCGGGTCATTTATGAAATTGGTTTCCAATTGAACGAACTCTGTAACTCAATAAAAATGGTTGCGAATAATTAAGATTTACCGTCAATTGAACTTCTTCTGTGATTGAGTGGAGTAAAAGTGGTTTCATTGGCATCACGTCTTATTGTCACTGCTACATAAAAACAAGGTTTGCAACTACGCCTAGCGTTTCACAAGCTTTTTATGATCGTTTGGCATATTCACCATAGACTACCCACAACATTATTATTGCAACAAATGCTTTGTGCCAGCTTACTTAAACACCCACCTCGAGTATACAAATTGCTTGCAAAAATAATGAACAAAATGTATTTTGATTTTTTATGAATTTTTAGCATGATTGAAATAATAGAATTATATATTAACTAAATCTGCAAACAAACTTTTTAAACATTTGTATACCCAACATGTAACCTTTTTAATATATATACCAGAAAACAACCTTTGTCAAATCCACAAAATGAAAATTAAAACAGTAAACTGTTACCGGAGATACAATAGCGAGGATTCTTTACTTTCAGCCGTGACGTTTTGTGAACCGGTTTTTCAGTTGAAACTCTAACTCAATAAATATGGTTGCGAAAAAACACCAATTTTTACCATTTGTGTAAACTTCTTTAGCTATTGTGGGTTAGTTGGGTAAGAAGATCCAGGGAAAGTGATTAGTCCTTTATCCCTGCCTTTTTCGTTTCGTCTCCCCTGATTTTCACTGTTGCTCAAAAATAAAGAGTTTTCGCAACTACGCCTATTCCACCAATCGTATTAATCCAACATTTAAATACCAACTTGTAAATCTGATTATTTTCACAATGAACAACAATCCACGGTAATATTCCCACATTATTATTGCACTTAATGCTCTGTGACACTTCTTTCTGCAAATATACTTGGAAAAAACATAGCAACCAATTTCTTACCATTGCTAAACAAATAAATCTTTTAACTTTACCGCACCACAAATGGAGTGTTAGAATTTGATGTCCGTTTACAATGCGTCGGAATATAAAGGAAATCTGTAATGTGTTTTAAAGCATGCCTATACAGATATTATTTAATGATACCACATAACACACTTTGTGAAATGTATACAAATGCCAAAAATTTGATTACCGGACATTGATTAGCGATTCTTCTTTACTTTCAGTTGTTTCTTTTGCGTTATTACTTTTCAATTGAAGAAACTCTGTAACTCAATGAATATGGTTGCAAAAAAAAACCCAATTATTACCGTTTGTGTGTAAACTTCTTTAGCTATTGTGGGTTAGTTGGGTTAGAAGATCCAGGGAAAGTGATTAGTCATTCATCCCCTTTTTTCGTTGGTCTTCCCTGATTTTCACTGTTACTCAAAAATAAAGAGTTTTCGCAACTACGCCTATTGCACCAATCTTTATTCAAATCAACATTGACATTCACCAACTTGTAAATTTATCACCCAGAAATACCATTCACATTGTTCATCAAATGAACCACATTCCACGATTATATTCCAACACCAATACTGTGCACATAATGCTCTTGTGACCCAATGTGATTACGCAGTTTCATTCTGCAACTACTATTGGAAAACCCATAGCATCAATGTATCTTAACACCACATTTCTTTGACAGCACGAGTGGAGTATAACAATTACTGGTCACTTTGTGTCTGCAAACTTGTTAAAGCATGTCTACACACAAATTTTATTTTCATTGTATACCAGAGAACACCTTTTGTTATTGTAAATAAATTGAAGTACATCATACCAAACATGGAAGGACAATTCTTTTAGCCGTGTCATTGTGTGAACTGGTTTCCATGCGGTGTAACTCTGTAACTCAACAAAATGGTTGCGAAAATACATTCAGCATTTACCGTCCATGTAAACTTCTTTTGCGATTGTGGATAACAGTTTTGCGTCGAGAAATGTGATTTTAGTTCCTCATCGCCACCGTTTTCGGTTGTATCTCTGCTTATTGTCACTGCTCTTTAAAAACAAGGAGTTTTCGCAACTACGCCTATTCCACCAATGTTTTATTCAATTTGACAACGACATACCAACTTGCAAAACTGATTATGTTCACCCGAAAGTATCATTCACAAATTCGCATTAAATGAACCACGGTCCACGGTTATATTCCCACATTATTATTGCACTTAATGCTCTGTGACACTTACATAGCAACCAATTTCTTACCATTGCTAAACAAATAAATCTTTCAACTTTGCCGCACAAATGGAGTATTAGAATTTGATGTCCGTTTACAAAGCGTCGGAATATAAAAGAAATCTGTAATGTGTTTTAAAGCATGCCTATACACATCTTATTTATAACTTCTTACACACTTTGTGAAATGTATATAAATGCCAAAAATTGGATTACCGAACATTGATTAGCGATTCTTCTTTACTTTCAGTTGTTTCTTTTGCGTAATTACTTTTCAATTGAAGAAACTCTGTAACTCAATAAATATGGTTGCGAAAAAACCCAATTTTTACCGTTTGTGTGTAAACTTCTTTAGCTATTGTGGGTTAGAAGACTTCGGTTAGAAGATCCAAGGAAAGTAATTAGTCCTTCATCTCTACCTTTTTTGTTTCGTCTCCCCTGATTTTCACTGTTACTCAAAAATAAAAGAGTTTTTGCAACTACACCTATTGCACCAATCTTTATTCAAATCAACATTGACATACCAACTTGTAAATTTATCAACCAGAAATACCATTTACATTTTTCATCAATAAAACCACGTTCCACGATTATATTCCAACACCACAATATTGTGCAACATCGTTTATAAAATATGCAAAAATATTGCCAAAAAGTACATCATTACTAGAGATAGATTTGCAAAGATTCTTTACTTCCAGCCGGGTCATTTATGAAATTGGTTTCCAATTGAACGAACTCTGTAACTCAATAAAAATGGTTGCAAATAATTAAGATTTACCGTCAATTGAACTTCTTCTGTGATTGAGTGGAGTAAAAGTGGTTTCATTGGTATCACGTCTTATTGTCACTGCTACATAAAAACAAGGTTTGCAACTACGTCTAGCGTTTCACAAGCTTTTTATCATCGTTTGGCATATTCAACATAGAACTTATTATTGCAACTAATGCTTTGTGCCAGTTTACTTAAAAACCCACCTCCAGTATCCAAATTGCTTGCAAATAATGAACAAAATGTATTTTGATTTTTATGAATTTTTAAAGCATGATTGGAATAATAAAATTCTATATATATATATTAAGTAATCTGCAAACTCTTTAAACATTTCTATACAAAATATGTAACCTTTTTAATATATATATACCATAAAACAACTTTGTCAAATCCACAAAATGAAAGGTAAAACAGTAAACTGTTACCAGAGATACATTAGCGATACTTCTTTACTTTCAGCCGTGACATTTTGTGAACTGGTTTTTCAGTTGAAACTCTGTAACTCAATAAATATGGTTGCGAAAAAACACCAATTAATTACCGTTTGTGTGTAAACTTCTTTAGCTATTGTGGGTTAGTTGGGATTGGAGATCCAGGGAAAGTGATTGGTCCTTTACCCCCGCCTTTTTCGTTTGTCTCCCCTGATTTTCATTGTTGCTCAAAAATAAAGAATTTTCGCAACTACGCCTATTCCACCAATCTTTATTCAAATAAACATTGACATACCAACTTGTAAATTTATCACCCAGAATTACCATTCACATTTTTCATCAAATAAACCACGTTCCACGATTATATTCCAAAACCAATACTGTGCACTTTAATGCTCTTGTGACCCAATGTTATTAGGCAGTTTAAGTCTGCAACTACTATTGGAAAACCCATAACATCAATGTACCTTAACACACCACATTTCTTTGACAGCACGAGTGGAGTATAAGAATTACTGGTCACTTTGTATCTGCAAACTTGTTAAAGCACGTCTACACACAAATTTTATTTTCATTGTATACCAGAGAACACCTTGTGTTATTGTAAATAAATTGAACTACATCATACCAAACATGATTAAGGACAATTCTTTCAGCCGTGTCATTGTGTGAACTGGTTTCAACGCGGTGTAACTCTGTAACTCAACAAAATGGTTGCGAAAATACATTCAGCATTTACCGTCCATGTAAACTTCTTTTGCGATTGTGGATAACAGTTTTGCGTCGAGAAATGTGATTTTAGTTCCTCATCGCCACCGTTTTCGGTTGTATCTCTGCTTATTGTCACTGCTCTTTAAAAACAAGGAGTTTTCGCAACTACGCCTATTTCACCAATCTTATTAATCCAACATTTAAATACCAACTTGTAAGTCTGATTATTTTCACAATGAACAACAATCCACGGTAATATTCCCACATTATTATTGCACTTAATGCACGTTTATCTATACCAAACGAATGGAGTATTAAAATTTGATGTCCGTTCACAATGCGTCGGAATATTAAAGCCATCTGTAATGTGTTTTAAAGCATGCCTATAACATACACATATTATTTATAACTTCTAACACACTTTGTAAAATGTATACAAATGCCAAAAATTGGATTACCGAACATTGATTAACGATTCTTCTTTACTTTCAGTTGTTTCTTTTGCGTAATTACTTTTCAATTGAGGAACTCTGTAACTCATAAAAATGGTTGCGAGAAAAAAAACCAATTATTACCGTTTGTGTGTAAACTTCTTGAGCTATTGTGGGTTAGAAGATCCAGGGAAAGTGATTAGTCATTCATTTCTACCTTTTTCGTTTGTCTCCTTAGTTTCACTGCTACTCAAAAATAAAGAGTTTTCGCAACTACGCCCATTGCACCAATCTTTATCAAATCAACATTGACATACCAACTTGTAAATTTATCACCCAGAATTACCATTCACATTTTTCATCAAATGAACCACGTTCCACGATTATATTCCAACACCAATATTGTGCACTTTAATGCTCTTGTAAACCAATGTTATTACGCAGTTTCATTCTGCAACTAATATTGGAAAACCCATAGCATCAATGTATCTTAACACACCACATTTCATTGACAGCACGAGTGGAGGGAGTATAAGAATTACTGGTCACTTTGTATCTGCAAACTTGTTAAAGCACGTCTACACACAAATTTTATTTTCATTGTATACCAGAGAACACCTTTTGTTATTGTAAATAAAAATTGCATTGAACTACATCATACCAAACATGACTAAGGACAATTGTTTGCTTTTAACCGTGTGATTGTGTGAACTGGTTTCCACGCGGTGCTACTCTGTAACTCAACAAAATGGTTGCGAAAATACATTCAGCATTTACCGTCAATGTAAACTTCTTTTGCGATTGTGAATAAGAGTTTTGCGTCCAGAAATGTGATTTTAGTTCCTCATTGCCACCGTTTTCGGTTGTATCTCTGCTTATTGTCACTGCTCTTTAAAAACAAGGAGTTTCGCAACTACGCCTATTTCACCAATCTTATTAATCCAACATTTAAATACCAACTTGTAAATCTGATTATTTTCACAATGAACAACAATCCACGGTTTATTCCCACATTATTATTGCACTTAATGCACGTTTATCTATACCAAACGAATGGAGTATTAGAATTTGATGTCCGTTCACAATGCTTCAGAACATTAAAGAAATTTACAATGTGTTTTAAAGCATGCCTATACACACATCATTTATAACTTCTAAGACACTTTGTGAAACATATATAAATGCTAAAAATTGGATTACCGAACATTGATTAGCGATTCTTCTTTACTTTCAGTTGTTTCTTTTGCGTAATTACTTTTCAATTGAAGAAACTCTGTAACTCGATGAATATGGTTGCGAAAAAACACCAATTATTTACCGTTTGTGTGTAAACTTCTTTATCTATCGTGGGTTAGTTGGGTTTGGAGATCCAGGGAAAGTGATTAGTCATTCATCCCCTTTTTTCGTTTCGTCTCCCCTGATTTTCACTGTTGCTCAAAAATAAAGAATTTTCGCAACTACGCCCATTGCACCAATCTTTATCAAATCAACATTGACATACCAACTTGTAAATTTATCACCCAGAAATACCATTCACATTTTTCATCAAATGAACCACGTTCCACGATTATATTCCAACACCAATACTGTGCACATAATGCTCTTGTGACCCAATGTTATTACGCAGTTTCATTCTGCAACTAATATTGGAAAACCCATAGCATCAATGTACCTTAACACACCACATTTCTTTGACAGTACGAGTGGAGTATAAGAATTACTGGTCACTTTGTATCTGCAAACTTGTTAAAGCAGGTCTCACACTATTTTATTTTCATTGTATACCAGAGAACACCTTGTGTTATTGTAAATAAATTGAAGTACATCATACCAAACATGATTAAGGATAATTCTTTTAGCCGTGTGATTGTGTGACCTGGTTTCCACGCGGTGCTACTCTGTAACTCAACAAAATGGTTGCGAAAATACATTCAGCATTTACCGTCCATGTAAACTTCTTTTGCGATTGTGGATAACAGTTTTGCGTCGAGAAATGTGATATTAGTTCCTCATCGCCACCGTTTTCGGTTGTATCCATGCTTATTGTCACTGCTCTTTAAAAACAAGATGTTTCGCAACTACGCCTATTTCACCAATCTTATTAATCCAACATTTAAATACCAACTTGTAAGTCTGATTATTTTCACAATGAACAACAATCCACGGTAATATTCCCACATTATTATTGCACTTAATGCTCTGTGACACTTCTTTCTGCAAATATACTTGGAAAAAACATAGCAACCAATTTCTTACCATTGCTAAACAAATAAATCTTTCAACTTTAACGCACCACAAATGGAGTGTTAGAATTTGATGTCCGTTTACAATGCGTCGGAATATAAAAGAAATCTGTAATGTGTTTTAAAGCATGCCTATACACATATTATTTAAAAATAATACCACATAACACACTTTGTGAAATGTATATAAATGCCAAATATTGGATTACCGAACATTGATTAGCGATTCTTCTTTACTTTCAGTCGTTTCTTTTGCGTAATTACTTTTCAATTGAAGAAACTCTGTAACTCAACAAAATGGTTGCGAAAAAACCCAATTTTTACCGTTTGTGTAAACTTCTTGAGCTATTGTGGGTTAGAAGACTTGGGTTAGAAGATCCAGGGAAAGTGATTAGTCATTCATCTCTACCTTTTTTGTTTCGTCTCCTTATTTTCACTGTTACTCAAAAATAAAAGAGTTTTCGCAACTACGCCTATTTCACCAATCTTTATTCAAATCAACATTTAAATACCAACTTGTAAATCTGATTATTTTCACAATGAACAACAATCCACGGTAATATTCCCACATTATTATTGCACTTAATGCACGTTTATCTATACCGCACGAATGGAGTATTAGAATTTGATGTCCGTTTACAAAGCGTCGGAATATAAAAGAAATCTGTAATGTGTTTTAAAGCATGCCTATACACATATTATTTAAAAATAATACCACATAACACACTTTGTGAAATGTATATAAATGCCAAAAATTGGATTACCGAACATTGATTAGCGATTCTTCTGTACTTTCAGTCGGGTCTTTTATTGGTTTTCAATTGAAGGAACTCTCTGTAACTCAATAAATATGGTTGCAAAAAAACACCAATTATTTACCGTTTGTGTGTAAACTTCTTTAGCTATTGTGGGTTAGAAGACTTGGGTAAGAAGATCCAGGGAAAGTGATTAGTCATTCATCTCTACCTTTTTCGTTTCGTCTCCCCTGATTTTCACTGTTGCTCAAAAATAAAGAGTTTTCGCAACTACGCCTATATCACCAATCTTTATTCAAATCAACATTGACATACCAACTTGTAAATTTGATCACCTAGAAATACCATTCACATTTTTCATCAAATGAACCACGTTCCACGATTATATTTCAACACCAAGTATTGTGCAACATCGTTTATGAAATATGCAAAAATATTGCCAAAAAGTACATCATTACCAGAGATAGATTGCAAAGATTATTTACTTCCAGCCGGGTCATTTATGAAATTGGATTTCAATTGAACGAACTCTGTAACTCAATAAAAATGGTTGCGAATAATTAAGATTTACCGTCAATTGAACTTCTTCTGCGATTGAGTGGAGTAAAAGTGGTTTCATTGGTATCACGTCTTATTGTCACTGCTACATAAAAACAAGGTTTGCAACTACGTCTAGCGTTTCACAAGCTTTTTATGATTGTTTGGCATATTCACCATAGGACTACCCACAACATTATTATTGCAACAAATGCTTTGTGCCAGTTTACTTAAACACCCACCACAAGTATACAAATTGCTTGCAAATAATGAACAAAATGCATTTTGATTTTTATGAATTTTTAAAGCATGAAAGTAATCTGCAAACTTCTTAAACATTTTTATACCCAATATGTAACCTTTTTAATGTATATATACCATAAAAACAACCTTTGTGAAATCCACAAAATGAAAAGTAAAACAGTAAACTGTTACCGGAGATACAATAGCGAGGATTCTTTACTTTCAGCCGTGACGTTTTGTGAACTGGTTTATCAGTTGAAACTCTGTAACTCAATGAATATGGTTGCGAAAAAACACCAATTATTTACCGTTTGTGTAAACTTCTTTAGCTACTGTGGGTTAGTTGGGTTGGGAGATCCAGGGAAAGTGATTAGTCCTTCATGCCCGCCTTTTTCGTCGTCTCCCCTGATTTTCACTGCTGCTCAAAAATAAAGAGTTTTCGCAACTACGCCCATTGCACCAATCTTTATTCAAATCAACATTGACATACCAACTTGTAAATTTATCACCCAGAATTACCATTCACATTTTTCATCAAATGAACCACATTCCACGATTATATTCCAACACGAATATTGTGCACTTAATGCTCTTGTGACCCAATGTTATTACGCAGTTTCATACTGCAACTAATATTGGAAAACCCATAGCATCAATGTTCCTTAACACACCACATTTCTTTGACAGCAAGAGTGGAGTATAAGAATTACTGGTCACTTTGTATCTGCAAACTTGTTAAAGCATGTCTACACACAAATTTTATTTTCAATGTACACCAGAGAACCCCTTTTGTTATTGTAAATAAATTGAAGTACATCATACCAAACATGGAAGGACAATTCTTTTAGCCGTGTCATTGTGTGAACTGGTTTCCACGCGGTGCTACTCTGTAACTCAACAAAATGGTTGCGAAAATACATTCAGCATTTACCGTCCATGTAAACTTCTTTTGCGATTGTGGATAACAGTTTTGCGTCCAGAAATGTGATAGTAGTTCCTCATCGCCACCGTTTTCATTTGTATCCCTGCTTATTGTCACTGCTCTTTAAAAACAAGGAGTTTCGCAACTACTACTATTCCACCAATGTTTTATTCAATTTGACAACGACATACCAACTTGCAAAACTGATTATGTTCACCCAGAATTATCATTCACAAATTCGCATTAAATGAACCACGGTCCACGGTTAAATTCCCACATTATTATTGCACTTAATGCTCTGTGACACTTCTTTCTGCAATATACTTGGAAAAAACATAGCAACCAATTTCTTACCATTGCTAAAAGTCTTTCAACTTTACCGCACCACAAATGGAGTGTTAGAATTTTATGTAGTTTACAATGCGTCGGAATATAAAAGAAATCTGTAATGTGTTTTAAAGCATGCCTATACACATATAATTTATACCACATAACACACTTTGTGAAATGTATACAAATGCCAAAAATTTGATTACCGAACATTGATTAGCGATTCTTCTTTACTTTCAGTTGTTTCTTTTATTACTTTTCAATTGAAGAAACTCTGTAACTCAATAAAATGGTTGCGAAAAAAAAACCCAATTTTTACCGTTTGTGTAAACTTCTTGAGCTATTGTGGGTTAGTTGGGTTAGAAGATCCAGGGAAAGTGATTAGTCATTCATCTCTACCTTTTTCGTTTCGCCTCCTTATTTTCACTGTTACTCAAAAATAAAAGAGTTTTCGCAACTACGCCTATTGCACCAATCTTTATTCAAATTAACATTGACATACCAACTTGTAAATTTATCACCCAGAAATACCAACATTGTTAATGAAGTATGCAAAAATATTGCCAAAAAGTACATCATTACCAGAGATAGATTTGCAAAGATTATTTACTTCCAGCCGGGTCATTTATGAAATTGGATTTCAATTGAACGAACTCTGTAACTCAATAAAAATGGTTGCGAATAATTAAGATTTACCGTCAATTGAACTTCTTCTGTGATTGAGTGGAGTAAAAGTGGTTTCATTTTGGTATCACGTCTTATTGTCACTGCTACATAAAAACAAGGTTTGCAACTACGTCTAGCGTTTCACAAGCTTTTTATCATCGTTGGGCATATTCACCATTAGAACTACCCACAACATTATTATTGCAACTAATGCTTTGTGCCAGTTTACTTAAACACCCACCTCAAGTATCCAAATTGCTTGCAAATAATGAACAAAATGTATTTTGATTTTTATGAATTTTTAAAGCATGATTGGAATAATAGAATTATATATTTAACGAAATCTGCAAACTTTTTAAACATTTGTATACCCAACATGTAACCTTTTTAATATATATACCATAAAACAACCTTTGTGAAATCCACAAAATGAAAAGTAAAACAGTAAACTGTTACCGGAGATACAATAGCGAGGATTCTTTACTTTCAGCCGTGACGTTTTGTGAACTGGTTTTTCAGTTGAAACTCTGTAACTCAATAAATACGGTTGCGAAAAAACACCAATTATTTACCGTTTGTGTGTAAACTTCTTTAGCTATTGTGGGTTAGTTGGGTTTGGAGATCCAGGGAAAGTGATTAGTCCTTTATTCCCGCCTTTTTCGTTTGTCTCCCATGATTTTCACTTTTGCTCAAAAATAAAGAATTTTACGCAACTACGCCTATTGCACCAATCTTTATTCAAATAAACATTGACATACGAACTTGTAAATTTATCACCCAGAAATAACATTCACATTTTTCATCAAATGAACCACATTCCACGATTATATTCCAACACCAATACTGTGCACTTTAATGCTCTTGTGACCCAATGCTTTATGCAGTTTCATTCTGCAACTACTATTGGAAAACCCATAGCATCAATGTATCTTCACACCACATTTCTTTGACAGCACGAGTGGAGTATAACAATTACTGGTCACTTTGTATCTGCAAACTTGTTAAAGCAGGTCTATTTCAACATACCAGAGCACACCTTTTGTTATTGTAAATAAAAATTGCATAGAAGTACATCATACCAAACATGATTAAGGATAATTCTTTCAGCCGTGTGATTGTGTGAACTGGTTTCCACGCGGTGTAACTCTGTAACTCAACAAAATGGTTGCGAAAATACATTCAGCATTTACCGTCAATGTAAACTTCTTTTGCGATTGTGGATAACAGTTTGTTTTGCGTTAACTTTACCGCACTTCGATTACCGAACATTGATTAGCGATTCTTCTTTACTTTCAGTCGTTTCTTTTGCGTTATTACTTTTCAATTGAAGAAACTCTGTAACTCAACAAAATGGTTGCGAAAATACATTCAGCATTTACCGTCCATGTAAACTTCTTTTGCGATTGTGGATAACAGTTTTGCGTCCAGAAATGTGATATTAGTTCCTCATCGCCACCGTTTTCGGTTGTATCTCTGCTTATTGTCACTGCTCTTTAAAAACAAGGAGTTTCGCAACTACGCCTATTCCACCAATCTTATTAATCCAACATTTAAATACCAACTTGAAAATCTGATTATTTTCACAATGAACAACAATCCACGGTTTATTCCCACATTATTATTGCACTTAATGGACGTTTATCTATACCGCACGAATGGAGTATTAGAATTTGATGTCCGTTTACAAAGCGTCGGAATATTAAAGAAATCTGTAATGTGTTTTAAAGCATGCCTATACAGATATTATTTAATGATACCACATAACACACTTTGTGAAATGTATATAAATGCCAAAAATTGGATTACCGAACATTGATTAGCGAGCGATTCTTCTTTACTTTCAGTTGTTTCTTTTATTACTTTTCAATTGAAGAAACTCTAACTCAATAAAATGTTTGCGAAAAAACACCAATTATTTACCGTTTGTGTGTAAACTTCTTTAGCTCATGTGGGTTAGTTGGGTTAGAAGATCCAGGGAAAGTGATTAGTCATTCATCTCTGCCTTTTTCGTTCGTCTCCCCTGATTTTCACTGTTACTCAAAAAAAAGAGTTTTCGCAACTACGCCTATTTCACCAATCTTTATTTAAATCAACATTGACATACCAACTTGTAAATTTATCACCCAGAAATACCAACATTGTTAATGAAGTATGCAAAAATGTTGCCAAAAAGTACATCATTACCAGAGAAAGATTTGCAAAGATTATTTACTTCCAGCCGGGTCATTTATGAAATTGGTTTCCAATTGAACGAACTCTGTAACTCAATAAAAATGGTTGCGAATAATTAAGATTTACCGTCAATTCAACTTCTTCTGCGATTGAGTGGAGTAAAAGTGGTTTCATTGGTATCACGTCTTATTGTCACTGCTACATAAAAACAAGGTTTGCAACTACGCCTAGCGCTTCACAAGCTTTTTATCATCGTTTGGCATATTCAACATAGAACTTATTATTGCAACTAATGCTTTGTGCCAGTTTACTTAAAAACCCACCTCCAGTATCCAAATTGCTTGCAAATAATGAACAAAATGTTTTTTGAGTTTTATGAATTTTTAAAGCATGATTGAAATAATAGAATTATATATTTAACTAAATCTGCAAACTTTTTAAACATTTGTATACCCAACATGTAACCTTTTTAATATATATACCATAAAAACAACCTTTGTCAAATCCACAAAATGAAAAGTAAAACAGTAAACTGTTACCAGAGATACATTAGCGAGGATTCTTTACTTTCAGCCGTGACGTTTTGTGAACTGGTTTTTCAGTTGAAACTCTGTAACTCAATAAATATAGTTGCAAAAAAGACCCCAATTTTTACCGTTTGTGTAAACTTCTTTAGCTATTGTGGGTTAGTTGGGTTTGGAGATCCAGGGAAAGTGATTAGTCATTCATCCCCGCCCTTTTTCGTTTGTCTCCCCTGATTTTCACTGTTGCTCAAAAATAAAGAATTTTCGCAACTACGCCCATTGCACCAATCTTTATCAAATCAACATTGACATACCAACTTGTAAATTTATCACCCAGAATTACCATTCACATTTTTCATCAAATGAACCACGTTCCACGATTATATTCCAACACCAATACTGTGCACTTAATGCTCTTGTGACCCAATGTGATTACGCAGTTTCATTCTGCAACTACTATTGGAAAACCCATAGCATCAATGTATCTTCACACCACATTTCTTTGACAGCACGAGTGGAGTATAAGAATTACTGGTCACTTTGTGTCTGCAAACTTGTTAAAGCAGGTCTCACACAAATTTATTTCATTGTATACCAGAGAACACCTTGTGTTATTGTAAATAAATTGAAGTACATCATACCAAAGATGGAAGGACAATTCTTTGCTTTTAGCCGTTTGATTGTGTGAACTGGTTTCCACGCGGTGCTACTCTGTAACTCAACAAAATGGTTGCGAAAATACATTCAGCATTTACCGTCACATGTAGAACTTCTTTTGCGATTGTGGATAACAGTTTGTTTTGCGTTAACTTTACCGCACTTCGATTACCGAACATTGATTAGCGATTCTTCTTTACTTTCAGTCGTTTCTTTTGCGTTATTACTTTTCAATTGAAGAAACTCTGTAACTCAATAAAATGGTTGCGAAAAACACCAATTATTTATCTTTTGTGTGTAAACTTCTTTAGCTATTGGGGGTTAAAAGAGTTGGATAACTAAATGCTGTTGTGACACATTATTCTCATGTTGACATTCCAAAACAATTTAGGACAATTGGAGTAATAAAACTCTGGAAGAAATCTGCAAACTTTAACGTTAAACAATTCTATTAAGAACAGCTTACACTTTTTTTCTGAAAACCCCATAAATAAAAATTGCCAAAAACTTTTACCGAAAATGGACCAGGGAATATTCTTTACTTTCTGCAGTGTCATCATGATACATCTATCATTTCCGTCTGTGTAAACTTGTTTAGTGAACGTGGAATAAAACAAGTTTGTGTTTGAATATTCACCCAAGAGGTGATTAGTAGTTCGACATCACTATCATTTTATTTGTGGTCTCTTCCTGAAGTCACTGCTATTCAAAAACAAGAGTTTCGCAGCTACACCTAGTTTTAAATTTTTTACAGGAGTCATTTTCATTAGTTTTTTTTATAAATCTTACAAGGATTCGTGAGGTTTCTTTACATTCAGTGGTGTCATCATGTGTAGTTTTCAATTGATGAAACTCTATAACTCTATTAAAATGATTGCGAAAAAACAATTATTAATCACCGTCCAATTAAGCTTCTTTTGCGATTGTGTAATAGGTGATTTGTGTTTGATCATCCAGGAAATGACATGTAGTCCTTTATCGCCAGATGTCATTGGCATCACGTCTTATCGTCTTTGCTACTTAAAACAAGAGTTTTGCAAATACGCCTAGAGCTTCACAAGCTTTTTATGATAGATTTTACATTCATCACAGAAGTACCCACAACATTATTGCACTGAATGCTCGATGCCAGTTAAAATAGTACATTTGCAACCCGCGGGACTTTTTTATTGCCAAGATTGAAATAAAAGCATTTGGAGTAATAGAATTCCAGATTTATATTAGCCATTTTATCTACTTTGATATTAGCCATTTATCTCCACCATTTTCATGTTGTCGGGTCTTATGGTCACTACCACTCAAAAAAACAAATTGTTTTCGCAACCACCCCTATTGCACCAATATATTATCAATCTTTCACCAACCACATTGCGAGTTGTTAGCTGCCCACATTAGTATTGCACTCAATGCTCTTTCAATCTGCAAACAAACTTGGAAACTCATTGCTATTTAAAGAAATCTGCTGCCATGTTTAGGCTTAAATGTCATTTAAAATTGATTACCGAACATTAGCGATGTTGCTTTACTTGCAGCTGTGTCATGATGTGAACTGGTTATCAGAAGCTGGAATCTCTGTAATTACTGGTCATTTGGTAGCTGAAAGTTTTTTAAGCATGCTTATACACAACATCATGATGTTCTATTGATTCCAGGATACCTAATTTTGCACATAAAATTGCTGAAAAGTATATTGTTACTAGACATACAAACTTCATTGCTGGTTATTCAGTCTCTTTATTGGCACTTAGAGCTTCATAGCATAGCCTTGAGTTGACCACAACCCCTGCCATGTACGTACATAACATTTACAATTTTTAATCAAGTAAGTGCACACATTAGATTATTGCTATGCAACAATTCATACTATATATACAGTTGAAAAACCTATACACGGAAAAGTTTCTTACAAAGCTTCGAAACAAATTGGCAAACACTACCACGTGATAGGTCTAGTCATAAGCGTATTACCATTTATTAGTTTACAGATCACTTGTTATTTCAACATATCCATTTATCGTGCTCTCATCGTAAAGTCCATTGGTAGCATCAACACTCACTGTACAGATGACAAAACCCATATTTTGCAATTTGACATTCTACTGATATTTATCCAGCATTTGTGGTAGTTAATAAACATTTTTAATTGAAAACAAGTTACACCTTGTTTTTCACCCATTGCATCATCTGCGCCTTATTAATATTTTGCATTTAAAATATTTGTTTTTGTTTACTATTGTCCATTACTGAGATGTAGCACAAACATTAAGAACTCCACCAATACTTCCAACTCTGGCTCATCATTCGCATTTATGGGTCTAAGTCTCTGCCAGTACTTAAAAATCACACAAAGTTTAAGTACCACTCATCACTTGCATTATGGGTACGGGTCTAACTGGTTGCAGTGATTTTACTGTAATCTGTAGATTTAAATTGGATGTATTGACAACATATTGCAACTAAGTGGTAATTGCACTGAAAATAGTTTTTCACGGTTACTAAGAAACAAATGAACCAATCAAACCAACCTTTAATAATCTCCTAGAAAACTGAAGAGATTGCCACGGCGACCTTACTAGTAAGTTGTGGGTGCTTAGCAGTCATATTAAGCATAAAGCTAGCGCCGCTAACTTAACGCAAAATCATGTCTTCCAAAACTCATCATCAATAAAGCTATTCGTATATTATGTTCAGAACCACAAAACACGGCCAGCGAACATAGAATTCCCAATCAAAATCACCCCTGCATTTTAAATAAGCCAAGGTCAACAACATAATAGGCTAAATAAAAATAAAAACTAAAATTCAAAACTTAAAGCTAAAGCTCCTATGCAACTGTGTAGTTTTCTTTTTCGTATTCAAGTTAACAAGAGATTTGCCTGTACCAGTAGCACAAATTTAACAACAAAGGGATATATTATTTCCAAATTTTCCATATACAGTTTTTTTTCTTCATAAATCTAATGCTTAGGCTATAAAACAATCCGGTTACAAACTGCAAAACCTATAGCAAAAGACAAGCCTTGAAGGTAGAAGCATTTTACATCCAACTAAACTTCATTCCAATAAATAACCACTCGAGCTAATACAAAGCACACGCCCTACGGACTGGTTAAGACATATTATACATAATAAAACATTATTGAAAACTTACCACGATGTGCGTCGCCCACTTCGGAGGTCTTTATAAATACTAACCAACAGCTAAAAGCATTTTCGGGTTCGCAACGGTGTTTTAATCAAAATGCGATACTCTTAACGCAGACGGACTTCATGGCGTATCGCCTATTGTTATATCGGGTCAACCGTGAACATTTTTAATACAAAACATCGCTTTTCGCACACACACAGCCATACAAGCACAACCGTTTCAGCATAGTTAAAGAAATCTAGAAACAGCTTGTTATAAAACTGAGAAACTTCTTTCTCTGTCGTCAGCTGATAACAACTACAGGATGTGACGTAACATACTACTCCGCAATATCAATTTACATATATTTTGCGCTTTATAAAAAAAGTATAACGATAAATTTGCTTTTATTCTATGATTCATATTTTGTGTTTTTAAATTTAATTTACATTACCGATGTGTTTATGATTTTTGTTAACTTCACATAGAGAAAATAGATTGGCGGAGTAGCACTGTTGCTAGGCTGATGGATTCGGGCATTCTCATTGGTCCAGTATTTCTATCTTTCATACGTCATACTGGCAGTGACGTAAAAGGATTACGTGTTGTGTCGAAATATGGCGCATCAACAAGAGCTGAACATAGGCGAAGAACCGAAGAGTGTTTTCATATGCAACTGTTGGTTTCTCCATACCCAGTATAAACCCAGTATTTTAGCAATACTATTATAATATAACTGGTTTTAGCTAGTCCTAAAACAACTGGTATTTAGGTATTAGCGCACTTAAGATTTATAAGTAACTAAATAGCTAATACATTTCTGTAATTATTCAAAATTATTTTATCTAGGCAAGTATATCTAAAATTTTGTGTAGTTTTGATACCATTATATTTCGCCCATTGTTCCGAACCCAATAGACTATAGTCTCCACTCGTAGCGATCAGTTGATTAACAGCTGGACTCAAAAACTGCAGGGGTGTTAATGTCGGATTATCACGCTGATGTGCTAGACCTCTCATTAAATAGGGCGGAAGTTTCAAGTCGCAATGAAAGGAAACTAGGTCGCGTCTTATTGCGTCCTTGTTCGTGATTTGATCTTTCTGTACATCTAGCAGACAAACAAAGATTTTTTTGTAGCCGTTTCGCGGAGAGAATGTTTTTAAGTTTGACGAGCAGTACATATTAAATAAAAGATGCCAGCCCGCCCATTCCTTCCTTAACAATATAATTGAGATTTTTGTGGGTTTAACAGGAGATATTTCCGTGTTATATATATATGATCGAGACGTTTCTTCAGTTTTAGTACAATCATTTAATAAACGTGGTTCAGAGACGTTCGCTAAGTGGATTGCCTAAGGACAAAACCTACAAAACAGTGATTAGAAACCGATTGGCTGACAACCGACACTCTAACTATATATATAGGCCTATATATAAGCTGAC
Organism: Ciona savignyi; assembly: GCA_000149265.1. Classification (NCBI taxonomy): domain Eukaryota; kingdom Metazoa; phylum Chordata; class Ascidiacea; order Phlebobranchia; family Cionidae; genus Ciona; species Ciona savignyi. Next base: position 53,208 of record CH002303.1, read on the forward strand.
TGGCCGGGTTTCATTTATTTATTCTATACTTCGCTGAACGATAAAAAATCTATTATACTCACCCAATATAAAACCGATATCCTTTTAAGTAAAACCAATCGCGTGATTTAACTAACTGTAAATTTAAGCAAACCCATTAATCCACTGGGTTTGGCCACATATATAGTGAATTCACCAACGAAACTGCAAACAGCCGACCATTCTCTGACCCCTTTTGACGTCCACTGAAAGAAGTCGCACTAACCCACCGAGCTATTTTGGCAATTTAATCTATAAGTACATCGATCAATTAACTCATACATGCCTCTTGGTTAATCCACAACACTTGTATTTAAAGTTGTACATAATTAAGGCTTAAAACTATAATTGAAAACTGGTATATATCTGTAATGCAAGCTTAGTCTCCCTAAATTTTACTCAAAATATTCGAACTGGTACCACCTTTTTGTACATTGAATATGTTTCCTAACAAAACAGCTAGCAGATGCACAATCAACACATTCTATATGTTACAAAGCTCTGCTTCACTATTACAAAACTTCACAAATAAACGAGAACACCGGAGCGCAGCCTATATAGCTCATGCCGCTTCCAACCAAACAAGCATTTTTAGTTTAGTTGATTTTGCGCTGCATCGTTACCAGTACCGGATTAAGGCGGGGCTGATAGGGCTGCAGCCCCAGGCCCACCGAGAACTACTCTACATATGTCTTAAACAAAAAGTTGTCTTAAATAAAAAAAAAATATTATAAACTTGGATGGATGTTAAATAGGCAAGCAAAATTGTCAGCAAAAGGATTTTGGACATGTAGCGACCTCATGTGTTACATAAGATTTACGATCCCATCAGCTGGCATTTGCGCTGACATTCCGTCATGTTGAAATATCATTATTAGGTTTACGATTATAACCACAGCTGTCGTACTTTGCCTATATAAGTTTATTTTACTTTTGCTTATAAAAAAGGGAAGGCTGGACGCATTAAGAAAGATCTTGTATGTGTCTATACTGAGAGTTTATCTGGAATCTATGTCGTTTAAACATCTAACGATTTAACTCGCAATTGGTACCAAGTTAATCGCCTCAATTGCTTAATACAATTGATGTTATAAAACTACTGAGGCGTTTATCGGAGAACTACAGGAGATCAGTCAAAGAGACATTTACGCAGAAAACCTCAATTAATTAGCGCACCTCCGAGAGTCGAGATAGCGCGTAGGGAATCGCAGATCGCATCAGGTGTTGTAAACCGGCTTACCTGGGTGCCTACAAGGAACAATCTAGAGAAATAGGCAGCGACCTGCACGGCTCCCTACAGACACAATCAAACAATGTACAATTTGTGCAGAAAAACATTCCTTGCCATAGAAACGTTTCGTGCAGTTTGCTGGTCTGTTATTATCGTTCGAATTTTGCCACTCTATTACGTAACGATACGTAATGTTAGTTGAGCCATAAAGATATTTTGCATTTGCATGTAAATCCAGAAAGTTAGGCTAAATTGTAAGAGATAAAGAAGTATGAAATCGGTTGGGAAAAGAAATCCAGAATGGTGAGAAATCCAGAATAGAAGAAGAAAAAAAACTGAGAGAAACTGTAGCAAATTCCAGAAAATTATTGACCGATTTTTTTCATGCAAAAGAACCCAAAACCGGTGATTCAGGAGCCACGTCCTTCCTAAATACCGATATTTTGTCTTCTTGTGACAATATTTAGAAAAGTGCCACACCAAGTTAGGACAGACTTTTTTAAAGCTGTTGCTGAGAACGTTGGGGTAGCGCATCAAGACAATGATAGGCCTATTGCTAAAGAATCTTTCTCTGAAAAGGATATTGGGTGCTGGAGAATAATTTTAGATCAAGTAAGAGATTACTATTGCGAAGTGGGAAGTATAGAGTTTCAAAATCTTGATGCAGATTTTTCTATTCCTGAGACAGCATTTCCGGAGATAACTTTAAACGCCGTTGCACCCCATTTTTTCGACAACAAGTAAAAGTGAAAAGTGAGACGCGACTGGTTGTGCTACTCACCTTGATCGAAAAAGGTTGTTTTTTTAACTGTTTTATTTGCAATCTTTTTGCATTTAAGCATGACAAAACCATGATGACATCAGTTATAGATATTGCGACTGGAAACCTGCACCTCGCGACTTGGCCAGGCACGAATCTAGTGAAAGTCACATAGGTTGTTTTTCGAAGTATATTTCTCCCAAAGGTAAAACGGCGAGTAATTTAGAAAAGTGCCAAAACATTGCTCAGGCTTATTCAAATGATCTAGAAGTGTCACTGCCTGAGGAGATGATTCATTTTTCTGCATTGTTGAAGCAGCATAATTTTAACCGCGAGCGCAGCATCTAAATTAAAATGTTTAAATTCATAAATGAAAATAAGTTAATGTCTACATTTCCTAATGTATCTGTGGTATTAAAAATATATCTTTGCCTCATGCTGGTTTCGAATTGTTCGGACGAGCGTTCAAGTGCTCAAAATAGTGAAGAATCATCTGCGTTCTTCTATTAGTCACAATTCTTGACTAATACCCTTTAAAGGTTGAATTCTTTAGCTCTTCTCTGCATTGAAAACGAAATTTTGAAAAACGTAGATACCGGTGATGTTATTAAGAGCTTTGCTCTTTACAAATCCAGAAAGCATGTAAAAACAGACGCATTATTAAAAGGCGTTAAATATACATGAGAAATAGCCTTCTGGCAGTACCAATTTTAAGCTGTATGTTTATGTATGTAAAAAAACGCTGTATGTATAAAAAACCTTCAGGCAATATAAATAACAAACCCTACACAACTTGAACGGGCAACCAAAACAGGCCTCGGTCTACCACTCAGCCCCAAGCAGGCCCACCAAAGTCTTAATCCGGCTCTGATCCGTTACAATGAGTTAGTTTAGTTTGTTCATTTTTTGCCCT
>CH002303.1:56229-74413 GCA_000149265.1 Ciona savignyi
TCTTATTCTCAGCAAAACCAAAATCTTTAATTGGCTGTAGGTCATCTTTATGGATAGGATAGCATAAGTTATTCATTTTATCCCCGTGAATGGAAAAACCAAAGGGGTTAACACACGGGCAATCGTCAGATCACCTCGCGTCCACCGTCAGGTTACCGGAGCTATTGCAATATATTGTATATGATACAGACGTTCCTTTATTTTAGTAAAATACCAATTAATCCGCTGCCATTTTTCTACTTTTTTATATTTAAAACAATATTGATAGACGGTTCAAATCTGATCGAGTCATACCGATCCCGTTACTTCGCTAATTCACAAACCTGCTTAATTGTGTCTTCGAGCAAGTCACGTAAAAGACGCGACTGAGATCGTATGGATTCAAAACGTTACAATCGACCCACTTATAGAAGCTATGATTTTGTTACCACTGCCCAAGGACACAAAAGAGGGTCACGTGAAATACCTGTGTGAAATAAACACGGGGCAAAAAGTTAATAAATGGTTTATTTAGACCAGATATGTGACGTGCGCAGAGGGAATCACATTGTGGCGAGGGGCCAATCCCTCCTATATGGAGAAGTGCGTATTTTGAAGATGAGTTCGGCCTGCAAAACCAACCTAGTGCTTTACTTTGCGTTGCGCAACTGACCGAAGTTCATAGTATTATCCGTGACGCAACAATAAATCTTGTCATAGGATCGCAAAACGAACGACTAGTCTGATAGACAGCATGACATATATGCACGAACAGAACAACAAAAATAACGCAAAAAAATCCCGTATACTGACAAACCAACACCTCAGTTGTTTTCACCCCTCTTCAGTGGACAGGTGTTTTCTTCATTATAACATATAGAACGACTGCTTATGAGAAGAAATACTTTTCCCTGGGCTCGCGATTGTGTATAAACGTTGGACATCTTCTAGATATTCAACTTTCCAAGTTATTTCTAACTACATACACGCTAACTGCTGTGTTAACCATGTGTTAACCCTCTTGGTTTTTCCCATATCACAGGGGATAAACATTAATATCACGTATCCTTACTCATAGCTCATTGTTGTGCGTGTCAGACAATCACCGTCTTCCGATCTACATTTGTTTTTGACTCTTTCTACCAGTCTTATAATGCCAATCCAATCCTAATAGCAACTTTCGAAAGTATAGACATCTTTACCCTTAAATTTTCAGGCACAAGTTTATTCTATCGTACTTCAAGCCAATTTTAACAAAATTCATCAAAATAAAATTAGCATCGGCCGTTAAGTGTCATAACCAAGGAAAACCAAGGAGGTTAACACACGGACAGTCGTCAGATCACCTCGTCCCTGCCGTCGGGTTACCAGCGCTATTGCAGTATGTTGTGTATACGTTCCTTGAGTTTGGAAGAACTCATCAACCAAAGCAATGTCCGCGGTAAGTGCCTTACCCAAAGACACAACCAACTAGCCATCAACTAATTTCAGATATGAACGGTTGAAAGGCAACGTATATACTAATAATTTACCAGACTAATCGGTCGGTTTAATTTATCCGCATGATTACTGCAATGGTAGCGTATCGAACCTTAAACCATACTGGGGAATGGGATCAAAACCAATTATTATCTTGGCTGAATCCTGGGCCATGCATTATTACTAGTTAATAGATTATGATTTAGCGGTCTTTGCCTGAACCGAGTTAAGCCCTCTGTGTGTTTCCCACCCCACAGATAAACATGATTATTATTTCATGTTTTTAAATTCATCATCGGCTACGGTTTAAAATCTACCCAGGCAACTCGGGTTCAATATCTATCCCGGTGCACAGAATTTGCTTGCAGATTTGTTAAGAGTTCCAGACTCATTTTCGATGTGGTAATGCACTGCAATGGCGACGTTATTGCAAGTAGATAGAGTGCAGTATGTGTTTGATAGCGACACTGAAGAATCACAATCTTTGGCCCGACTTTACTTCTGTATTTATTGTTTAGCACTTCGTTCATCAGACGACTTACAGCACGAGGTATTCTTTACCTTTTTTACAGTTTATATCATCAAATCACATTTGTAAATTATTACCACTAATCCATATCCTAAATTAAATACATTTGAGAAAGCCATGTATACGTTACTACTGGCGTATCTGGCACAGCCAACTAGCCAGTAACTGGTCAAGTTTGAGCCAACTGGTCAGACAATTAAATTAGTTCCCCATCATACATTGGTTAGGCGTTCTATATTTTTGTTCTCTGCCAGAATATTTGGTGTGGCAATGACACATGTGCAAATTCTCAGATGTCTAGAAAGTGCATTATGTTCAGAAACACCGGTTTGCAACATAACGTTCGTTTACACATTGTAGACTTTGGACATGCATAATTTTTTTACCATTGGTACAATGTACACGAAAATTGATCAGACTTACCATACCGGCCATTGATATACCCATCCATCCACTGTTAAATCACCCATGGTGGTTTTGATTTGATTACCTTTTATAAAATCCCATCATTAATCGATAAACTGATCTTCAGGATGATTCTCACTTCTGCCCCCAAACACTCGACGGTGTGGCGTCTCAGGAGGCAGTTTCGAAAAAGAATAAGTAAGTTTCAATTTTGTTCAATCTATTGACTTTTATTTTCTTGATGCAAAATATGTAAAAAAGGATGAACATTACTAAATAAAAAATCAAATGGATTTCCGTGTTCTGTTGAATCGAATTATTGGAAAAATTAATTCAAACATATCACCCAATAATCATATCATATGCCCTTGGACAGTGAATAGTCTTTAATGAACCAGTGGTTTTAAATGGGTTAAAATAAGATTAAATTCATTCCTTATATAACACACTGCAATTAAATTGTTTACCACAATGTAGACACAAAAGCATTTTAATCAACGCTCTGTTATTAACTTATACCAACAGCACAAACAACGCCGATTTTTTTGGTTCTTTAGAATAACGGTGTACCTTGTAGCCTACGGTATATGCATTATGCAGCACATTAACCGAAACTTATTCAATCCCGTATTTGCATTGATTTTAAGTTTCCACCAGATGCTCAAACTTATGGCGTTGCCCGTCCTGCATACACCCCTTGTTCACACGAGCCACCAGCACTCTGTATCCACCTAGTGGTGAATCGGGCAAGCCCACTGTGAAGATGGTTTACTACCAAGTGTGCACCTTCTGCCGCTGGTCCACACGCTGCGTTGGAATCCCGGACAAGGAAGTTTGTAAGATGGTTGCTACCGGTCGTATTAATGATCGAAATTAAACTGTTAATATGTTTGAGGCAACCTCCATCACAACCATCACAACTATACGATTAACATATTGCGGCTGTTTTAGTAGCATAAGCCGGTTCCATGTGATGAAGGCTAAGTAGCTTGCCCAACAGCACAAACCATTAGCTAGCGACCAGTTTTGATTCCACAACATTTAAGTTGAATTGCAATGCACCAACCCACCAAGCTATTCAGCAGATCTTCAAAATCTGGTTTGTGGTCTACTCTAGTATACACCAGACTAAGCAGCGAACCAACTTAAAGTAAATACTACTTTCATACAGAGATAAGGAAATTTCCAACCCTGTGGAAGCTGTTTTAGCGTGGAAGTGCTGAGCACTACCTTCTTAAGTTGTACTAATGATTACAAATTGTTTCTTACAGTGACTGGAACCTGGGCAGAGAAAACAAACCCAACTTTACCCCGAGTAGGTTTAGTATGTTTGTACATCAGTTTCTGCCATTTTACCGTCTCATTTTCTGCATTTTGCTTTCTATCGACAGTAGAAATGGTCAATATGACTGGAGAGTAATCAGTTTGCAGTTCAACCAGTCCTAATGTGCTGTACCAACTAATGCTTGCCTGATTTTCAATTGTTGTTTTACATTTGACTTGTTACACTTTGGATTTGTTTGTTTTAACTTAAAAGCATTGACTAAAGTATAAGCAAGTAATAAAAACGTATAAATAACCGTTGGAACCAACCAAACTGGGAGGAATAATTAAGTTCAGCAACCAATTGACCACATCCCATCACAACCAAACTGGGAGGAATAATTAAGTTCAGCAACCAATTGACCACATCCCATCACAACCAAACTGGGAGGAATAATTAAGTTCAGCAACCAAATGACCACATTCCAACACAGATAACCAAGTTATTCGAATATTACAAATATTTGGAACAAAAGGAGAAAAGAGACAACGCACGACGATCGCAGAAGAAAAAGGATTTTTTATCGATCCCTTTGCAGGTAGGTTGTTCTCGCGTATTTTCCACAATATCTAAATCCTATGGGGAATTTAAATTATTAAATCCAAGCTTTGTATGTTTCTGAATGATTTGTGGTCAAAGTACCAACTATTGCATTAAACAAACTATGTTGCATTAACCCCACCCCCCACACATAACCCCCTCCCCCATCCAGCTGAAACAGAAGTACACATCGGGGAAATCCCCCGGTAAGAAGTCGGTCCTGGGCGACCCTCTCTCGACGTTGCGCATGAAGGAGCCGAGCATGTTGAAGGAGGTGGAGGTCGATCCCTCCCCGACCCTCGGATTGGAGGACCTGGAGGTGGCAGCTCCCGAGGAGCAAGTTGACTTCACTTCATGTAAGTTGTGTGACAGGGGGGTTTCTTGTAGCTGCAGGAGCTAGCTTAGGGGCTTTAGTTTCAACTTGCGGGCTTCAATTAGTTTCCTTATTTTAAGTAAGCAGTTTTCGTCCTTTCATTCATGTTGAATCTCAATATCGCACAGTTGTGCCACAAAGAGTCCAGATACACAGGTATATTGTTGTGACCTCCTTCCCACAGTTTCCTCCATTGGTCAGCGGTTGGACCAGCCGGACAGCCAAGTTGTGTCCACCAAAGAATTTGTACCACGGAGATCTAATATGTTTTTGAAGCAATCGCTCAGATGCAAGGTATGTGGTCCATGTGTGTTGCTGGGCCTTATTAAGTCACAATCAAAACAACTTCGGGAAATTTAGCATTTGATGAATATTCATGTATTATTCCTGTTATTATTCCTGGCATATTAAGTCACAATCTCTGAAAATTTATTATTCCTGTCATTAAGAAAACGTAAAAACTTTTATTATTCCTGTCATTAGTGTTATCACACATGTAATTGTCATATTTCTTTGTGTTCTGTAATAATGACATGTTTCTTTAGTTTTTATTAATTCACTGGGTTAAGGCAATGCCTGCTAAGTGTTTTGCCCAGGGACACAACAGTCTAGGTTTTCCCAAAACTTTTCTACAGCATGCAGACAAAATGCTTTTACCGAATAATACTACCTGTAAATTTCTACTGTATATTTTCTAGTTCAGTCAAATTAAATTCTCACAACAAATACGAATACACTACAGCTACCCAGCTATCCAGTAAAATACACTACAGCTACCCAGCTGGATGTATCCAGTATTTCAATAATGGAACTATTTACTCCTTAATATTGTTAGTATTATTATATAGCATTAGCAACTGGTGATATGTAATCCAACCCCTTCCCCACAGACATGCGATCACAATATCATCAAACCAGAGTACAGTCCAACTTCAATCAAGTTCAAGATTCATCTCATTGCTTTGTAAGTCTTGTGTGCTTAGAATATTTTCTACTGAGAAATATGGCTGAATTGTTTTTGTGTCCATACCGATATCTAAAACTTTGTGAAAGTTGAAACCAATGGATTAATGGGTAATTGGTACAATAATTTTCTATTCAACCTGGTATGTTAGTAACAAGCCCATCTGAAATTTAAAATTAAATTAAATCCGGTAAAAATAATCTACCACCTACTGGATTGATTACTTCGCATTGGTCATAATCACCCTTTCCGGGATAGAAATCACATACCAGAAATCCGCGTGCACAAAGCGTGCCAACTATCACCTGGTGTGCAAAGTCGAGTCATCTTATCGCTGTGCAACCCTACTGAACACGTCATACACACCACATTTCTGCCACTAGATGGAAAGCTACGCCAACCAAATGCTCAGGTGAATGTTTTATTCAATGTTATTATTGGATAAATTTCCAATTCGAGTTATACATGTACAGGATGTGGGATGTTTAAATTATAATGAACTTCCACATTGCGTTGAGCATCAGAACTTTAGGGGGTTAAAAACTTTCGTATCGCAAGGTTTGGACAAAGATTTTTTAGTAAGATCACCTCATGTCCACAATCAGTTACTGAATCTATTGCAGTTTGTTGTATATGATTGAGATAATTCTTCGAAATAATCACAATCCATTATTCCACCGGATTCACACGATGTCTGCCCAGTGTCGAAGAACACAACTAGCAAGCAGCTGGTTTCGATCCTTCAACCATTGGGTTATAAGGCAGCGCACTAACCAATTGATCTAAGCATCCAAACAACCAATGAATCCCATATTTGTTGTTGAGCACGATGCATAACAAATGAAGGCTAATAGTTGAACACTATGCACTGGGGCTGCTTTGATACAAATTATCGATATTCACACGTCACGTATCACGATTATCGTTGGTAAACATGGGGAATTCCCAACATCGAAACTAAACGTCTTTAAAAACGATAATATCCTTTTATTCGTGTCGTAGCTCGGAAATACCTCGATATATAGTTGCAACTCAACACTGATACTTCCTCAGATCGAACTTCCCAAGAGCGAGGTGATGGTGGGAAAGTATGACGAAGCTTCCGATCTACTCGCCCAACCTGGGACTTCCCCTGATGCAATACCGGATGACCCGAGGTATCCGCAGATATTTGTGTTGAACCTAATGAGGAAGGGAAAGTACCTATTAAGAGAATATATTTGGGAAAACGCCGAAAGAGAGTTATCACACGAAACCACGCAGGGGAATTATTAGACGGTCAACCGTCATATTAGCTCGCGTGTGTGGGACACTGCTCACTAAAATGAAAATTAGGAAATAAAGCTTTGTGTGAGGGGTTGGGTTAATCAGTGTGCAGTTTCCCTTATGTCTTCTTTCCCATTTAAATGTTTACCACAACCAGTGGTTACATTGGTCCCTTGTGTGTTGGACCTCATGTAATGAACAACAAATACTTCAGCTTGATCGCTTATCGTCGTGGCAACAAGGTCGGATTCTTCGTCGACGTGCTGCCCGACTCTGGTCTGACACCTGGTGACGAGATATGGGTGGGGATGCGATTCAAACATGAACATTTCGGCGCCGCCTCTGTTGCGCTGCTGTTGAAGGGGGAGGGGCAGGTGGAATGCACCTGGTTGACCCATACTCTCTACGTCAACGTGGGACACGTCATATAAGCCACGTCATCTGACGTCATATATGTTGTGACTGCATGATGTGTGATTTAGTTTAAAGATGAACACTGATTCATCCCATTTAATGTTCCAATGTGTTAAAATGGGGACGTTTTGTTCACCAGTTGCTAAAAATTGATAATTAGATTCCCCAGCAACAGAATGCGTTGCAACAATGGCTTTATGTCGGTCATCTGCAGTGATCGGGTTTTTCCTTCCTAGCTGCTTCACTCGTCGCATGGTTCACATGATGTTGATTATCGATGACGCTTGCTTGTTGTTCAACTAATAAACCTGCACGCATAGCATACTGCTTAATACATTTGAGGTTTATGTAAAGCACACGGAAATAAACTGGTGGCCAGTGGTACGAATTGAACTTTATTCAAAAGGTTCGAGATAGAATAAAAAACAATACAGCCTTGATGGACGCTGAAAAGGTTCACGCAAAACGTTATCCGAACAGTAATACTATGTTTGATGACGAGAGTCAAAAATGGTTAAAGTTTGTAGCCTAGTTTTCTCGTGCATTTTGTCATCGGAGGTTCCAGAATCTGGATCGCCCAGTGCCGCTCGACAGTACAGTCGATTGGGATCTTCATGATCTGCTAACCCGTGTCGCCTTGCAATGCCAACTAATCCACCGACCATCGTACAAAACTGGTCGCTAGCTAGTCGGTTGTGTCTTTAGGCAGGGCACTTAATAATGGGTTTTACTATTAATAAGTTTTACTAAATTGGTGACCCGTGTGAGCAAGGTGATCTGACGATTACCCGTATGTTAACCGCCTTTTGATTAACCATTCACGGGGATAAACAATAATATATTATCCCAATCGCTTAATGAGGATAGTTTGTAAGTATGGTCTATGGCCGGACGATGTAAACTAATTGTGTAACCATAGGATACTAACTTACAGAAGTTGCGCGTGAGCGCGCAAAAAAATTTTGGTTACAATAAATTGCCTTAAACGACCAGAAAGATATAGTAGTACAGCAATGATAAATTGCAATAAACGTGAATTCAAATGGGCCGTGCGGCATCTCGCCGATCATAAATAAAGGAATCGAGTTAAAGCCATGCGTTACATAAAGCCATGCGTTAATATCGAGTTATATTAACGCATAATGGCGATTCTTTACTTGTGATAGCAATGCTTATTATACGCGAACAATGCAAAATAAAATGCAAGGTAAATAAATAATGTTATGTTGAAGGCAAACAATGTTATATTAACGTGTTGAGGATTTATTATTAAAAAGTGCGCGATATCAGTATCGGTAATTTAAATTTTCTCGATTTTGTTAAATTTTGTAATTCACGAACTTTAAAAAACGGTTGGCGAATAGCTATTTGCGATCCCTTAATTCCAACCCTGAATGGGTACATAAAGAAACACTTAAAAGCCATTCATTTCATCTTTAAGTGTTTTGTCAGTCTGTTTTTTCTGCAGTGTTGATGTTTACTGTGCCCCTAAACCTGACTGATACATTTTAATTAGGCTAAGTTTAAAATACTTTACTTGGAGTGAAAATGACTAGCGGGCCGCACCAAAATCTCAGGCGGGCCGCATTGCTATGTATTTATGGCTTTTGTGCAGTTTTCGCTTTGAACTACTCAGCTCTACATGCTACTATGGAGAATTAAGTTTGAGTTATAAATGTACTGTATAAATTGCCCAAAATCTCAATCGCACAATATTAAGTGTGAACAAAAAATTTTAATGAAAAGAAATGTGTTTTGGTAAAAATATCCGAAGGAAGGATAGCGGATAAGTGTTTTCGTCAAATTGAACAAGGAAGTTGCACGAACGGCGCGAGGTTGGTCGACCGCTGGGTTTGTGTTTGTGTGAAAACAAATGTCTACAGTGTAAACGTTTGTAATTGTTTATTTTAAACAGCGACGCTACAATAATTTATTAAGTAGAAACAAAAGTAATCACATATGCAGGCCAAATTTGTTAGACTAATAAATTTTAAAAAACTGCCTAAAATTAGAGCGACTTAGTAAAGATTAGAAAAAACTTTTGGGCAAAATGTATTTACAGGTTGGAAAATGCAATATTTACTCCACCCTCCGCCATACCAATACGTCTGCTTTAAAGTAAGTGCCTTGCCCAAGGACAACAGACTAGCTAGAAATCAATTTTAAACCTGTTCTTCGGTCGATAGTGATAGGCGACTCGCAACACTAAAAAAATGTTGGTTTACAGGTCAAAGCCTTATTGTGTTGGGTGCCTCTAAATACTACAGGACCGCTTGGACCGATTGGATCACTTAGATTGCTATAGAAAGTAATTCTAACCCTATCCCAAACACAGAACTAACTTGTACCCCAGCCCTAACATTAATATCATGGCTTTTGTAATTACGAAGTATAGTATGCGATCCAAGCGGTCCTGTAGTATTTAGAGGTACCGTATTGCGTTGGCATACTTGATTTATCACCGAAACTTTTTATACCTGATAAAATTATAGTTTTTTTCTAGTCTTTGTTGTAGTACTAACTTTTACAGCCGTTGGCCTAATCTACAGTCTACATATATAACCTTATTTATCGACATCTATAGATTTAGTAAATTAAGGCAGAATGCCCGCCTACCATACTACTCACACAGCCCAGAAGTCTATTGGCAACCTTGCCTTGATGCCGATCAAGTGTCAATCAAAATCTAAAGGCCCCGCCCCCCGGCTCCCCAATGATGCCACCGACATCATCGATGAAACAATCGGATTCTTCCGTGCGAACATCTTCTTCCGCAACTACGACATCAAGTCCGACGGAGATCGCACGCTCATCTACATCACGCTCTACATACAGGAATGCCTCAAGAAGCTGCAGAGATGCAGCAGCAAGGAACAGGGGCGCAAGGAGTTGTACACGCTCGCAGTATCGCCATTCGATGTCCCCGGTGATCCAGGCTTCCCACTCAACTCGATGTACTCGAAGCCGCAGTCCCGAGCCGAGGCCGACCAGATGAAGGCGTACATCGCACAGTTGAGGTTGGAGGTCGGAGATCGACTGTTGGAGCGAGTGATCGACCCTGAGACAGGGAAACCAAGCAAATGGTGGCTCTGCTTCTCTAAGCGAAAGTTTATGGAGAAGAGCCTTTCAGCCCCTGGCAAATAAACAATACAACAAATATATTAATGCATAAATATATATATATATACAAGCAAAACTTCCTAGATCTTTATATTCCAAACAAACCATGATTAATCTCTTATATATTAGATGATTCTATTGTATTTAATCAATCATTTAATTGTTACGTTTCCTTATTTTCCAACCATGTTTTTCAAGTATCCACTGGATCCATTTCAATTTGTGTCTTTATTTTTGGTAAAGATAATGCTGCAAGCGTTTTATGCAATGATTATTACAATGAAAAGACCTATAAATTAGGTACAAACGGTTGTAAATCTTAAATAAATCTGACCCAAGATCAATACTATTTTCCCATTAAAATAACAAAGATATTGTTGTATTTGGAAGTTGTTTATGACCGCACAGCACTTTGTCAGACTCACAAATGCTTATAATTAATCTTATTCATTGATCTTTTATTCTCCAAATCTCCATAATAAATATGATCCAAATAAAACCAATTTATGTAATCCCTTAAAATCTTGATATTTGGCCTTGATTGAATGTTATAACACTTAAAAGTTTGTTTAATGTATTCGCTTAAAGTCAATAAAAAGTTTGTTATTGATTTTATGTTGTGTCATTGTATGTGATTGATAAATAATACGTGGAACATTATTTAGATCAATTTGTGATGTAATAATTGAAATAAAAGGATGATAATGACATCATTGAAAGAATTGAAAGAGCAAGGATGGTAAATATTGAAATATTCAAAGTGGATTAGTAGCATATTATGTCTTAATTTCTCATTAAGATAGGTGTGTCATTAATATTAAAGCATTTCCACTTATAATTATCATACTTGTGAATACAGAAAAACTACTAAAACTGTTACAGTATGTTGTTATTATACTACCAAAATAAAAACGAGAATTTTACTCTGTACAAAGTCACTATAATTTCAAACAAATATTTTCACTGATAAAAGAGCATTTGACCGAGTAGTGCAATGTTATCTCAGGCATTTAACAAAAGAAGGATTCGATATTTGCAATCAGGCACTTCGTGAAAGCAAACAAACAAACCCAAGCGTTAAAGACATTATTTCAGTTTCACTCAATGTAAGTATTAGTGAAATCCAGAATGTGCACTATGTGTTTGTGAAGGATGTGTCAGAAAATATGAGAAACCGTATAGTTGGACAAAATGGTTTCTGGGTTCTGGGTTCTACTTAAACTGAAAGAAAGTCTCAATTATATACAACACTATCACACAAGCAATATAATTCAGAAAACTTAATGTTGGGAACAAGGTAAAAATGTTGCATGTTCGATAATGTCTGTTGCGATTTCCTATCACTGGGGGCAAACCTGCATATCCAATCATTGGGCAAAAAGTCGAAACAGATGAATTTGTTAATGTGGTGTGTTTCCACAAGTTTAATATATGTCACCTAAAATTATCAAATTCATAACATAAATTTTAATCCCATATTTTTCTAACCGTTTTATCAGGTTGATTTGCTGGAGATTGGAGAGAAATTCCTACCCGATGACATAAATAAGATAAGTGAGGTACCTAAGTTGATATTCATATTGTGATGAGGTGGAGCAGGTTATCGGGTTTATGTGATTGGGAAGCGGGCGATAATTACTTCCTTTTTACAACTACGTCTGCAGGAGCTTTTTAATTGTATATTCATCATTAATATATTAATTCTAGATCGAAGTGGTTTAAAAATCAAGTAACATCTGTTGAATTATGTTGCCCTATTTAAATCATTGTAATATCAGTAGGATGCAGTACATGACTCATGTTTGGCATCTCTATTAATACTCACTTTTTATCTGTTGTCTTTACTGACCATGTTTTAAAGGAGATAATTCGTTGTCAAAATTGCTTTGATTGTTTTTAAGATGTAACGTTTTTTTACGGTGGTTTCTTTATTAAACAATAGTACTGGTTCTGGTTTTAATGGACAATAAAGGTCCATATATTAGGTGCAGGACCAGTTTAAAAAGCACATTATCTGTTTTTAAGAATAAAAAGATTTAAAGTGCGCCTTATGGATTGTTAAATATGCTAGTATAGTTGATTTTTCTTCCTTTTTAAAATAGTTGTGCTAATCTTCTTTAATGTATCAAATGACTAAAAACTAAAAAAACACAAGGTATGTAATGTATAGTGCCATGTGAGACGTAAACATCTGGAGTTGCTTTCATCCCTGCCAACCACTTGTGGAGTTTTAATCTTTGATACAACGTTGTCCACTTATCAATATTTATCCCCAGTTGCAATGTGTGCCATGTGTGGTGCAAGTGGTGAAATCGAACACATATATCGGCCCCGAAGTCCAATGAAGAGTCGTCTCACTCCCCTCGTATGATCGTCCTGCATCTCACAGATGGTGTCAAAACGGTGGTTGCAGTGGAACATGAACATATCAGCAAACTGTGGTTTGTTCATCTCTGCTTGGCACATAGGGTGGTTGTTGGGATATTCATGTTTTCGTGAAAGGGTAACAACGCAAAGGAAATTGTAATACATTCAAACGTCAGATTATGTTTTATTTCTGTGTTTTACTTTTTTACTTCCCCAAACATTTTAATGAATATTCTTTTACATATTTCGTAGCTGTATTTGACTTGAGGTATTTGAATTTGGTTTAAATCATATATTTATTAAGTTCAACAGCTTTAAAGTGCCTTGTCCAGGGACAAAATATTCAGTACAATGCATCAGCACTGGTAAACCCAATGCGTTCATCGGGTAATCTGATGAGTTTTCTCTTCATAGTGTCAACCACGCAAACCAAGAGATTCCTAATTTAAAACTCCGACATCTAGTTTAGACCCCCCTCCTGGTACCAAGATCCGCCTACATGGGGGAATCCCCGTGAGGAACGGCTTTCTGCTGCTGAACACGAGGAACATGGATGTGATTGGTGGAAAGGTGGATGGTCTGCACAACAAGTGGAAAGTTGCAAAGGTGTCGTCTGAGGGTTTAACTTAATACTTTACCCAGGAATGTTATCTATGTGATTAACTTATTTAAAGAATAAAATATAATTTAAAAATTACTTTAATAATCATCATGGACAATTATAGGATATTTCTTTGGGTTTGGGTTATTTTATAATATTGTGTTGTAAGAATGAAAAATCTGCCCTCGGATGAAATCGAACTTATTGTGTAAGAGGCGTTAATCTTAAATCCAAAGTTCAAATCTCACCCGAAAAACAGATTTGGACAAACCTTTTCCCGAGCAGTTTGGTGCTTCCCAATTAATTCTTGTGAAACCAAAATTAGTTGTTGTTTTAATTGCTTAAACACGGGGAAACCCCCTCACCCACAAATAACCTCCACAGGAAGCCCGGGGTTTCAGTCGTCACGGCAACCAAGATGAGAACCCCCCTCCCTTCGTCCCATTCGGACAGGTTCGCTTTTTATTTGATTTTCGTTACAGTTGAATTAAGTGTGACTGATTGTATTGTAATACATTTGGTACTTTATATAAACTAGTGTGGATTGCCAGGAGTACATAATTGCATTACATTTGGTGAAATGTTGGTATTTTTAATATGTGTGAATTCAGTTCTTATCTTTAATTCATTTTAAATTTTACAAGTTTGAAGGCAAGGGTTTAATTTTCTTCACTGGCTCTGGAACCTCTAACTTTAAGCTTGTCCTTCATCCATAATAATTCCATCCCTTAGCTTATAGCAACCAACAGATGGTGGTGTTATTAAGTAAGCACCAGGTGTAATCAAACAATGTCCATTCCAGACAAGATTCAACTTCATTTCAATTAGTTTAGTTTATTTTATGTTTTCATGATAAAAACACGAAGTTGGACCTTTGATAAAAATTGGAAAACTAGAAAAAGGAAAATTAAATTAGTTTGAAAAATGATTTTTGCTTGTTCTTTAAGTATATTTCAGAGCGATTTAAAATCTAGATTTGAAATTATTGATTCTGACATTTAAAATGAGTTGACAAATTAAACTGAAATAAACAAAAATGATGGTTGCAACACTTTGTCCGGCCGATTAGTTTGGTGAATTAGTGCTTTTCATCCGAAAGGTTGGAGGTTTCTATACTTAATCACGTAGCGGACATTGCCTGAACCCAGCGGATTAATGGATTCTAACAAACTAAGGGAATGTTTTAATCATTTACAACACACTGCAATAGCTTCGGTGGGTGCGGGATGATCTGATGATTACTCAAGTAATAACCCCCCTTGCATTTCCCCATTCGTATAAGCATCAAGAGTGCAATCTGCACAATATTGTAGAAAATTGTGAAGAAATTCAACCCGACATCGAAAGTGATGAGGAGCGAAGTGAAGATCGAATCCTCCGAGTTTCGGGATCATCGAGATGCGGTGATTGCAGGGGTGAAGGAGGGGGAATCCAAGGTCTTCACTAACCCTCCCCCCAGACCCCAACCTGGTGAGCTATTTCTATCAATCGACATTTAAGCCTCGGATAATTTGTGTACAGCCCACCAATACCCCCCTTGGCACCCACAATCCAACACCAGTTGACCTATGTTCTGACAATTGACCGAGTTACCCGTCATCATTCAATTCTCACGGACGTAAGATTAAATTTTTCCCAACAAAACAGCTAGGAGATGCAAAATCAACACCTTTATTTCCACAAGCACTGCTCCACTATTACACAACTTTACAGCTAATCGAGAACACCGGTGCGCAGCCTAGCACATGCTGCTTTCAACCGTAGCAGGATTAAGAAATTACCACCATTGTTGCTTATAAAAATACACACTAATACCATTACTCAGCACACTTGTCACGTCAGACTGTGTATAAAGGTAAATTTAATTGCTGGTACATGACCTTTAGTACTTGCTCAATGAATGACACAAACGATGAGCAAGATGTTTCGATCCAAACTGTTTTGGTTGATTACCTGAATTGTATCACATTCAACCGTTGACTGTTTTGTTTAGTTCTTCTTCAAGTAAATTTGTTATCGTTTAATTCCAACATTCAAATATAATCTTCGCAGCACCAACAGCCAATGGAAGCAAGCCAAGACATGAACATCAATTTACTACCAGCTCTTCACAAAATAAGGTTCAACATTTTCCATTTGTCTCATTTCATTACAACCAGCTATTTATTTTAAAACAAATTTATCCGAATATTTCATGGTTTGATGGTTTATTTGACAGGAAAGTTTTCAACTTGATTCTGCATCGGTGGATCAGTTGGTGCAGATGGGGTTTCCCCTCTATGATGTGGAGACAGCTCTTCATAGATGTGGGAACGATGTCGACGCTGCGTTGGATCGTTTGCTTCAGGGGGGTGGGAGCAAAGATGGTGGGCGTGGTTTTAGGGGTGGATATGGGGACAAAGATGGAGGAAATGGGGGCAGAGGGGGACGGTTTGGTGCAAATGATGACAAACGTGGGGAAAGGTGGGAAGGGTCTGAGACCAGGGGGGGTCGACAAGGAACAAGGGGGGGTCGCCATGGGGCTTGGAATGATGGACGTGGGTCGAGAGAGGATGGGCGTGGGTCGAGGGGTGAAGAAAGTGAGTCACGTGGCAGAGGACGAAGGGGTGGAAGACGTGGTAAACCACATGTTACTGTGGTATATATGGGTGGGGGCTCTTTCACGAGATAATGCGCCATCGGGGTATCTGAGCTGTTACAAAGTGCAATAAATTGTATGAGATGTTGCAACAGTTGTAGTACAGCCCACTAATGCACTGGGTTTAGGATGGTTTAGACTTGTCTACAGACAACACATAATGAAACCAGACTGTTAACTGATGTTGGCTTCCCACCAAGATTAATAGTGTAGAAGCATTTACCAACTGCAGAAGTTGTATTGCCGGGTTACGGGTATGCCATGTTTAACTCACATGCACAAGATAGTTTAGCAATACTAACTCTGGAGGGCATTGTAACACAGTCAACCATTAGATACCACATGGCTTGGCAGAGCTATTTTTACAGGCTGTTGATTCATTGCAATATATTTGTTTAATCCAATAAACATGGGGTTGAATCAATTTCCATTAAACGCGTTGTCGAAGCCACTGCTTAGAGCCAAGTATCAATAGCAGCTGGTGTCGGTCGAATATGTGGATCAACCACCAATGCGCTTGTTGAACAGGTGACGCAGATGACAACGACCATCAACAGAGCAGCAAGAGTGCGACGCTCTTTGATTTCCTTGAGTCCTCCATCCCAGCAACCCATGCTAAAGGTAACCATGCATAACTCAACATAAACAATCGGGTAAAACAGCAAATGTAGCACATTGTTGTCACTAGGAACTGATGTGTGTTTATTCATTTTGCTACGGTGGAAATTTCATATTTTGTGGCAATTGAGATGTTAAATTGATTAATCCTTGTACAATAACACCAGTAATTGACGCCAAGCATATGTTAGCTTGCACGAAGAGGTTGCCATTATACAGCGTGACGGTAGCAGGTTAATGTTGCCATAGATGGGGTTCGAATTAACGACCAGCCACATTCCACATTAACGACCAGCCACATCAGTAGCGTTGATGAGTGATCTCAATGAAACCATAGCAACTAAAACTGAAGTGGTCGGTTGATATGCAACACCTACCACATTTATATATTTCCCGTTCACGAGGATAAACATGAATATCCAACAACAGTGTTGAAGAGGATATTGATGATTGTCCATGTGAATGGGAAAACCAAGGATGTTAACACACAGGCAATCGTCAGATCACCTCGCGCCCACCATCGGGTTACCGTAGCTATTGCAGTGTGTTGTGTATGATTCACACGTTCCTTCAATTTGGTAGAACCCATTAATCCGCTGGGTTCAGGCAAATGTCTGTTAAGTGCCTTGCCCAAGGACACAACCGACTAGCTAGCGAACATTTTCGAACCACCAAACCCTTCAGCTAAAAGGCACACACTAAACCACCAAGCAAATCTGCCCGAGTATGTCTGATCGGTAGTTGATGATTCCAGACCCCACACCAAATAAGGATGAGATTGATGATGATTATCTGATGGATTATGTGAGAGAACTCAGTTTGGTGGAGACAAGTGGACGACAAACACCAAATCGAGATGAATCTGCAGGTTTGAGGGAATTACATTAGTTTGATTCTATTTGCACATTTATATAATATTTCTATTTTCACATTTATATAATATTTCTATTTCCACATTTATATAATATTTCTATTTTCACATTTATATAATATTTCTATTTACACATTTATATAATATTTTTATTTCCACATTTATATAATATTTCTATTTTCACATTTATATAATATTTCTATTTTCACATTTATATAATATTTCTATTTTCACATTTATATAATATTTCTATTTGCACATTTATATAATATTTCTATTTTCACATTTATATAATATTTCTATTTCCACATTTATATAATATTTCTACCCAGGTCCCCGGACTTCCAGAGACGAATATCTAGGACGACCCACCCAACCCCCGTTGAGGAGAGAAAATCAAACAAACATTCCAAAGTAATTTCATGCATTTTAAATATAATAAGATGACTTGTGATAATGCAAACAAATCTGAACCTTTTCTTCTTAATTCAATCTATCAATACTTATTTTGTTGCTAATAAGCTTAAAGCCGTGTCTACGCTGAGGCTGTCTGAGACGTACTGGGTTTAATGTTGGAAGTATCTGCATTGGGCATTCATTATATCAGGCATGGTCAAGTGTGGAAATCTTTACCAAGCGAACAATAATTACAGGCAAAGCCAGAGTTCATTTTGTAGGGCATTACATGCTGTAATA
>CH002303.1:78616-91665 GCA_000149265.1 Ciona savignyi
ATTCATTCTTAATCCAGTTTGGGCATGGGTATTGGTACCCAGCCTATGGCTACATTTGTGGTGTCGCTCTCATGTAGGTACACCGAAGCTACTTTAGCGTCAATTCTAAGTTTCTCATGTAGTTTCTTGAATACTTGGCCTGTCGTTGCAAGTTATGTCAAATAACTTTCCTCCTCTTTCCACAATTCCGACGACACTTTTTGTTGGCATTTCAGAGTTAAATGATTTCCGTTAACTAATGATTTCCGTTAACTGCTATCTACTTGTATGTTTGCACGGCGCAAAAAATATCAGAAAAAATATTTTAAATATTAGCTGTACAAGGATAGAGCCTATTTAATAGTTGTTGTTTAATCTTAAAACCGGTAGTCCCAACTTTTGTTGGAACACGACCTGCTAAGCAGAGTATTAAGGTTAGGTTCTTTACATGGACATAGTGCAGAGTACCTTTGACAAGATGTGCATTCCAGCATCCCATCTTCCGAGACAACATCTGGTTGGAGAGAATCGCAGCAGGGCAGTTTAATCATCTTTCCCTTACACAGGGGACATTGTGTACATTTTGTGTCCTTTTGCACTAAAAAAAAGTCACCAGAGCAACAAGTTTTGGTAACTTGAAAATCTTCTTCACAAGACCAGCAAAAGTAGTTGGGGTTGTCTTCGGTTGTTAAGCCTTCATTATTGCATTTAGGGCAATTGACCGGGATCTTTTTCTCGCTTAAACTAAGCGATTTCACCCGAGTATTTCTTGCTTCCTCGGGGCTAGGATATGACCGCTTGGTTCTATAGGATTGTAAAGCTTTTCCCCCAACCGTATTGGGTGTTGTGGGAGTCCGTTTTGCGCATTTTGCTAGAGGGTCGCACACTAGCACGTCAATGACGTCATCCGTTGCAGGAGAGCGTCGCTGCTTAAATCGCGCCACAAAGCGTTGTGCATTAACAATCTGTTTTTTTTACTTCCCGATCCATGTGTAAGCAAGTCAGATGTGTGTTCGTGCAATCTGCTCTCTGGCGACACTGTCTGGCAGTTCGTTTAATTCTTTGGAAATCTTTCCTTTCTCTTCTAGGTATTCTTAGAATCATTTTACATACATCTATGTAATGACGGTTATCACAATACAAACAATTACTGGGTATTTTTCTTTCGCCATCTTGGAAATCATCCGGGTATGACGTTCACTTTGGCTCCTTTCATTCCTGCTAGAGTCTAGCAGGCCGATCAGGTCAGATTGGAATTTTTTTCAACAAAACATTTTTTTAATGTGAACTTCAGTTCTAAATGTTGGTCATGATGGCCTTTCGATTTACCTCTGAACAGTCGGGGTTGGGGCCACCTGAGAAAAACTAGACTTGCTTGTCATTGTACGGCTGTGCGTCCTCACGTTAAATGTCCAGAGAACATTCGCACTCTCAACCTTTCTATGTACATTGTTCTTCAATTATACCCCCATTCTAAGGTTGTTTCTGCAAGAAAGCTGACAAACGTTTGTTTCATTCAATGGAATAATTTGTCCCAAACTAAATGAAAACTTGACGCAATCTTAAATGCTTACAGAACCAGATGCGAACACTGAATGTGAGTTAAAGTTCAAACTTACAACATGGCGCTGTAACATAAACATAACTAAGTAATTTAGTAACTCACAAACGAAAATGTAGACTATACAAAGTAAAGGCAACTACAAAGTAACAAACTAAATTTAAACTGGCGATAATCAAACAATCATCGAAAAACTTGCCACATTGATTAAGTGATGTTCGTGATAAAAGAAACGCTTAAAACAAAAAGAATTAAAATACCATTTTTAAACATAATATATATATGTATGTATGCAACGCATTTAGTGTTTTTCTAATGGATAAATGTATCATTTATCTTGGCGTATATGGCAAAATCACGTTGTAGTATTTGTTTACGGTTACCGTTTGATAACTTATGCCCCCCGTCGGCTTAACTCAGCTATTGCAGTGTGTTGTGTATGATTCAGACGTTTCTTTTTAATTTGGTAGAATCCATTGATCCGCTGGGTTTAGCCAAATCCAACCGACTAGCTCGCTACTTGTCTCGATCCCACCTTCTTTCGGCTACATGAAACCATAAACAGCACAGCATAATATAGGATAGGATAATAATGTTTATCCCCGTGGACAGGAAAAGGCAATGGTCGTTAACACACAGGCAATCGTCAGATCACCTCGCGCCCATCGTCGGGTTACCGGAGCTATTGCAGTATTTTGTATATATACACACGTTCCTTCAATTTAGTAGAACCCATTAATCCGCTGGGTTTCTGTTAAGTGCTTTGCCTAAAGATACAGCCGACTTATACATTGCTTAATGAGCGATATCTAACTGAGCCTAATAAATGTTCCAGAATCCCCCACTGGGAGATCTCAGCTCATACTCGGGTTCTATTGGTGGGCTGGAGTTCATACGTGGCCACCAAGGGCCGGTGAAACACCCAGTCTACCAACACCAGCGAATCAACAGATAATATCGGTCGGAAGGTGGCGCTCATGGGTCACTTGATATTCGTCGTACGACTATCGAATAAAACAGTTGTCGTCGCTCGTGACAGTGGAAAAAGCCCAAATTTAAATGAAGACCGGGCAGTAGTTATGACCATGTTGTTATTTCATAGTTTAATACAAATAAGTAAAAGACGTGAAATGGTACAACATGGCAAGTCATTATAAATAAGATGCGTTCAAGTAATATAGAAAAGTGCGATAATCTACTCATATCCAGCCAGAGTTTACATGGTTAAGTTAGTTTATCGTACAAAAATAATTCAGATGGCATTTCTAAACATTGGCGGTCAAGAAGGTGTTAAAAAGATATGTTTGTCGAAATGAGATAACCCGTAGGTCATGTTTTGCTTTGACTCGTGCACAGCAAAACATACAAATCTGGTGAATAAGTACAGGTGGAGGCGAAGTATACAGAGTTCTTGGATAATTGCTCGTAAAATAGTTGTCTTGCAGAATTAAATTGTTCTCTGCTCTTAACTCTTTCAGCTGTAAGGTATATTTCCCTCAGAAATTCGATTACTCACAAAAAATGGGTCACGATTCATGGTATTTTGTAAAAGGGGAAGCTATTCGGAAGCACCAATAATATGTTCACGTAACATCCGCAAATTAGACCTTTTCATTTAATATCTCGGATAATTTGAGAGCACTTTTATTCTGACAACCCATTGCATTTTCCTTCCAAGGTATTTTGATTAAGAGGTTGCTCTTCATTCTCGCAGTTTTCATTTACGGGCGATTGACCTAGACTGGTACGATGGGAAGTAGTATTGGAAGAGATATGATCGGGATTTCCAGTTATTTGGGAATTTCTGACATACTCGCGTATTGGAACTAATGTAGAGCAGCTACTGCTTGGATATGTATTCTTGTAACATAAAATGCAGATCATACTTGATAAAACTAACGCAATTAAAACTCCAACAACCCAAAAGAAAGATGTTTTTGCCGGATGATGCAGCGTGTTTCCAGTCGTTGTGTCATTGGCCAATGGCTGAGTCACCGATGGAACACTAGCTTCGGGTGTATATTCCAATATTGGAGGTCGGGTATGTGGTTGAGGCGTGAGGGGGGGTTCCATCGTGTTGGTAGGGTATTCGTCGTGTGTATTTACGACAGCTCTTAATGTGGTTGACGGCGCAAGAATCACATCGCCGCTATTGCTGCCAGATAAACAAGTTTACATATACGCTCGTGTGGCCAAATGGTTAACGCAACTCATACATATTCCAATTTTTCATCATTGGTTCGAAACTTATTCAGGTAAAAAGTGTTACATTGTGCGGCGACAGATATCAAATTTTAAAACGATCTTAGTAACAAATTCCTATACGGTGAATGATAAAAATGCAAAAATATATAAAATCGTGTTTACTCTGTACACATGAAGAAAATCCCTTCGTACTGCGTAAAGTGCTGCGGTGGACATTGAAAACATCTTCGATTTTGGAGAAAGTAGTCTTTTGGGCACTTTCCGCATATGACCAACTTATTATTTATGATTATGTTTGCTCCCCCATTAGTACACTGGCCCTGAAATAAGTAATAAATGACGAAGAGTAGTAATGTCTAACCTTTATTTATGTTTTTGTTAATTACCGCAAACCACTAATGCCGAGATTGGCACGAGCCATATCTTTTCTGCGTTCCGCCATAAACATATTTTATGTGATAGTTGCGCGTGTAAACATACATTTATGCAACTACTGCATAAATACCAGTAATACAGTCATTTACGTATAAGGCCCATAGACCTACTATACGAAAACTACTTACTGCAGTGGTGCTTGGCAAAATGACCATTGAAGCCAACAAAGAAATCATCAAGCAAGTCATTATTAAATATAAAATTATAAGTTCCTGTGTGTGTTAAAAGCAATGACACATCCCAAAATTATTTGTCATTAACGAGAGGGCCATCCTCGTTTTACCTCGTGCCCGCCGTTGGGTTACCGGATCTATTACAGTGTGTTGTGTATAATTTAGAATATTCTTTAATTTGGTAGAACCCATCAATCCACTGGATTCAGACGATGTTCGCTAAGTGCGTTAAGGACTAGTCATAGACCAGTTTCGAATCTACAATCCTTCAGCAGCTGAAATTCCACGCACTAATATACATAAAGCCATTGTTCAAAAAGTTATTTTGTATTCAAACACGGGATTGGTGCGGCATCTCCTATGGGCACAAGTTATGTGGCAATTCCTGTTCACTATGGCAATTCCTGTTCACAGTGCGTAAGCAATCGTCGAACCCACGTATTCAAACATGCGTCGAACTATTGTGAAATGGGGTCGAACTATTGTGAAAATGCTGTAACACGCGCTTCCCCATTTCTCTTAGTGATTCACATGTATCCGCTGTGGCATCGATGGGAATATATTAATGCGGATTCCCCTTTTGGTGACGCAATGAGCCAAGAAGGAGTTGTAATAAAATATATAATGATGACAGAATTGCAAAAATCGCTGTGTCTGTTATGTTGTCTATTACAATATAAGTTAGCAAGCAACAAAATAATACGTTCTAACATTTGTGGGGTAGCAGACATTGGCATAATCCATATTATTTGGTCCATCCACTATTTCGTTGTCGAATACAAAAAAGTTTAAAAAAACATATAACTTTATGTGTATCATAGGATAATTAGGTTTTATGTTCGTCAATGGAAATCGTCTGATTAGGCTACCTCGAGAATACGTTAAGCGACGCAGTGGTATCGGTAGATTATTTCGCTATCGGTTATCGCCGCTATTATAGTGTGTTCAAACTGTAGACGTGTGACTGATAGAAAACTTAATTTTGGGTTTTAATTATTTACTATTTCTGTTCAAACAATATTTAGGGTTTGTTATAACATTAAGGAGAATACATACACAAAATATTGAAAATAGCAATTGGTAAGACACGCACGAAGGAAAACGTAACAAACTCTAGTATAGATTATACCCGCGGCATAACTATATTACTTTGACATGCTATTTAATCTGTCTATTAAGTAAAATAAACTAACGGGTTCGTCTTCCAGAAGTAAATCAGCTAAACCTTTATAATATCTTTCATAAAGACATCGAATCCACGTTTGCCCTTTGCTAACAACACGTGTTGTTGAATCTATCAATCACTTAATCAAGAATGCCTTTCTCGAAATTCTCCGACGTCTCTCTCTCGTCCATCTCTCTCATAAAATAAATATTCCATATTCCAAAGTTTACAAAAAACAGATTTTGTTTCGTCATATGTTTCGCCAATGCAAAGCAATACTATTTATAGCACCGGTCGGCACACACTTATATGGCCACCTCACATTGCATCACACCCACGTTGCCGGTGTAATACATTTAATGCCTTTAAGGGTTACAACAGTGTGTGTATTCTGCTTCGCCATGTTCGCGTATTTACTTTTAACGCAATTGAACTTCACGTAATGTCAAATAGCCAATAGTTCGTTTACATCAGCTGGTTAGTACTATTAAGGTATAACAGGATGTTCACGTTTTATCATGAATAGGAAAATCGCATGATGCGATATCACATAGACAATAACACATTAACTAGCCCATCGCACCGAACTATTGCAGTGTGCTTATATAAGATGGGAGACCGTTTAATTATTTATTTTGTGTTTGTAGCGTGAGTTTCGAACCCATAATGTGCTCGTCGATAAGACCTTTTTGTATTCGGTATATGCATCGGTCACATTAATTAACCTCCAATAAAAAATCTGAATTTCTTCCGACCAGAGATAAAAATGTGATGGTACATTTTTAGAATTGTATTCCACTGATATTATTATTCGGTTGTCTACCATTGGTTGGGTGTATAGTGGGTGTATTATTCTGTGGTTTCAATGGTTACTATAGTAATGTGGAAATGTCTAAGGTTTTATTTTTAGTAATTTTAACTGACGTTTAATTCACCAATAGGCTTAAAATAAAGGACGTGTCGTTAGTACTTATCCTATGGAACTTGTACAAATAGGCAATCAACATAAAATACGTCACTCCAGTATTGAGAAGGTCGTATTATTGTATAGTCTGTTTGTTATGCCCAACACGCGGTTTACTTCGTCAAGCACAAAATACACCATTTTGGAAAACATTGAGAAAATATATGAATTATAATTAAATGTCGACATGATTGATTGTTTCCAAGGTTGCTAATAATGGTGCAAAAATCCAAATATAAATATTTTGGTCGAAGTTAGAATGGAAACTCACGTGCAAAAGCGAGATTGTATTGTGACGACTGTTGAATAGTGTTTACTGAAACGCCATAATTTTTCCCAGCTGAGAAACGCTATGTAAATTTGAAAGTTTGATATTTTGTCCCCTTATTAATTCGTATTTTGTTCAATAAAACAAACAAGGCAATTCGCTTCAGCATTTGACGAATTACTGAACGTAACTGAACTGTTCATATACCGATTTTTACACAAAAACAACAGTGATGAGCCGATAGCGGGTACGAAACTTGTACAAACCCACGACAACATGAAAACGTGCATCGGTATTTCTAAAATTTATTCATCAAACTAGTGATTGGACGGTTGTGGCGGTGCCCAAAGGAGACAATGATCGTTTTGAGGCAAAATTTAAAAAAGTATTTTTCCCTCGTCCGACAACGCCGCCACCTCGACATTGAATCTCATTTTCTTTATTACGACTAGAGCTTCCATAAAAATGAAATATGAAATAATACTGAGGGAATAAAATTCTAACCCGACCAAGATGTAAGGAACAAAGTAGTTTAGCATGTCCAATTATAATTTTGTACAGCCACAAATCTTTTTTTTAAATATTTTTTTATTAACCGAGCCTTCGAACCATTAATGAGCTCGTCATTAGGACAGTTTTTTGCTTTTAAGTCCTTGCATATAATAAATGTATAGTTCTCGTTAATTATTCGGCAACACGACCGTTCAGTTACTATTTTAGAGAATATTGGCGCACTTCCTTACGGAGAGTATAAAAGAGATTGTTTTGACAACTGCGCCACACACGCATGGAACGTTTGTTTCAATGATCATACCCACATGTATGTGCGGTTTGTACGACGAGATCTGCTGCAAAATTGTGACTAGATGCTTCGCACCGCAAGGCGCATTCAATCCAGGGTAACTGACTGGAAGAGCACATATTTCGGGTCGTGTGTAAATGGCAGGAAGAGAAATTCTCACCGATTTGTTCAAGCTAAAAATCCCGAGATTACGAATTCGTACACTGGGACCATCGGTATTTCCACCCATCATCGGGCATATAAATTAATATATGTATCTGTACCTGCCACTCCCATATATTCTTGAGGCTCTTCGGGAAATAAGAAACAGATTGACAGCTGTTCTAAAATGCAATACGTTAGTACTTCAGCAGTCGATGGGGCTACAGTCTGTTTTTTCTACTTCCCAATTGATGTGCGTGCACGTCAGATGTATTTTCGTGCAAGTTCCGCAATATGCTCTCTGGCGACACTGTCTGGCAGGGTGGTACTGACTTGAACCGCAAAAATACCATAATCTCAGAGCCTTCCTATGTTTGGATAATTTGTTCCATTGAAAATGAATAAAACAACGACTTAATAAATGCATTCCAGAATCCCCCACTGGGAGATCTCAGCTCATACTCGGGTCCTATTGGTGGGCTGGAGTTCATACGTGGCCACCAAGGACCGATGAAACACCCAGTCTACCAACACCAGCGAATCAACAGATAATATCGGTCGGAAGGTGGCGCTCATGGGTCACTTGATATTCGTCGTACGACTATCGAATAAAACAGTTGTCGTCGCTCGTGACAGTGGAAAAAGCCCAAATTTAAATGAAGACCGGGCAGTAGTTATGACCATGTTGTTATTTCATAGTTTAATACAAATAAGTAAAAGACGTGAAATGGTACAACATGGCAAGTCATTATAAATAATATGCGTTCGAATGAAATAGAAAAGTGCGATAAACTATCTAGCCTATATAAAGCCAGAGTTTACATGGTACAAGTTAGTTTATCGTAAAAAAATATTTCAGAAGCCATTTTCTAAACATTGGCGGTCAAGAAGGTGTTAAAAAGATATGTTTGTCGAAATGAGATAACCCGTAGGTCATGTTTTGCTTTGACGCGAGCACAGCAAAACATACAAAGCTGGTACAGGTGGAGGCGAAGTGTAACTGCACCAATGCAGTTGCGTTTTTATGGTTCACTTATTTTGTCACCTTTGATTTCTATGAGTTGTCCTTGAGTCCCAGTTAACGTTTGCATTTTAAGTTTTTTTCATTTACGCTGCAATCAGGAACGCAGCCTGTTATTTTCCTTTGGTTAATAAGAAAGAAATCGGGACTAAATTTGATTTTAAGGAACGGACGTGGTAATGTAAAGGTGTGTTATAGTATTTGTGTTGATGGCTTCTAATTTACGTTGTTTTTTTCTTTTAGTAACCGCTTAATAAATCAGAACGAGAACAAGTGAGTCGACTTCATTACCGCGTGCCGTAACACGAAGTATACACAGTTCTTGGATAATTTCTCGTAAAATAGTTGTCTTGCAGAATTAAATCGTTCTCTGCTTTTAACTCTTTCAGCTATAAGGTATATTTCACTCAGAAAATTGATTACTCACAAATAATGGGTCATGATTCATGGTATTTTGTAAAGGAGGAAGCTATTCGGAAGCACCAATAATATGTTTACGTAACATCCGCAAATTAAACCTTTTCATTTAATATCTCGGATAATTGGAGAGCACTCTCATTCTGACAACCCATTGCATTTTATTCCAAGGTATTTTGATTTAGAGGTTGCTCTTCATTCTCGCAGTTTTCGCCGACGGGCGGATTCTCCTGAGATGTGAGTGGGATTCCCATCTTCTGCTGTCTTTTTGGGAATTTCTGACATATTCGCGTATTGGAACCAATGTAGAGCAGCTACTTGGATATGTATTCTTGTAACATAAAATGCAGATCATACTTGATAAAACTAACGCAATTAGAACTCCAACAACCCAAAAGAAAGATGTTTTTGCCGGATGATGCAGCGTGTTTCCAGTCGTTGTGTCATTGGCTAATGGCTGAGTCACCAATGGAACACTAGCGTCGGGTGTATATTCCAATATTGGAGGTCGGGTATGTGGTTGAGGCGTGAGGGGGGTGTCCATCGTGTTGATAGGGTATTCGTCGTGTGTGTTTACGACAGCTCTTAATGTGGTTAACGGCGCAAGAACCACATCGCCGCTATTGCTGCCAGATAAACAAGTTTACTTATACGCTCGTGTGGCCAAATGGTTAACGCAACTCGTACATATTCCAAATTTTCATCATTGGTTCGAAACTTATTCAGGTAAAAAGTGTTACATTGTGCGGCGACAGATATCAAATTTTAAAGGGGAACTGAAGTCAATTTTAAGAATATCTTAATAAATGGAAAAAAATACGCTGATTTCAAAAATCAAATCAGTTTCTTCCAATATTTTTTGATTAAAAAGTTATGAGCAGATATGCATTTCATTTTATGTTAGGGGATTTCCCGTATTACGTCATTGACGTTGTTGAGATTTCGTGCCTATATGCGTTGTATACAATCATGTGCCAGTTTAGAGGTGAATTAGTAACAGAAGCGCCTGCTGAAGCGTTGTATTTTCGTTTTTTTATGAAGACTTAGCATAACACTTGTCATATAGCCTAACTGAACCAATGTAGGCGCGTGACAGCTTACCTTAACCGGTCATTCACGCCTGCACGGTCCTGGACCTAAGCTGAATGCTGAGGTATACATTTCTCGTATTTAAATGACTTTAGAATAATAAGTTTTAGCAATTTATATCATAAAGTGAAGACAGAACAAAAAAACTAAAACAAAATACATTAAACTGTAACTGCCAGCAATTTACAGAAATAAACCAGCCATCAAGCAAAGGCTAGACTATGCAGCCTATTTCTTTCATGGTTTACCTTGGCTGTTTGTATAATGTTTTGCTGCTGTGTATGTGGTGCATTTAATGTCTGCTGTTATTGAAACTGTGCATTAGCCTACTGCATAAGAATACCACTTATTGCATAAACCAGTTAATCCTTAATAGCCGATGTGTAGTCCGACAATAAGTACACAACAAGCACTTAGATATGTAAGTGAAGAATATATATAATAAACCACTATTTAACTACCCAAATAAGTTAATAAGAATATACCACTTTTCCAATTCAGTTCTTTTTATTAGATGTTGTAAAATGCCTAAAGTTTACAAAGTAAAGGAAGCCATTGAGAAGGAAAGAAGAGTGATTAGAGCATATTGTTTTGCTCCGGGATGTACAAATTTATATTAATGCACACAAAATTCCAATCCACCTGTGCACTTCCATCGATTTCCTCACAGCGACAAAAAACAGATGAAGCAATGGGTACAACAATGCAAGCGTTCTAAACTACCTGGAAAAAGAACCACAGTGTGTAGAGCACATCTTTGTTGAGATCAACTATTCCACCTACACCTAGTAATGCATCTCAATCTAAACCAGCTGATTCTGAAGTATGTTTAGTCTTATAGTGTTTTTGAATTACGGTATTCTTTTAATGCAGTGTTAAAATTGATATTTAAATAATTCATTTGTAGGAAGCTGAAGAATCTGAAATGGAAGAAACCAGTTCTGTAGAAATAAGTACCACAGGATCTCTGATGTCATTTAGTGATGAAATTGCATCTTCAGTGGGGAGTAGCTCTCATATTGAGTTAAATGTGAGCAAAATAAGTGAATATGTACCATCATCCCAGTCTTCATCATCAAAGTCAAGCGAATCATCCAACAGTGATGATTTCAATGCTATTGAAGGCGTTAAATTGAGTGTCTATTTACACTGCCTGTTACAACTTTGAATTTGTGTTGTTTTATTGTGTACAATAAAACTTCTTTCATCCATGCCAGAATGCTAAAAACTGTCATCCATTTTAGTGTTACAACATTAACTTAAATTTAATCTAGAAATCAATAAAACAAAAGTAATTTGTTAAAACTCCTATGTATATGTATACCAAATTTCTTAGTTTGTAGCCTAAGGGTTGATAATATTAGTTTTTTTTGTTCTGTCTTCACTTTTATGATTTATGATATAAATTGCTAAGACTTATTGTTCTAAAGTCATTTAAATACGAGACCTGTATACCTCAGCATTCAGCTTAGGTCCAGGACCGTGCAGGCCTTAATGACCGCTTAAGGTAAGCTGTCACGCGCGTACATTGGTTCAGTTAGGCTATATGACAAGTGTTATACTAAGTCTTCATAAAAAAAACGAAAATATCACGCTCCTGCAGGCGCTTCTGTTACTAATTTACCTCTAAACTGGCACATGATTGTATACAACGCATATAGGCACGAAATCCCAACAACGTCAATGACGTAATACGGGAAATCCCCTAACATAAAATGAAATACATATCTGCTCATAACTTTTTAACAAAAAAATATTGGAAGAAACTGATTTGATTTTTGAAATCACCGTATTTTTTTCCATTTATTAAGATATTCTTAAAATCGACTTCAGTTCCCCTTTAAAACGATCTTAGTAACAAACTAGAGAGTGTCAACAACGTGTTTAACCACCACCATTTGTAAAACACATGTTGTATGCCATATATTCATGCTATACAGGGTCCCTAACCACATTTTGTATTTTATACACTGAGTATGTAGTTTGTTTCTGCAAGCATAAACGCATGGGTCCCATAGTTATCAAGCCAAACTTCTTCTCCATGTGTAGATAAAAAAAGAACAATCGTGTTAGATTTACGAACATTTCACCACAAATGTTTTAAATAAAAGCTTTCTTTTTAAGCTTTTTTCGTGGTTTCAGGGAAATACTGGGTTTATTAGTGAGTTTCTACTGGGTTTAGTACGTACGTTTCTGTTTATACCTATGTAGGTTATGTTGTATAACAATTCTTAATGTTTTATTCTGATTAGTCAATTCCTTGTCTGATTTGTCGACTCCTTGTTGAAGATGTTAGTACGATATGCCATGCCTGTCACAATCATAATTCAGGAAAATATCTGCGTTTTCAAAGGAAACACCCTAATAAATGATTTTTTTAAATTGGAACAGAGTGTTTAAATGTCTAACATTTTACCAAATCTGATTCAAATTGGAGCTGCCGTTTAAGCGATATGCGCAAAAAAGCTATTTTTTAGAAAAAAATACCGTTTTGGTTATTAACGTCTCAGGGGAATTCCCCTAGATATATTACCCAAAATTTAGGTTTCTGCATATCTAGGCCATGTTGTCTAACAAATAAAAAAAGTTGGATTGAGCATACATTTTTTCTTCTTGTAGATGTCAGGGCGACATGACATGCCTGTCACAATCATGATTTGACAACAAAAGCTTATTTTTAGGGTATTTCCCTAGGTAATTTGTTTATTTCTTTTAAGTGTTAAATCAGTTACTAATGCACTTACATTTTATCAAATCTGATTCAAACTGGATTTACAGTTCAAGAGCTATGCGCAAAAAGCTCATTTTTTAGAAAAAAATATGTTTTGG
>CH002303.1:91765-159569 GCA_000149265.1 Ciona savignyi
TATTACCCAAAATTTTAGTTTATTCAAATCTAGGCCATGTTGTCTAACAAATTACAAAGTTTTATTGCAATTCCATTACTCCTTCTCATAGATGTCGGTGCTACAACCCATGCCTGTCATAATCATGATTTGAAAACAAAATCTTATTTTTAGGGTATTTCCCTGGGTAATTTTTTTAATTATTTTAAGTGATGTATCAGTGGTTAATGCACTAACAGTTTACTAAATCTAATTGAAATTGGAGTAGCCGTTCAAGCGCTATGCCTAAAAAAGGTATTTTTTTTAAAAAAAGAAACCGTTTTGGTTTTTCACTTACAAGGGGAATTCCCCTGGGTATATGCCCCAAAATTTCGGTTTATGCACATCTAGACCATGTTGTCTAATAAATAGCAAAGTTGTATTGCCATTCCATTTCACCTTCTGGTAGGTGTCGTTGCCACAAGCCATGCCTGTCACAATCATGATTTGAAAACAAAATCTTATTTTTAGGGTATTTCCCTAGGTAATTTTTTTAATTCTTTTAAGTGGTATATAAGTGGCTAATGCACTTACAGTTTACCAAATCTAATTGAAATTGGAGTAGTCGTTCAAGCGCTATGCCTAAAAAAGGGAATTTTTTAAAAAAAGATACCGTTTTGGTTTTTCACCTCCCAGGGGAATTCCCCTGGATATATGCCCCAAAATTTTGGTCTATGCACATCTAGACCATGTTGTCTAATAAATGACAAAGTTGTATTGCTATTCCATTACCCCATTTGATAGATGTTGTTGCCACAAGCTATGCCTGTCAAGCGTTTGACGAAAAAAAAAAAAAAAAAAAGAAAAAAAAAAAAAACGGACAAAAACAATATGTGTCCCATTTTTCCAAATGGGACCCATAAAAATTCCTATATACAGTGAATGATAAAAATGCAAAAATATATAAAATCGTGTTTACTCTGTACACATGAAGAAAATACCTTCGTATTGTGTATAGTGCTGAGGCAGACATTGAAAACATCTTCGAGTTTGGAGAAAGTAGTCTTTTTGGCATTTTCTGCATATGACCAACTTATTATTTATGATTATGTTTGCTCCCCCATTAGTACACTGGCCCTGAAATAAGTAATAAATGACGAAGAGTAATCGTGTCTAACCTAAATTTATGTTTTTATCAATTACCGCAAACCACTAATGCCGGGATTGGCAGGAGCCATTTCTTTACTGCGTTCCGCCATAAACACATATTATGTGATAGTTGCGCGTGCAAACATACATCTATGCAACTACTGCATAAATACCAGTAATACAGTAATTTACGTAGGCTTTTAGGCCTACTATACGAAAACTACTTACTACAGTGGTGCTTGGCAAAATGACCATTAAAGCCAACAAAGAAATCATTAAGCAAGTCCATTATTAAAAATAATATTATTAAATCCTGTGTTATTTGTAGAGCTAAAATTATGTTTAAATATAAAACTTTTTTTAAATACACAAAGTAAAAGCTGTAAACTCTTTTGATGTCATAAATACATGCCGAATGGTTAATTAGAGGAGACAGTGCTATTGTTGGTCGCCCAAGAAGGCGATGTTATTAAATATATAATGATGAAGTATTACAACCTTAAATCGTTGTTTCTGTTATATGTTGTTGTTTGTGTTACAATATATGTTGGCAAATAGCAAAATATTCCAACCTAACTTTTGTGAGGAAGCAGGCATTGGCAAAATATAAAACCACGCCTGCCATCAATACGCTTTCGAAATTAAAATAAGTCAATTTTAATGGATTTCTTTAATACAAAGGAGATATAAAATGGCATACGGTTTGAGACAAAGATAAATATATAAAATATAAAAAAATATAAAAAGTGTTAGGGGCATTTGGAACATTGACGCGACCACAACAGCACTAAGATTTCAAGAAGTACAAACTACGTCACAGATGATCACGTGGTATAGTGACGTAGATGTTGCAATGAAGTTTAAAAATTTAATCTCAACGAATTCTGCAGCTATAAAGGTAAGATCTACATTTGTGACAACACATGTTTCAATTTAACCATTCGAAGATATTGGTTAACAGCGTCACAACAAATATATTAAACTGTTCAACATATACAAGTCAGATTAAACTAAACATCAATTGCACGAAAAAGCAAATAAAATAAACAACAATAATATTACAGTTCAAAGATATACAGTGATTTAGTAATTAATACAAAATGCGATAAATCTGCATAATACATCTGGAATAAAGAATTGATTAAAATTTAAAAAATACAATCTGGAATAAAGAATTGATTAAAATTTGAAAGTTCATATTTTAAAGATGACTCAACAAATACAGTATGTGTGTATGTGTGTGGTAAGAATTTGTGGAAAGTTTTAAGCTGATAAGAAATAATTCACAGTAATTGCAACACCATACCACACTAGCTACTGCAGGATGATTTGACATAAGTCACAGTTAAATAATTTAACTAAATGAACTTTTGTACATACATCAGTCACTAAAGGCCACCAAACCGATCTCATGCCATGTAAGTCCGTATCGACTCGCGAACTTTCGACTTGCAGAGCGGACATTTCTTGATGTCACCACTACCACATTTGGTGCATAACACCAAATGTCCGCACGGTAACACAACCACGCTTGCTAGCTCTTCATGACACGATTTACACATTCTTGATTCTTCCAACCGCTTCAACTCGCTAGTGCTGGATTCCCGGAGCATTTGTTGTCACAGGAGCTGTTTCCATTGGGATGTTTTCTTCATCCACATCTTCGGGTGTTGATTCTAAGTTGAGGAGAGCGTCTACGAGAGTTTCAACTGTCGTGAACATCGTATTTTTTGCTTCCAGAGTTCTATGGAATAAAATAGGGATTTAATAAAACGATATAAGCTAACATGAAACCAATAAGACAGCTCTATAAAAAAAGACATCCGAAAACTCGAGGCTGTGCTTTGCCCGAAAGCGAAATTCGTTTTGGTTTGTTATTTACTTGTTTCGTCGTAACAAAATTTCCAAAGACGCAATTAATATATATAAAAAGGTTTACGCAACACAACCGCGAGGAAATTGATCGGAAATTCCCTTATTAATCACCCTCTGATCGCGAGTCGTATCGTTTCCTCCTCAAATCCCATCATGATCGCTTCCGGTACTATTGGAGATGACGTCATTAATGAATCAACTTTTTCCTTCAGCTGTCTCAACTCTGCTCTGGGGTCGATAATTTGAGGGGACTCGTTAACAGGAGGGCGTACATTCCTGTCATGACATAGTTTGTTAGATCTACACAAACAAAAACATATAAAGAAACACGTAGATTTACACTTAAAATATAAAACCCAATATTTGAATCAGCGATTTTAACAATTGCAATTTAGAACTTACGATTGACTTTGTCCGATTGAGATATCGTGTAAATGGCGGTTTCGATTGGTTATTGTTGGTCGTCTAAGGTTTGGGAATCGGGAAACTATGTTGTGAACATATTCTGGACCTTTTTGCTGGAGGACGAATTCACAACTGCAAAACAATATATTAAATAAAAAGGACAATTCTGTCAAAAAGCAAACATAATATAATGAAGCGAAAACAGAACGTATTTCGGGTATATCACCTATTACACCAGATAATTGTGTCCTAAAATAAATCAATACTTACTGTGGAAACCATTTTGCGTGTTCAAACCAAGGATCGTCGTCTCTTTCCCAGTTTTGAAGCCCACCATTGCAATACCAGCATTTCACACGAATCTCGGTTCCCTGAAAATATAATATGAGTTACCAAACCGAATAATCAATAAGGCAAATACATCAGAAATTTATTCTAAAGGCGTTACCTATGTAAAATAATCCCGCGTTGGCAATCTGCCGAGGGGTTGCAAGCACTATTTGTTCCGACCAACTCTCCAGGTTGTCAGTGAAAGTTTGCAACCTCGAACTTTCGTTTCTCATATGTGGGTTGAATGGCTCGTTGCATGGAAATAATAAAGTGTTCGGAATTCCTGCTTCTCTGGTTTCTGGTGGTGTTTCCATCACTTCCGGTGGTGGTTGTTGGATAGTTGCTGTTTGTGGTAATACTGGTTGATGTATGGTGGCTGTCTGATGCACTGATAGATTGTTTGGCAACACAACCATCCCAGTATCGCGATTGACGGTGGCGTTGTTCAACACTTCTCCTGCTGATAGACTGGCTTCTCTAGGACGTTGTGCTCTGGTTTGTGGAGGACTTCGTGAAATCGATTCTGTGTGACAATTACCATTTTATCTCCATTTGTCAGTTTAGCAGCAAACATAGATTCACTTTGATTAACGATCTAAATTAACTCACTTTAAAACAGTTGTGGTATTTTAAATAAAAGGTGCAGCCCATGAACTTACGTAGTGGTATATTTGTGGTGTCAGTTCCATTAGCGAATTCGCAATCACTTTTATGCCAGCTTGGTAGAGACATATCCTCGTTGCCGGTCAAACCTTCAACACATTGTCCACACCTGTAAGCGAGATTACAGTAAATATGACTGCTGGGTATTAGTAACTCAGTTGGTAAGTTTATTATGACTGAGATAAGTTCTTTATAAGTTGAACCACATTATACTTACACAAAACATTTCACTCTATCTTTGAATCCGGTGTAAAGGAAACCCAATGACGCAAGTAACAGTACGTCAACCGGTACGTGTTGCGGAAATACTTTGTAAGTTGTTATTCTATAAACTTCCCTTTCTTTTTCACCTGTTAATTCAAAATGAATTAGCTTCCAATGAGATTTACCTTGAAAACTGCCAAAATTGCAATGTCGCGATTTCTATCTTAGGGAGTTTCCCGAAACAAATTGCCAAAAGCGAAACTATGAAGGAACCTTTTAGCGGAAGTTTTTTGTTTAAACTTATAAAGGATATTGTTCGGTGAAATATATAAATAAGTATTTCAACATAGTGTATGCAACAAAACGATATGAAATTAGTTTTAATTTTAATCCATTAGGCAATATATATATAATTAGGGAATGTTAGGATATTTAGATTTAAGTGACGGCGGGGAATCAGTAGATTATTTCGCGCCCACCATCGGTTATCGCCGCTTTTATAACGTGTTTAAAATGTAACGTCTGACTGATAGAAACCGGCGGGAAAATGTCCGTGTGTAACACACACAGAGAGACACAAATACATATGTTTTGTGTGTGTACGACAATAACGTTACAGTTACCTGGTAGTATGTAAACGCATCTTTGACCTGGAGGGTCTCGGGCATGAGTTACACGTACCGCGTGGACAACTTGGACATTCAGCGACATTTTGTAGGTTTGGGGTTAGGTTTGTTAACACCTGTGATAATACATTTGAAATCAATTATTGTTCAAACATTATTTATAATTTATAAGGTTTGTCAGAAGATTAAGGAATACATACAGAAAAGAGTTAAAATAGCAATTGGTAAGACACACACGAAAAAAAAATATAACAAACTCTATAGATTATACCCGCGGCATAACTATATTACTTTGACATGCTATTTAATCTGTCTATTATGTAAAATGAACTGACCGGTTCGTTTTATACTCAGAAGTAAATCAGCTAAACCTTTATAATATCTTTCATAAAGACATCGAATCCACGTTTGCCCTTTGCTAACAACACGTGGTGTTGAATCTATCAATCACTTAATCAAGAATGCCTTTCTCGAAATTCTCTCCGACGTCTCTCTCTCGCCCATCTCTCTCATATATTTATACGATTCCAAAGGTTACAAAAACATTATGATCAACGTTATTGAAGTATTTTATCGTTGTTGCTTAACATTAACACGCTCTTGCGCAATTTAAAAAAGAAAGGTAATACATCTTGCACATTACATTATTATTAGATAACTGTATAGTTATCACAAAATATTTGAACTAATATTGGCTTGGTTTGGTTGAGTAAAGTAACAAAAAATAAATCATACTGTTTTTTTTAATAAATGAGACGGTCACTCATGTTTTATCTTACTTGATGGGTATTGTGCCCGTTTAATTGCCTTTAATGAAATATGTAACGATTCATCGCCATCAGTTATTTGTATTTTACTGTCGTCTGATTTTCCATTAGGTAACTCGATCGAATTAAAACGATTTCACCTCGATAATAAGCGACGTTGTCCGTCGAACCAAACGAACCAGCAAAATATTATAAACCAACAAAAGTACATCTGGCATTTCTACATGAGGCAACAGTCTGTCAGTTTTGTGTTTTGCCCAATAACTGATTCAATGTCAAATGATATACAAAGCACAGTGGGTCACCTGATACAACGAAGAACAACTTAACGACGCTTACATACAATATTTTAAAGTCCGAAGTCCCAATTGATTTTGTTTCGTCGTATGTTTCACCAATGCAAAGTAATACTATATGTATAGTACCGGCCGGCACATACTTCTATGACCACCTCACATTGCATCATACCGACGTTGCCGGTGTAATACAATAAATGCCGTTTAGATTTACAACATTGTGTGTATTCTGCTTTGCCATGTTCGCAAATGTTTATTTAAGGATGAGAAACTCACTTTAATGACATTCTTTGCTTTTCACCGGCCGTATTTACTTTTACCCAGTTGAACTTTAACGTAATTTCAAATAGCCAATAGTTCGTTTACATCAGCAGTTTATTCCTATTAAGGTATATAATATGATATTCACGTTTTATCATGAATAGGAAAATCGCATGATGCGATATCACATAGACAATACCACATTAACTAGCCGATCGCACCGAACTATTGCAGTGTGCTTATATAAGATGGGAGACCGTTTAATTACTTCTTTTGTTTTGTGTTTCTATAGCAAGAGTTTGGGCCCGCATAATGTGCTCGTCGTTAAGACCTTTTTTGTATATAATTCGGTATATGCATCGGTCGCATCAATTAACCTCATATAAAAAATCAGAATTTCTTCCGACCAGAAATAAAAATGTGATGATACATTTTGAGAATTGTATTCCACTGATATTATTATTCGGTTGTCTTTGGGTGTATAGTGCGTGAATTATTCTGTGGTTTCAATGGTTACTATAGGAATGTGAAAATGTTTTAATAACTTTATTGTTTAAAAAAGCATTCAATGAACATAATTTGGCTAAAATTGTTGATAAAAATTATGGCAAAGATAACAAATTGTAAATTTATCCGTCAATAATTATATTTCAAATCGTATTGTTGTTGTATGAATGTTGAAAAAAATTGTAAAGTAAAGCGATTTCTTTAAAAAACTTGTTTATTTGTAACTAGTGGTGTTTTATTACTATTATCAGTCTTGTAAAAACCTATGTTGTATTAGAATGACAAAGTTCTTACCCTTGACTTAAATGTGCGTCAATGGTAGCTGTACGGTACACTATATCCACCATACTTTACACACAAATCCCTAACTTTTATTTAAGGTTTTAATATTATTATCATTGTTTTACAACTTATTTATTAAAGATTTAACAGTCACGTCACTTTTTTGTTATAAGGTGTAAAATATACTAATGTATTTTAAATACAGTAGTTTTGCTGTTTTTCCTCACTTTTATTTTTTAAATGGCCGTAATCCTCTTCTTAAATGTAATAAAGATCATAAAAACAAAAAAATAACTTACATCCACACACAACCAATAATGGCCACAATTACGTAGCCAAATTACCACATTCATATTCCCACTATGTTCACGTTGCTGATTTTTGCAGACAAATAAATGTCGTGTATTACAATAATAAATATATGATTCATTGAACTGACGTTTAATTCACCAATAGACTTAAAATAAAGGACGTGTCGTTTAGTACTTATACCATGGAACTTGGATGTAACGAGTCCATGTGACGCATTATTTGATTGTTTCTATTATCATAGGTTTCCCGGTTGCACAATCTTCTACAAATAGGCTCTTGGTAGTAAATACGTAACTCTAGTATTGAGAAGGTCGTATTATTGTATGGTCTGGTTTGTTATGCCCAACACGCGGTTTACTTCGTCAAACACAAACTACACCATTTTGGAAAACATAACTATATGAACTGTTTTTTTATTATAATTAAATGTTGACCTGATTGATTGTTCTCAAGTTGCTAATAATGGTGCAAGAATTCAAATATAAATATATTTTGGTCGAAGTTAGAATGGAAACTCACTAACAATACGTGCAAAACCGAGATTGTTTTGTGGCGTAATAAGAAGTAACACCAGTTTCGAGTTTAGTATAAGTTAACAAGTTGGGCTGGATAGCATGGTTACACAACGAAGAAAAAACAAGTGACTGTTGAATGGTGTTTACCAACACGCCATTATTTTTCCCAGCTGAAAAACGCTATGTAAATTTGAAAGTTTGATATTTTTCCCCGCTCATTTTTATTTCGTATTTTGTTCAATAAAACAAACAAAGCAATTCGCTTCAATATTTGACGAATTACTAAACGTAACTGAACTGCCGTGTCCATATACCGATTTTTAATCGTTTTGAGGCAAAATTAAAAAAAAACAGTATTTTTACCTTCGTCCGACAACGCCGCCACCCCGACATTGAATCTTACTCTTTTTGCCACTTTCGAATCCTTAATGTGCTCGACACGTTTTTGCATATGGGCTGATAAATAAATCAGTCGCGTTAACCATTCGGCCACACGAATGTTCAGTTACAAGCGAATATTGGCGCGTCGCAAGTGTCAGAGGCGTTCAACTAATTATTCTCCCTATCTCTCCAATGCAAACTGACCTCACAAAAAGGACTGTCACTCAAAATCCTGACATAGGAAGTCTTAGATTTTTTCACAATTTAAAATTGAAGCTTGGATCTGCAACCTAAACTCAAAACCCTACAAAATTTTGTTTAAAAATGTTGAACCCATACCCCCTCGTACATCGGCAACTTTTTTTCCAACAAACAGCTAGCAGATGCACAATCAACACCTTTATTTTACAAAGCACTGCTCCACGATTACAAAACTTTACAGCTAAACGAGAACACCGGCGCGCAGCCTAGCACATGCTGCTTTCAACCAAACAAACATTGGGGAATCACCACCATTGTTACTCAGCAAAACACTCGTTTAAAAACAATGACTCATGGAGGGTACCACTCGTCACATCCTGCCGTTCATAGAGGTCTTAATTGGTTATACGCCATCAATAATCATCATTCGGAACTAAGGAACTAATATTTCTATGTGACGCATGGAACGTTTGTTTTAATGCGCAAATACCCACAGGTATGTGCGGTTTGTACGGCAAGATCTGATGCAAAATGCTTGAACCGCAATGCGTATTCAAGCCAGGGTAACTGACTGGGAGAGCACATATTTCGGGTCGTGTGTAAATGGCAGGAAGAGAAATTCACACCGATTTGTTCAAGCTGAAAATCCCGAGATTACTAATTTGTACAATGGCTCTAACGGTATTTTCACCCACCATCGGGCATATAAACTATTATATGTATCTGTACCTGCCACTCCCATATATTCTTGAGACTCTTCGGGAAATAAGAAACAGATGGACAGCGGTTCTAAAATGCAATACGTTAGAACTTCAGTCGATGGGGATTTTGTACTTCTTACGCAAACTGGGAGAATCATTAATTATGCATAAAGTCTGTTTTTTTTACTTCCTAATTCATATGCGCGCAAGTCAGATGTAATTTTTTTACCGAGCCAAGTTTCGAACCCATGGTGGGCTAGTTACTCGGACCGTTTTTGTATAGAAGTCGGTATATGTATCGGTCGCGTTAACCATTCGGCCACACGACCGTACTGCCAGTACCTTCGCGCAAGTTCCGCATTCTGCTCTCTGGCGACACTTACTGGCAGGTTAGTTCTGACTTTAACCGCAAAATTACCATAATCTCTGGCTGCTTTTCATTTCTTCAATCCCGATCAGATTGGCTTTGGGATTAGAATGGCCTTCCTGTGTTGGTATAATTTGTTCTATTGAAAAAGAATAAAACAACAAATTAACAAATGCATTCCCGAATCCCCCGCTTGGTGATCTCAGCTCATACTCGGGTCCTATTGGTGGGCTGGAGTTCATACGTGGCCACCAAGGGCCGGTGAAACACCCAGTCTACCAACACCAGCGAATCAACAGATAATATCGGTCGGAAGGTGGCGCTCATGGGCTACTTGATATTCGTCGTACGACTATCGAATAAAACAGTTGATATACGTGATT
Source organism: Ciona savignyi (assembly GCA_000149265.1). NCBI lineage: Eukaryota > Metazoa > Chordata > Ascidiacea > Phlebobranchia > Cionidae > Ciona > Ciona savignyi. Next base: position 101,949 of record CH002303.1, read on the forward strand.
GGTCTTATTTTATTGTGTCTTTATTATTTGTAGAAAATTGCTTAACATTTACCGCAAAACGTACAAGGAACCGACCAGCGGTGAAATATTAGGATTTGCCAACAATTATAATTATTAATTATGGTAGTTTAAGGCAAAAACAAAAATTTAAATGATCGAGCTGGCATTATAAAACAATTTGTCCACTCGTTATTTGTTAACATATAAAAACCAAACAAATTTGTTTTTAACGACCATGTCCGTCGGTATATTTAAAATTGTTATAATTATATTTTCCATAACAGGCTTTATACAGACTGATTTTTCGTTTTTCCTGTTAGGCACTTTGCTAGATTTTAACGGTGCGTTCTTATAATTATTGTTTTTTGTTCCTTTTAATTATTATGTTCATTTTGTTTTGTTAATTATTGTATAGGTCTGTGAAGGAGACAAAAACAAAGTAAACTAAAGTAGATCGATCCGGAAGCTCAAAACTTCGATTTGTGTCGTAACAATAGCATTGTTGTCATTTCGCTGATCATTGTGTTCAACAGCGGTATCGTCTTGCACATTGTGATTGTAGAAAAGCGATCCGATGTATTGTGTCAACCAGATTATAGTTGGTCGACTAACAGTGGTCATCTCTAGTCAGTTTTGGTCTAGCGTGTTAAGTCATAATTACTCATGTATTTTCAGAACCAAACTATAACAATATGATGAAAACATAGAATAATCCAAATTACATTAGGAATGGTTGATTAACATAAACAGGGAACTCAGTTAAATAGCTCACCGAATTAAACGAACAGATTTCGTATACGATTAGGGGATTTTTATTTGGTGTGCTGAAATTAGATTTGAATCTGAGCAATCGACTGAAATATTTATGCGTTTTAATTTTTATTTTGACAATTATATTAAGCCTAATGTAAAGAGTGCATTTTGATCGACTTTCAGATTATCCCTGTGCTTTCCATCCCAGTGAGTCATACCGATGTCTTGGAAATTAATTGATCTGTTCCGCTTTTATTTACGCTGCTGTGTGGATACTTGAGGACTTTCTGGTTAGTTATGTGTGGCCAAGAGCCCTCTACGCGTTGGGCGAATTTTTCAGCCTTTTCAATGGAATCAAAGTAGTGAGTTAAGTGGCATTGTTATTATTTAAAACTGGAGCTAGTTAAATAAGTGCTGGTGGAGCTTCACTAATGAGCCGTCTGTGTCGCATGTATTCAACACTATGTTACAAGCGTTGATATCGTATCAGTACCACGATGTTATCAGGTGTAAGTAGAACTCCGCTTTGATTTATATCTATGTCGGTGTGTTCACGCTTGTACAGTGCTTTCCCATGAAGTTCCTCGGTTAATAAAACGCGCATTTGAAAGCTTTCTTAATCATAGCTTAGTGTGGAAGTAACTGTCGTGGTTTTGTTGTGAGGGTGGAAATTATATGTTGTCGTGCTTGGGAAAATCGTGTTCGCTTTTGTTGTGAGATTATCGTAATTACTATACTGCTGGGATGTAAGGGTCAAACTACATCTAGATTTTCTAGATATAGTTGTGTGGTGGTTAAAGTGAGATACAGGGCGCTAGTAAAGTGTTTAAATTAAAACCGCTGTTTAGCAAGCTTAGTGAGCAATCTCATGCAAGTAGCCCAAATTGTTAGTTTCTTTTTGACTTCTATAATCTAGCTTTGTCATTTAGATCACAGATTTTACTTTAATCGATAAAGTGACTCGAAGAAAATAAAAATAAAAATTGCCTTGGCGATTTAGTAATAACTGTCAGGACCTAACTAATAATGTGTCGATTATATAAAATAGCAATTTTAATCACTTATTGCAATCAATATAAGAGCCACTAAACTTGTTCGTGATGTGGTGAGAAGTCTACAAGTCGACAGAATTCTAGAACTTTCGATCCGACTGCCTCTTTCTGATCGATCACTGCCACCATTGCCACCTCGTTCTGACACCCAATAAGCTCCCTGATGTTTAATATCCACAATTATCGTCGTAATTTCCCTGCTAGGGTTATATATGGATTTTAAGGTGGCAGTTTAATACGTTTAAGATTTGGCCCTCTCGGTTTCCATTCGGAGGAGATTATATTGTGTTGTTACAGGCAGTGTAGTTGTACAGTCTTGCATTGAACACATGGTATTGTTGACGAATAATTGACCATTGTCATGCCCCATTATTTCGTCGCAACGTCGACTATGAATGAACAAACCGCATTAAGGTTTCTATGGCGTGTTAGACTTATCGCTGTTGTTTGCTTAATAAGCGACAAAAATGTTCAATTATGACGTAATAAAAAACGTATTGTTGGTCACAAACAGGAATATAACTCCGGCGACTTGACCTAAATTTTAGTTCTGTGTAATTCTAGACAAGACACGAACGAGTTTATATGAAAAACGTTCTTGTGTTCGCAACTGCTGTCTGGTTTGGGTTATTTCTACAGGAACTTAAACTATGGTTGGAAGACAGGTTAATATGAAGCGGCAAGCTGCTATGAGTGGTTACAGGTATAATTGTACATTTACAGTAACAATGTGCAATATATTTTAAAAGATTGACATATATAGACAGTATAAAATGTACATAAAGTATACAAAATGCAAGGGTATGTCGTACGGATATATCAGCTCATATTGCGCTTTATACTAATTGATTCTGTTCTTAGATCGATATATGCGATATTAATTTATTTCTAGTCACCCGTATTCTTCAAATGGTGTCTAATAAATTGGTTTTTGTTTTATCCTTTCTTCCATTTGAATGGTTGGATCGGGTTAGAAAGGATTATCGCTGTATGAACCGCATAACTGTACTTAATACGGATGCGGTTCGGTAATGGCCTGCAAATCCAGTGATATCAGAAAAATGTTTTGTGTAATTCTTACTAACGGCAAAGAATCATTTATATATGGTGTTAAGTGTTACTGTGCTAATTGTGCTCAAACACAAGTTTAAGATATAGATTAGTTAATAGTTTGTGAAAATCAGATATAGTTATTTTAGTTTAATTTTTTTTTAGCGGTTCAAACTCGTTTTTAAAGAGGCAACAACCACAAAAATATGGAAATACGACAAAGGGCAGTTAACCAAAGTGGTTAAATCACGTCAATGTTAAATTAATTCATATAAGTATGGGCGGGTGTGGCCGTCGCCAAAGCTAATGAATAATCCAACAAAAGTTGGCAAATAGACATTAGTTAAATCAAAATAACTATAATATAGCCTTAAAGAGAAGTGCGCGACAAATAAGCCTACGAGTTACTGAAGGTACATAAGTGCGCTGGAACCCATATGTTAACTTTCACTCTCTACTGTATGTTGGATCACAATGCTTATTGTGAGTTTGCTTGCTTGGTTTTAAACAAAGGCCTTTGTTAGCTTAATGATTTGTAAGCTACTAGTTAGCTGCGTGTGGTTGACTTGATCAAGTTCATGTTTTACATTAGCTTGCATCGATTTAATCCGCGTGATTTTAAATCTAATAAACGCTGTATGTTGTTGAAACAATAGCGTGTTTTATTTATGACCTTGTTATTGTATCACCCCTGCAATAAGGCTAATCAAACACGATTTACAGTTCGGCCAAATTGCTGGTAAAATAAGGCAATTTCGAAGCCAAACAAAGTTAAATTGGTGATTCTTTGCGTGCGCGGACCAGCCCAGCACTTAACTCGATCATTTCAAGTTATGAGTGGCTCGATTCGGTGAATGATATGGTTCTATATAGGAGTTGATATTTCGCAAAGTGTGAACTATTTAGGTTGTTTTTCTAGTTTATTATTTGTCTCTTCTTTACGTTAGAAGATATACCATTGTTTAGTTTAGTTTATTTTTTGTTTCCACGATAAAAACACGAAGCAAGACATTTGATAAAAAACGGAAAGCAGGAAATTTTGTTATTATAATTGTAATAGAAGAAACATAAAAATGCGACGTGTTAATTTAAAGGTGTATGTTCAACGATGCCGCTAAACATAGTTTTACCATTAATAAAAGTAGAGTGAAATTAAATTAAATTTATTTCCGTTATAATCGTAAACATTGGATATATACATCATTAATTCTGTCCTATTGCGTTTTGCGTCCAATATTGTGCCAGCTAATCTTTATAGGATGGTCGAAGCCACTAAGATGATAGCACAGTGCGTGGGAGTTTACAGGGGGTTGTAATCAGATCACACACGTTCGTCAGCTGTTGGCTGGTGCTTGGTTGGCTTCTCGCGCAGATCAGGTGTTGGTGGTGCGACGTAATCATAGTTAGTTCGGATTCTGTATTTTAAAGGATTGTTTATATGTGATTTTGGTGTTTTCAACCATCCCAATGAAATATTCGAATCCCGCGCGTGGTTCCACAGTGACGCAACTATACTATAGCTGCAAGGCGTTGACTTAATTATTACTCCGAGCGTACCACGTCGCGCGACTTCGCCACTGTAATTATCGTTGCTTTGTTGCTGTTTGATGCGGTTGTCGTGTGTTTTAAAGGTTAATTTCAACAAAATACCAAGACGGATGCGTGGTTGACTCCTTAGTTACATTGATCTAGCGAAGTTAGAAATATCAACAGATATTGTTATCAATTATCGACGATCAAGTATTACTTGAACTTGTTATCTTGAGAGATTTGTGATTTTCTAGATAAGAGGGCAAATACGATATAGTTATTTTAGGCGATCCACACCATATAATATCAGGTTGAGTTGCTTATTATTTCTTTCAATTACAATGAGGGAGGACGTATAATTATAGATAAGACAGTAATCTATAAAATAGCTATAAGACATTAGTTTATTTTATGCTACTTCATAGCGTGAACAAATTAAAAAAAGCAGGAAAAACTACAAAACTACAGTTGTTAAGAACATATCAGCTAAACATGTGTGATACAACATAAGAGAAAGACAGACGTGTTGTGAACCTAACAGTAAAAATAAAAATGATACAGTTTACAAAGTAGTTTTAGTTTACAAAGTAGTAGGAAATTATAAAAAAAAAGTTGAGAATATGATATATCCATTGAATGCTAGAGAGAGGCGCCCGGTGGATTAAGTCGTTTGTGGCCGGCTCTAATTAAATACTTGATCGATACGATACTCTAGCTTGCTCGCCGCTTAACTTTAAGGAGATAGATTGTTGTCTCGAATTCACTGCATTAACCTTATTGGCAGTTCGTTAGGCTTCATGTGTTGAATATGCGTAGAAACCACAGCAATCTAACGTGTTATGGGTGACCATGAAGATTTGTATTATACTAGTGATCGGTGTGCTGATCGAAATCGAGGCTTACACCTTCCACGTCACCGAGGAAGGCGGCCCGAATGAAGTTGTTGGGATCATAAATGGTGGATACCGGTGAGTTGATTAACTTTGTAAATCGTGTTTGTTACCGAACTAAGTTTCGAACCCGCCATGAGCCAGTCTCCAATACCGGTTTTACACATAACTCTGTTTATAAATATGATGATATCCATACGTATCGAATGTTACCGCGATATGGGATAAACTGATTTTTAGGAACGAAACCAACCGCCTGTCGTTGTCTTAGTTTGGTTAACTCAATAACACATAGCAACGCATATCTTAAAATATACTCTTGGTCTAGACATGTTGAATTTCTAATATTGTAGATGTTATTACAAGTAAAATGATGTTTATTTTTTTAATTTGAATTTTATACTATTTGGTTTGCTATTTTTGTTGTTTTTTCTATTAATATTGCATTAACGTAAAATACTTAAATTATTTTTTTCCGTTTTTCTTTGTTTTATTAAATTGTTTAAGAGTGGTGTGTTTTCCGTCCGAAATCATCTGGAATAAGTAATTAAACCGGAATTAAACTTGTAGATATGGTAGCTAACGTTATAAATGAATCTTGCAGGGTGGGTTTAAATTCCCCTTTTGCGAATTACTTAGTTTGCAATAATTGGCCGCGGCTTTAACCAAAGTAAAACTCGGATATCTATCTTTGCTCGGGTGTGGTTGCGATAACACTGCATTCCACCGACTTGGTGTAATTATTAGATCGATCGGGAATTCCCCGAGCTCTCCTATGTCTATTCCATATGTGCACCAACACTGGGTCTGAGATGTTACTTGTCAATAAACTTATAGTTTCAGTGTTTATGTTATGTCGGGCAAGGCACTTAGCGGACACTGCCTGAAACGTAGAGAATTAAATGGTTTTAATAATTTGAAGGCACGTTTTAATCCCATATAACACACTACAATAGCTCCGGTTACTTGGTGGTAGGCTTGAGGTGATTTTAAAATTGCCCGTATGTTAAAGTATCCTGTGTTTTTGTGTTATTTGTATATGAAATATCCACCAGTTGCAGAAATAATGTAAACCAGAATTGTCATGCGTTGCATTAGGCTCTCCCAATTTTTATTCCATTCCATTTGAGCTTGGAGTTGTTTAGTTCATTTTAATTGTCCAGCGACCGAACATTGGTCATTGGTCACTGGCTTTTTACTCTAACAAGGCATTACTATAGTCCGACCCAGCGATATCTATTGAGTCGTGAAATTGAAAGTCATGTTGGATAATCCACACAATATAATATATTACCAACTCGACTGTAAACACGGGGTGACTCACATCAAGCTGCTTTCAGGTTGTCCGAGCCCTCGGAATACTTCACACTGGTTGATGCAACCGGGGAGTTAAAAACAACTCGTGGAATCGACCGAGAATCGCTTGAGAATGACGTCATCGAATTGCTGGTAGTATCAAGCTCATCTGCGCCTCCAGTGGAGATCACTGTGGAAGTCCTGGATGTGAACGACAACCATCCGATCTTCAAACCACCTGCTCATGTGGATGTCAACATACCAGAGAGCACTGAGGCAGGGGCACAGGTGTGTCTTCTAATTACATCGATTCGATTGCTCGAATGCACCCAACACTTACCACAAATAACCCTAATTTCCCATCCATATAAATATTTTTTCACATAGTTGCAACCCGAATAAGTTTTAAATCCACACGTCACACTCTCACGATTACAACAACAAATAGTCATCTCCACACGAATCTCCCCTTTTAGGAAGGGAAATCCATAAAGCGCGATTCCCGCGAACTGTTGAGTCCCACACTTCCCAGCAAGATGCTGAATCAAACCCAATACGTACGAGGTGTAACTTTCCCCACTCTCCCACAGTACTTCCTCCCCACTGCTACCGACGCTGACAACGCAACCAACAGTGTTTCCACCAACTATTTCATTGTGGGAGGACCAAGTGATAAATTCGAACTTCTGGTTGATTCTTCCCCTGGTCAGGAAACACTGCTATATCTGGTCACGCGGGCAAAGTTCAACAGAGAGAAGCAGGTATTTGAAACCAGTGTAACAACAATGTCCTTCAAGAAACTTTCCATGTGTCGTGCGTAGATCACAAAAGTCACAAAAATGACGTAAAGCGTTACAGCAATGACATCATGAAAACTATTTCCACCCACCAGGCATCCTACAGCTTGAACATATCAGCTACCGACGATGGGCAACCATCACTGACAGGCTACCTGTCTATCAGCGTCAATATCCAAGATAACAATGATAACGAGCCAGCATTTGACTTCACCGAATACTCCGCGTACATACCGGAGAACGCCACACGAGGCGCTAAAGTGCTCACTGTCCATGCCACTGACTTAGACGAGGTGAGGAGATTAAATTGAACAAATTTTCCGTTTGCTTGTAAGGTCGCGTAGCCGAATGGTTAACGCGACCGATACATATACCGACTTTCATACAAAAAACGGTCTTAGAAACTGCCCAGCATGGGTTCGAAACTAAAAAAAACGTGCCTCGCATCCAAGCATAGTGCTAATAAGTGATACATAAAACATATGTTACAGTATAATGTATAATAATACAGAAATAGCATGTAATCAAAACCCTATCTAACTGCGTGCAATCCACCATAGTTGGACCATCCACTGGGTAAATGTGCCATCCCCACTACGACCGTCATAATGCGCAAAACATGTCGATTTCGGCGAGTAATTTGGATCATTTATTCCAATTTTCCCAATTACTTGAACTGATATGGATGACAAATATGCTTTAAAGCGAATCAATAACTTCATTAGGAACGCCACTCCGCTAATGCGAGGCATTCCGCTTCCGTGGCTTCCGTCTTAAGTCGGCTGCGGACAATCTGATATAATTGCGTAATGGAGATTGACGTGCTCATTAAAGCTTGTAATACCGACAGGGGGCGAACGGAATGGTGCGCTACAGGATCAACCGCGGGTCGGACATCCATCGCTTGTTCTCGGTTGACCCAGTAAGTGGGGTTGTCACTTTGGTCGGTCAACTCGACTACGAGGTTGCCACCACTCATCGGTTGTCACTGGAGGCGCACGACGGAGGACTTCCGGTGTTATTCGGAAGAGCCTTTGTGACGATTACAGTGGAGAATGTGAACGACAATGACCCGACTATAAACTTCAGGTATGACGTCACCCTAACAAAGCTTGGTCGTCTAACACCGCGGTTTAAGATGTATTTCCTTCGGTTGCTACCAGGATGTTACGTCATAATTAATTAGTCAAATCTTAGTTTAGACGCTATAGGTTACGTCAAATCTTATACGCTAAACGTATACACGATAATACTGCCCACATTATACCCCTCTGTAAAGTGGATTGTCTTTTGGAATACCTACAATTAGAAACTATTGTACTTTCACTATGCCAGTATTAGAACAAGGAACCACATATGCCCCCCCTCTCCGTCTATTAACCCCCATATACCTTCCTCACCCAATGACCCCAGGTTTGTCCCACCATCCGCCACCATTGCTTCGGTCCAGGACGGGGCCGTCTCCGGGGCACTAGTTGCCTTGGTTACCGCCACCGACCGCGACGAGCCAAGAGCCGGGTTGCCGATGAGCATCACTTCCGGGAACGAGTTAGGTCACTTCCGGCTAGTGATCGTGCCGCAAATCAACATCGGGAGATTGCAGGTGAGGTGGAATGGTCGATCGCGGTGATTCATCGACGCAACTCGTCGGTCCTAAATCTCATTACTTCGATCAGCAATACGTCACTGACCCTGTGGGCGTCCCGCGGTCACTTAACACGATTAGTTGCGCTCCAGTAGCTCCAGTGGCTCCAGTGGCTCTGATGGCCACTGCACAATGTTGTATGTTGAATACACAACCTGCCTGCGGGCAACCGGTGTGATTACGTCGGCTTGTGCATCGGTGTGGATTCGATTTGGTTTGGACAACGTATTTGTATACAAACCGGTTGAACCAATTATTTGAATACTTGAATCAATTAATGAGATATTAGTGTGGGTTGCGGGGTGAGTTTATTTGCTCGTTGAAACCACTTCAGTTTTAATAATTAAATTTAAATCGGCGATTAACGAACGTAATCGTACGCGGCATGAAGTCAAGTTGATTGAGCTCACTTATTACAGGTTTCTGGAGTTATCGACGGGTCGGTAACACCTCGGTACAATCTAACATTCCGCGCCGGAGATGGAGCCTCTCCGACCTCGCGGTTTTCATATAAAAGTCTCGAAGTTGTGGTCAACTCGCCGAACCTTCACCCACCGGTGTTTTCGACCGAAGTCCACCGGGTTCGGATCTCGGAAATCGCGCCGATTGGCTCGTACGTTGCCGATGTCGCTGCAACCGACCGTGATAGGGGAATCACCGGGAGGCTTCGCTACAGGTGACGAAAATTGTTATACAGAAGTCATCTGTGGTACAAATGTTAAGTTAAAACTGACTTATAACGGGGGTGGATGTAGTTTAGTTCTGTTGTATACGTCCTTGTATTGAAAATTAAATCATTTATAAATTATATTGACCGAATTGGCTAGCTCAGACCTAGGAGTCTTATTTTATTTGTCACCCCAAGTTTCGAACCCGTAATAAGCTTGCTTTACTATAAAGGTATTTTGGGGGATGTTGTAAATAAATCGGTTGGGCCACACATAATTACATACGACCGTGTGTGCTTAAGGAACATTTTACCAGTTTTAACTTTTTATCAACAGTGTAATACATTGATTGGTTACATGGAGTAATAAATAAGACCCTACAATAATGGGCAACATGAAGTTTATAGTTTACAGTTGTAGTTTGTTAACTAACAACTATTAATTATTGAATGGCTATTAATGGGCATGATAAATTTTTATAAAATCTCATGTTTTTCCCCAGGTTGGCACAAGGTGACGTCAACAATTGGTTCCGCATCGACGCTCAATCGGGATTAATCACCACGTCATCGCGACTGCGCTACCAAACCACCAATCACGTGACGTTGATCGTCACTGCTCAGGACGAGAGCTCGATGCCCAGGTTCGCAAACTGCTCGGTGGAGGTCGCTATAACAGACGCGGACGACAACCCACCAGTATTCGTGCACACCACGCGCACAATCAGCACCACAGAGGCCCAACCGCCCGGACCGCTCATCACGGTACAAGCCACCGATGTGGACACGGTTGGGAAAATCATCGTCTACTCGATCAGCCGAGTGTTTGATGAGAGCAACCACGTGGTGTTGAATGATAAGTTCGTGATAAACCCGACCTCGGGAGAGATAAGCACCACCGCAACACTCACACGCGATGTCTCCCGGAGTTACAACCTCACAGTGGTTGCTTCAAACCAACTCTCCGTGGCAACTGTGGTTCAAGTGATTGTCAACACAGCAGTTACAACTCCTCCCAGGATTTACCCTCGCAAATATTTCACAACGATTCAGACCGGTTCATACTTTGACTTTATCCTCACACGTATCCATGTACACCCCAGGAATGACGTCACAGTCACTTTTCGAATTTCTTCTGCAATCGCGGGCGTCGCGGTTGATCGCACCACTGGTGATGTCATAATAACAGGTCTTTTACAACAAAGAAGAACAATCGAAGTTGAAATCGAAGCCGTGAGTCCAGCTGGCGTGACATCCCCCGCTACTGTGGTAATAGTGATATCAGACGAACATGTGGATGGGGGGTTCAATAACCCGAGGTCGGAATTCATCGTGTTTGAAAACTCACCAAGCGGAACATACATCGGAAATCTTGAAGCGAATTTCCCACAAATAAGTAATGTGGAGTATGAGATCATATCCGGTGACTCTGAGGGTGTGTTCGCTATTAATTCCACTGGAGCATTGCTGGTATCCGGCAGAGCAGTTGTAGATTACGAGGCGAAGCACATATACAACCTAACCCTGGTTGCTTCATATAGAGTGGATGGCAATGTGGAATACTCGACCACGAATGTGATTATTTATATTCATGACGTCAACGATAATATCCCGGAGGTTACTCGGAGCAGCAATGGTTCGACGAGATACTTTGATTCTGTTGTCTTCAGTCTAACCACTAACCGTGCTGTAGTTGGAGGTTTTGTATACAACGCCACTGCATTGGACCGTGATACTGGGGTTAACGCTCACGTCACTTACACACTGCTCGACCAAATGGACTTTTTCACCATCGACTCAACCGGCATCTTGACCGTGCAATCCCCATTCGATGTGTCGCGGGAAACAACCAACCATGTTACAATCATCAGTTGCGACACCGGCGCACCACGCAACTGCGCATATCTTCAACTTGATGTCGTCATTCGACCACGTGTGGGTTATGACATCATCAGATCTGGTACCCGGACGAGGCATCACGTGATCTTGGCGGAGGATACTCCAGTTAACACCCGGATATTTGACCTTTCAACCGTCCAGCCACCCGAATGTACCAATCCAGTTGTGGTGGGCAATGATGGGTCGCTGGAACTCGTTTCAACGTTCATCCTCAGCAGTGGCAATGTTGGTGACTTGTTTTCCGTGTTTCCCGATGGACAGATGTACTTGAAACGCGGTGAATTGGACAGAGAGCGCACCGATCAGTACAAACTGCTTGCCGAGGTAAACTGCAGCCGCTATTCGCAGTTGTTCCAACAAGAGATTGAAATCGTGGTCGAGGTGTCAGACACCAACGACAATCCTCCGTACTTTGCCGGCCAACTTGCTTTCTCGATCCGTGAAAACGAGCCGAAGGGGACACACATAGGCACAGTGCGTGCGTATGATGCTGACATTGGAATCCATGGTTCGGTCGTATACAGCCTACCAAGTGAGGGTGTGGTGCCTTTCGCAGTTCACCCATTCACAGGGGAAATCACCAGCACTGCAACCTTGGACGCTGAGAACTTGAGTCGAATGTTCAACATCACCAACAACACATTCGCGCTGACCGTTCGCGCAACTGACAATAACGGATCTCACGTCACAGACGTTCCCACGCACAGTAGTGACGTGACAATCGAGATCAAAGTTGATGACGTCAACGAATTCCCCCCTTCATGCAGGCGGCGGTTATACAGGGGGGAGGTGGCTGAGAATAGCGCCAACGGAACGAGAGTGATCCAAATCACGTCGCACGACATGGATTATGAAGATGACGGGTTCGAATACTCCATCTCACCACCAGATGTCGCGTTTGTGATCGACCCCCACACAGGGTGGATCATGGTGTCGAACTCCGCGAGATTGAATATTGAGGAAAAGATGGTTCATGAACTCGTGGTTGAAGTGTCGGACACCACGGGGTCATCAGGACGATGTGTGGTGGAGGTGCAACTCAGCGGGGTCAACGACAACTCCCCGATATTCCAACCATCATCGCTAACTTGGCTGGTCCCCGAGTCAGCCCCACTTCATAGCGAGATCGGCCGACTTCGCGCGACTGATTATGACGTGGGTGGTATTAACAATGAAGTCACTTACGCACTCTTACCTTCAAATGACCCCGAAATTCGACGAACTTTTGTCGTCGAGGCTTCATCAGGTCGCATCATTCTGACGCGCTCACTCGACCGTGAGACAATCGGGTCATATGACGTAATAGTTACGTCACAAGACTCCGACCCAGTTTCGCCGGTGACGTCGACGGCCACTTGTTCGGTCATAATCAAAGACGCGAACGACAATCGGCCGAGGTTCGTGGGTTCGATGGAGTTCCACGTGACGGAAGGTTATTACGCAACAGCCACCAACATCGGTGCCATGGCAACCACAGATGATGACGTCGGAGCAAACGGAATCGTGACGTACAGGATGGTCGGACATGGAGGAGGAGGAGAGGTGGAGGTTGGAATCGATCCCAACTCCGGGAGGCTGAGCGTGAGAGGAAGATTGGATCGGGAGCAATTCCTACCGGATGGTTTGTTCCGCATCACGGTCGTCGCAACGGATTCCGCGACGCATCCCGTCGACCGGATGAGCGCGGTGGGAGTGGTGAACATAGTGGTTGATGATGTGAACGACCGAAGCCCCGTGTTCACCTCCCCCGATACCTTCCTCCTGCCCACTCGTATGATGGATGATGCGAGGACTGTGGTGGCATCCTTGCATGCTGCGGATGACGATGCGGGGAACAATGGGGACGTCATCTACTCCGTGACGTCATCAGCACGATTTACCCTCAACCCGAACTCTGGGAGCTTGCTGCTCTCTGGCGACACCCCTGCCACAGGACTGCTGGAGCAAATGGATGTGACGGCTTCTGATAAAGGTGGCACATAAAGATCCTATATATAGTTGCATATCTAGATGTCTTTGGTCAAATAACTTAGAGAATAACGCCTAAATCGTGTGTGTTAATGGCTTGACCAAATATGGTAGATATGTCTCCAATCTTATTTCATACAATTTGTTCATAAGAAAGGTAATAAACGAGTCGTCTTATAACACCACGGCGTTTCTCACCCCTACTGACAAACATGAGATTATCCTTGTATCCATATTGTTAATAACATTTGGGACTGGTCGCTAGATAGTCGGTTGAGTCCTTGGGCAAGCCAATTAATGAACATCGCTTGAACCGAGTGCACTAAGGGATTCTAATGAAACTGAAGAAATGTCTCAATTATACCCAGCACCGCTTCGGTAACCATTACGTTGGGAGGTAGTCTGATGATCACTTCTGTGATAACTCTTCCTTGTTTTACCATTGACGAGGATAAAACATGAATATCCAATTGTTTCAACATATCTATTGAAGCATCGAATATGTTGCAGTTTCCCCTCCTCAATCAACTACACTGAAACTAAACATCATTATCGGTGAGATCGGGTTGGACAATGGACCAGTGTTCGACCGCGCCTCCCACGCTGGAAGTATTCTCGAGAATACCGCGGTGGGAACGGAGGTTCTAACTATTGTGGCGACTGGCAACCAGGTTGACACATAAGTGTTATAACTTTACCTTTATCCCTGTGAATATATTCAACACCATTTAATACCATCTAAGTTTTGACCTTGCATTCGTTGTTCTTGCTGCTATCAATTATAACAAGCATATAGTTTTACCAAAATTGCCAGTTTACGGTAATTCCGTCATGCCCAGTCGCCTTCAGCCGAAGGTTTGCAGTTTGAAAACTATTCAATAGCTAGTCAGTTGTGTCCTTGGGCAAGGCACGCAGCGGACATTGGCTAAACCTAGCGGAATAGTTGGTTCTGGTAAATTAAAAGAACGTGTGAATCATATACAACACACTGCAATATATCTTGTAACTCGACGGTGGGCGCGAGGTGATCTGAAGACTAAAACTTAGCATTTTACTATTCACAAGGATAAAACACAAGTATCCAATATCCCTTAGAAACTATTATGACTTGTGTGATTATATTCTCCCCCCCCCCCCCCATCAGGTTGGTTATTACATCATATCCTGCACCACAAACACCGGGTTAAGCAGACGTGCGTTCGTCATCGATCCGACCAATGGCGTCATCAGCAGCTTGCTTATGATTGACAGGGAAGACGGTGTGACGTCATACACACTGCAGGTGGTCGCCGTGGATATGACGTCAACCGTGAACAATCCTCGTATGACGTCGACAAACGTAAGAAGCGCCGATGATTATTACGTAACAATTTAGTTTAAATGAAGCTTAATTAGCGTGATATGTGATATAGGAATGGCATCCAGAAATAATTGAATGATTGCTCTTAATGGATTAAAGTGAGAATTATTGCGTGGCCTCCATAACCCGAATGTGCAGTTTGTGATAAAGTCGTTCTCTAATCAATTGTGACGTGCTCTGCCACAAGGGAATCCACCTCATTAGCATATTGGCACGTAATTATCATCCGCCAATCAATAGAGAGATGTACTGCTGGATCTAAGTTCTATAGATATATAGTAACCCGGAGTGGGTCGTTCAATACCGCAATACGGACAATACAGCAGATTATTATGATATTTGAGGAAATTCATATATTAACCCCCATTAAATGGTACTGCCACAGTTGGTATAACACTGACAATTATAAGGTGGTTTTGTCCGTGTGGCCGAATGGTTAACAAGTATATCAAAGACAATCATAAACTTATGCTGGTATTTTAGATTGATTTATTTTAATCCACATAACGAAGGAAAGGTCATTGAGTGCCATGTCTTAGGACACAACCACATAGAAAGTGATCAGGGTGAATAATGAACCAATTACCTAGACTGGAAGTTCTTGTTTCCCATATAGACCACAGAGCCTGAAACTATATAACAAACCGATCAATTGTCACACACTATACCCTGGATGTAGACTTTATGTTATAAAGAATGCATCTCTTTACTCTAATACTTTGAAATTATTTTAGTTTGTGTGACTTCGTACCCTGCAAATCAAATGATTCGAGATAAATGCTCTGCAGGTTGTTATAACCGTCCTCGATTTCAACGACAATGCCCCATTGTTCCAACAATCATTCGTCGAAGTCTTCGTGTCTGAGACCACGTCACCTGGTGACGTCATCTCCACGGCTTCCGCGCGAGATATCGACCAATCACCGTCCATCTCGTACTCGCTACGACCAATCACAGGATCCGAGGATTTCCGAATCGACCCGAGAAGCGCGGAAGTCACGGTCGGTCCGAGTGGATTGGACCGGGAGAGGAGAGCGATTTATACTTTGCATGGTGAGTTGGTTATAATACCTTGTTGGCAAATTGCTTGGTGGGTTAGTGCGTCTACTTTCATCCCAAGCGTTTCAGGTTCAAAGCTGGTCACCAGTTTAGTGCGTCCTTGAACATTGTCCGAACCCAATGGATCAATGGACTCCACTATATTTGGATTCTACTAAACACCGCAAGTTTTCCATTTCACGAAATCGTAGTTGGCTCACGTAGTTGCTTGGTGGAGCCAAGCAATTTGACTGCAAGCACTCGGGGCAAATTGTGATGTGATCTTACAATACCCACAGTTATGGCATCACAAAACCCACAGTTATGACATCACCAAACCCACAGTTATGACATCATAATGCCCGCAGTTATGACATCACCAAACCCACAGTCATGACATCATAATGCCCGCAGTTATGACATCACAAAACCCACAGTTATGACATCCTAATGCCCGCAGTTATGACATCACAATACCCACAGTTATGACATCACAATACCCACAGTGATAGCAAGTGATGGACTCCACGAATCGGAGTTGGAACTTCTTGTTCATATTCTCGACGTGGATGACAACCCACCGCTCTTCTCACAACCTCAGTATATGTTTTCTATGTTGGAGGGCTCGAGCACGCCACCTGCTGGAGGCCGCTACGTGGGGAGTATAATGACGTCAGATCCGGACATATCTTCGCAAATCAGCTACAACTTCGTGAACGGTTAGTTGTCTTAGTGTTTATAATTCTCTTGTCAACATCATTTATTTTTATTCTAATTCCCTTCCGAGATCATAAATATTTCACATGATTATTGCTTGCAGCAGTCTTATTTAAATGTGTTTTTTTTCTCTGAGCATGATGATGAAAGTTGTAAAATAGTTGAAAGAAAGAAAGTTTAACATTTATAAAAAATCAAAGCATTAATCCGAAACACCTCAATTTGCAAAGTATTATGTTGGAATTATGTTCTTATTCTTGCTTAAATCATCAATAATACTTTCAATACACTATATCACATTAAAACTTTTGAAATGATACTTTGTTTTTAAAGATGATGGTGCAACTAAGTGAACAAGTCCCATTGTGCCATCAGAATAAATGTATTATTAATTTGTATGTGATTTCAATTGGTTGATATTCATATCATTCTCATTTCGTTTGTTCACACTTACCAATCACAATCAGGCAGCGATCGTGGTCGATTTCTTCTGGATGAAAATACCGGTTCGATCCAGTTGAATCCAGTTTACACCGGTTTGTTTGACCGGGAAGTTCAGGATTTGTATTCCTTCATCGTTCGTGCTGTAGATACTGGAGGTGAGCTTGACAATGTAATATTATTGTGTGCTTGTTAATAGTAAAAAGAAATGTTTGTTTTACCCATGTGTTACCACCCCTTGCGTTTTGTAATTTATGATAATAAATATGAATATTTCATCCTATTGTGGGTTTAATAATAGTAATAAAATGTTACTAATGCAATCTATAAGACTGTTAGATCAATTAAACCTTTCAAATTACCAGTTTTACTGTGCAGTAAATAAAATGTTTTGTCTAAATTGTCGATTAAGTTTCGTGTCGGAAGCGTAAAAAAGACATTTTAGATTCATTTGAGGCAATGCATCATAGGTTACATATAAATTGACTCAATACTTATATTTTATAATTTGTTTATCGTAATACCAATATGCCACTAAACTGCTAATTGCAGTTTCATTTCTTTTTCCTGTAATTTCCCCTGCAAAACTTTATTGTAAGCGTATTCACATGGTATATATGAAATAAAGTACATATACAACACAGGACATACAGTGGAAGCTCGTGTGTTTGTGGAGATCGAGGATATCAACGACAACCCCCCTGTGTTCCAGCTCTGCTCACCCCGGGTAGTCGTTAGCGAGGGGGTTGATGTTGGGCAATATGTTACGACAATACAAGCAAACGACGCAGATATTGGTAAGTCCTTGGATTTATTGTTTTTAATCCAAATAAAGACATTACAATAAATGTGTGTTGTTCCGACATGACATGTCAAACAACTTCATTAATTAAAAAAACAACCGTGGATAAACACGAATATTCGAAACAACCACTACAATAGTTTTTGGGGTAAAATTTAAACCCGGAACCTCGGTAAGCATAATAGCCACATTTAAGCGACTGCTCTTGTACATAATGACCAGACCAAGTTAGGAATCCATGACCAGTTGCTCTGCAATACTGTTTTATGTCAAAATTAATAAAGTAGTAACGTTACGTTCACCTAATTATTTTCTCTGATCCAGGTCTGAATGGAATAGTGGAGTACTACATTGTCTCTGGCGACGCCAGTGGTCAGTTCAAAATCGCACCCGACACCGGGGTCGTTACGGTTCAGCGACCACTCGACCATGAGATTCAACCACAGTTCAATCTGGTTGTCATGGCAACCGATGCTGCACCAATCTCATCGCGTCATCGAAGCTATTGTGACATCATAATAGAAGTGTCGGATATAAACGACCATGCTCCACAACTACTTTCTCCACCGACATTGTGAGTTTGTGTTGTTTGAATTGGCGGCTGCAAAAATGAATTTATAAATGTGGTTTAAGTCAGAGTATATTTGCCATTTATGTATTTACCTGGTCTTCTACATTTCTGGTGGGTTTGTAACATAACCTTGTTTAAACCATAGCTCTCATCACTTTTGTTCTAATTTTCATTGATTTTCCCATAAATATTTGCTATGTGTTGAATATGATTTTTACATTGCAATAATTGTTTTCCCTGGGGTCCAATAATGCATTACCCACGCGCTGAAACAACTTGGTAAAAATGCTTTTTACACGCTGCAACGAACCGACTGGACAGTAGTACTAACCTCAATCCCAATCTGCTGTAGGTACATGCCAGAATCAAGCCCAGCGGGAACCAATATAGGAACACTTGGAGCTTATGATCAAGATGAGAGTAGTATGTATTGAGCTTACTCTTCATAACATAATGCGTGGAGTTGTAAGATAGTTGGAGCACAGCACATAAAGCCAGAGGATAATTTAATTTTATGATCGATTTGCCTGCTATGTAGATCTTAAAATAAAAAAATTCGAATCGTTACATTTTGGAACGTGTCACATTAAGACAAAAAATTATTATATTTTTGGTTATTATTTTTATTTATTTATTTATAGGTTTATTTTAAGCATGGTATGAGTGTTATCATCTGTGGGTTTGTGGGAGATATTTCAGTTACGAAGTTTGGAAAAATGGTATAAAATGACGTCTTTAATATTGCAGCTACTGGTGTTATATATACGCTGATGTCACAATCGCCCGATGACTCGACATTTATTCTCAATCAAACTTCCGGTCTTCTTAGTCTCCGAGCAGACATTTCAACCATAGAAATAACAGATCGCTATAACTTAACAATACAAGTTGAGGACACGGGTGGGTTCTTCATATTAGTTTGTATGAATAACTGATCGCCTTGATTGTGTTACCACATGTCAGATTACCTAATGTGTCTCACGATCGGGTTACTTGAGCTAATAAGTGCACGTAATTAAAACATTCCGTTAAAACCCATCAAAAGGATAATATTTTTTCTAAATACTGAAAGAATATAATTAATTTTTTAGATGTGTTTTAACGACTGTCGTTTTTTGCCAGTTTTCAATTTTTATCAAACGACCTCCTTCGTGTTTTCATCGAGAAAAAATAAACTTATTCAATTCCGCCCAGGTTCCGATATAATGATGTCATCAACTCAACGTATCGAGGTGATTGTGACGGACGTGAACAACAATGCCCCATTGTTCAGCCCCCCACCCAGTGGTTACATGACGCAGGTGATGGAAGGGGAATCCCCGGGGAGCATCCTGCTGAGGGTGGGGGTAGTGGATGGGGATCATGGGTTGAATGGGAGGGAAAGGGTGGGGTATTATATGGGTGGGATGGTCCCCACCCCATGTTTGCAGTGGATCAGCACACAGGTAAACGCTTTGTTTAATAAAAGAGATTCATGTTTAATCCTTAATGTTGGGAAAATCCTAGTGCGTTATCACATCATCAATCGACAAAATGCTTTATGAATATGTAAATCAGTGCGTACCCCTTTATCCCCATGGTTGGAAAAACCAAAGGGGTTAACACACGGGCAATCGTCAGATCACCTCGCGCCCACCGTCGGGTTACCGGAGATATTGCAGTGTGTTGGGTATAATTCACACGTTCCTTCAATTCCGTAGAAGTCACTAATCTTCTGGTTTCAGGCAATGTCCGTTAAGTGCCTTGCCCAAGGACACAAAGTCTTAATGTCAATGCACTAACCCGCCAATCTATTTAACCGGTATGACAACTGAAAAGACAAATTTCTAGGATAGGTTACTATAACATGGGCATTAGCAATCATCTCAAGGAATGAATGATTGATTTTATTACTTTAAACTGGTTGTTTCCGATATACATAATTCGAATATTTAATGTCATTGTCAATTTATTTTAAATCCAGGTTCAATATACTTGGTGGGCGAATTGGACTTCGAACGGAACGTTCAACATATGTTTGGGATCATGGCTTGCGACCGGGGGGTTCCCCGCATGTGTGACATCACAAACGTCACTGTGGTGGTGGTTGATGTAAATGATGAGTCTCCAGTAATATCGCCGGCGTCAATCAGTGTGAATATTAAAGAGGGACAGTCGGATATGCAAATTACCCAGGTTTGTCGCTTTAACTCATTATCTTGTAGTTTACAACCTTCTGTTAGCAGTTCTCTGTGTTTTTTTTGTTTATGCATGAGCGGTCCATAGCAACTCGCCGGTTAACTCACTTGTATCGTATCAGCCCAAAGGTTGTAGGAAGCCCCAGCTAGTTGGTTGTGTCTTTAGTCAATTAGTTGCACAAACTTGCAATCCATAATCGTGTCAATATTTCTCAGTTGACTGCATCTGATAAAGACACTGGACTGGGAGGGATTGTGGATTTTCGCAGCGTCATAGTGACATCAGCATCACGTGACCGGAGTCCAATCACCCCACCTAGTGGGGCAAGCTTCACGATATCGTCAACAGGGATCGTCACTCTGACACGAGCATTGGACAGAGAGGAAGCTAGTCAATACACGTTGGATGTTATCGCAGTGGATAGAGGTGGGGATTCTTTGGTTGGATGAACTCTATCTTTTAATATTTTTAACAACTTTAAGAATAATAATGTTTCATATTAATGAATAAGAACACACAGGTGATTTATCACATAGGCAATCGTCAGATTTGCTCTCAAATACATAGGTAAGTTTTCTTACACAGATAATTATCAGAATACCTTTATGTCCACAGTCTGATGAGTCAAGATATTGCAGTGTGTTTTATATGATTGAGAAATTCCTCCAATTTGGTAGAACCCATCGATCCACTGGGTTAGGCAATGTCTGGTAAATCCTTTGCAGATAAAAATGTGTAACGTTTAATTGTAGTTGTTTTTTACATCACAATGGACAATTATATGTATTAACCACCCCCCACCCCACACAGGAACCCCATCCCTCACCAGCACGGGTTCGATCCTCATCATCGTGGGTGACGTGAATGAATTCACCCCGGTATTCCAACCCCAGTCATATTGGGTGAATATCAGTGAAAATGCCGGGGTAGGAATGGAGGTGATGCAGGTATCAGCTGTCGACCACGATGCTGGTGAATTCGGTGTCGTCAGGTGAATTGGTTTATTAATCATTACTTCCACACACCAGCATTTGACGGATAAAGTCTGGATCTTTAAGGATATGATTAAATCAACCGTTTCCACACTGAAATAACTTTAGGACTTCGACTGTTGACATAAGGTGTCTTAAAGTACTCGAAGATAAAGCTTGGCTTTCCACCCACAAGGATATAAAATGAACCGATCATCTACACACTGTAATAGCTCCAGCAACTCGACTGTGAGCATGAGGTGTCTTATTTTACACAGACACATCGTCACGGAAAATAAGCAATGCTATTGTGGCCATGAGATGACAAATTCTACCACCATTTTGACGAAAGCATTTTTACATAGATATGAATTATTGGAAGATTTCACCCCATTTGTGGTCGACCCAAGCACGGGGATAATCAGCGTCAGTCGAGGGTTGGATCGTGAGCTGTATGGAAGGTACACTCTACACGTGGTCGCTTCCGATCATGAAGGTGGGGTGATTGGAGCAACACATGTTGTCCGTACGAATAGCTTGGTCAATTAGAACGTTAATAACTTTTCCAGATACAAACCTCCGACGAAGTTCGACAGCGGAGGTGATTGTTGTGCTCGATGACGTCAACGACAATCAACCAATGTTTGACCAACCAGTATATGATTTCTATGTCCATTCGTCAGGTATGCATATATAATTTAATTTGTTGCCCGATTAGATTATAATGTTATAGGTTTTCAATTTTATCAAATGTGGTCCGGTATTCATCAAAGCCCCTCTAGCTTACTAATTAAACAGCAGGATTGGATGTTGTGTTATGCCGACCACTAGCATAAGCATAATACATACCTATGTAACACATACTGCATAAAGTATGAAGCCAGTTAACTGCTTGACGCCTAGGAATTCATTTAAACCGAGCTTATTTGTCCGGAAATTTTTTTTCATACTAAACAATTCCATACTTGTCCGTGATGTAATTAATCAAACAATGTTACACAACACATTCACAGTTAAACATTCAATATATTCAATATCGACAAAAGGATTTAGGTCTTAGCAACAATAACACATTTCGAGTGAAATATCACGATATTCTTTATATCTCCTTGAGTGGTTCATCACATGATTAATTGTCATTGCGTCCTATCCTGTAACCAGAATTGTTGCAGTACATTAAATAAAAAGGGAGAGATATACTTTTTGTTCAACTCATTAATTTCACTGGGTTTAGTCTGTCAAGTGCATTGCCCAGGACACAACTGACAGCTCAATTCAATCCATCGTTCGACTAACGGTCCAGCACAATAGCAGTGGACTGCCTTTCACTAATCATTGGGACAACATTTATATTTTAAAGAGTAAAATAATTATTAGAATTTGAAAATATCCCCAACATGATAACCCTCCCACAGGCGGACATTGTGGGGTGGTTCACGCTTCCGACCGAGATAGTGGCGCTAATGGAGAGGTGGTTTACACAGTGGAATCCACATTATTCCACATCGACCCCCACTCTGGCATGCTCACCGCTTCGTCCCCTCTTACATCCAACCTAATCAACCTCACGGTAATTATGCTACAACAATTCTTTGGAATTTGTATAATTTTAAAATTCTCTTAGATGGTGATATATACGGTGATTCATACATTATGTCTACAATAAAATAAACTAACCTTCTAATACATTTTATAATAACAAAAGTATTGTATCTTTTCATTTTTCCGACTTTTTTCTTACTAATTCAAATACGAAAGATAATATCTTTATAGCAAGATATGAGACCTATTATATTATTATGATCTTATATAGCCCCTTTAATTCTATGTGGTTTATACATGTATAGATCTCGAAAATGTAAAAAACAACCAAATTATGATTTTTAGCGGGCTAATTTTTGAACCAATGATGGGCTCGTTATTTTTGCATAAAAATCAAATTATGAATCGGGTGCTTTATATCTACAACCAATCAACGAGGATTATCACCCACTCCCACCCAGGTTTATGCTGCAGACATAGGGGAACCCCGGTTAACAAGCCACGCAAACGTGGTGATTCGAACTCACAACATCAACCGACCAATCTTCATCTCGAAGCCCAACACACCCGTGTCGTTGGTTGAAACCACATCACCAAGTCAAGATATCATCGCTGCGTTTCGCGCCGATACCTCTCGTGATTCGGGGAGAGACATGGAGTACTACATCTCAGGTGAACAGACTGTTTGTATACTTTCCTTAAATTATGGTGCCTGGCAATATTTTTATTTTTGTTGTCACGGTTAAAATGATGCACGATTTTGGGATTGCTGATGGAACAATCATTTAAGTGTAAGAACACAAGGAGACCACTAATAAGCCGCCATTGGCATGTCATAGTAGTTAATAGCTGGGTTTTAAACCAAGACAGTGACATTGTAGCAGTTATAAACACATGGTCAAATATGGACACACTGGTTACGAAAAAATGTACAAAAAATTTAAACAAAAGTTCTTTTAATTTGATCTGTAAAACACCTACAAATAGCCTCATGACAGCAATATGTTGGCAGACATTTTGTTCTCCGCACTTCTCGTTGATTGTGAATGGTTCGTTATACCCAATGTGCCCATGCAATCTTCTGATGGTTAATTGTTATTATTGCAAGTGCCAACCTCTCTGTGCAATAAATATATACCCATCATATTTCAACCTAATTTTATTTATTGATTGACTGCTTCATAATTAGATCACATTTTTCTTTTCTATTTCAATACAACTTATGTTGTATTTTTCAGGGGACAATGGTTGTTTTGCAATGAACCGAACAACCGGGGAAATGCGGTTAAACAAAGTTCTTGATTTTGAAACGAAAACGTCGTACCAACTGTGGGTCGAAGCTCGTGACTCTGGCACGCCCCCGGTGTCAGCGTTCACCAACCTAACCATAAATGTGAGTTTTATATGGTTTCTATGTGCTGTCGTTTATTATATCGTGTTTAATTAGGTAAAGGATTGCGAAAGTGTTCGATTATAATCTGATTACCCACATCTGATTACCAATAAAACCTCATAAACCCACCATCTGCTATTGCTCCTTCCATGAGCCCCCACCATCCACCTCACATATATACTGTCCCCACCAACAGGTTGTAGATGCCAACGACAACCCACCCAGGTTCAACCACAACTTGTACGTGGGTCACGTGGTAGAATCCACACCCAGCTCCATTATAACCACGGTATCCGCGTGGGATTCAGACACCATGGGTGGGGTCACGTATTCCATGGCGTCGGGTGAGGATTCCCACTTGTTTGAGCTCCACCCAGTAGAAGGAACTATACGGAACCGATCACCACTCAACCGTGAACTCAAACAATCGTAAGTTGATGAGTCATAATTACCATTGTTCCGCATTCCTTTTTCGATTGGTCCTAGTTGTACACATTATCCTACTTGTTAATTTGGTGGGTTAGTGCATCGTTTTTTAGCCAAAAGGTTGCAGTTACGAAACTGGTCACAAGCTTGAAAGTTATGTCCACGGACATTGTCTAAACCCAGTGGATTGCTATATGTGATATTTATTGGTTTATTCACAATAGCTCAACATCCATATTGTGGGAATGTGTGCCCCGAACACCCACAAAACAAGCTTTAATTCTAAAAAAGGGAACTTTAATACTGTATAATACAACGAAAATACGAAAATGAATAGAAAACAAGTTAAAAAATCTTTGAGCCTCATTGCCATTAGGGAATTAGTAATTAGTAAAACCAACCTCGTTAGGGTGGTTTAGGGAATATATAAATATTCCATTTCCCTGTTTTATTTCCTAAAATTAGAAACCAAACCTGTAAATTTCAGATACTTTCTTACCGTGGAAGCCACTGATGGGCTGCTCTCTAGCACCACTGGTGTTAAGATTATAGTGGATGACTTCAATGATAATGCTCCCCGGTTTACAAAGCTCTTCACCGCCACCGTGCGGGAGGATGCAGAGATAGGGGATTACATTATCCAGGTGAGCTGTCTTCCAATATAATGATGGCAGATAGAGGTGTTTCTATGGATGCATTAGCTGGATATATGTGATGACAATATGTAAATTTTACCATTCATGTTTTGTATAGTGGAGTGGAATGAGGTCTTCAGTTATAAAATAGTTTTTCAATTCATGCTTTTTTTAAACTGGGAGGAAAGTTTTCCTAATTTGATTAGTCATTCACAAATATTATAAGTCATTGTTGCGGCATAGTTCCATTGTCAATCTAATAATGACAATTGTACCAGGTGACCTCCACGGACATGGACAGTGCGGAGAACTCACGGAATCGATATGAACTGAGCGATAGCGGGAATGACACATTCACCATCCACCCTACCACTGGGTGGCTACGACTCAATAAACATCTGGATGCTGAGGTTCGGCTCAGGTGAGTTGTTGATGTGATAATGGCGGGAGAAGCCCTTTTTTATCTTATTTGGAGACCGATTTTGTTTGCGCGTTAAAGGCATTGCATTAACCCACAAGGTATTGTAAAGACAAGTTACTAAATAAACTGGTTATTCAAAATAATTATTGTTAAATGTTGACATCAATTCTGTTTTAGATGACCGTATGCTATTGGTTAGATTACTGCAGTTGGCGCTATTTAGTTTAAAGAAATAGAACTAGTCTCAAATAAAAGGTCGTTAAATGAAAAACAGCTTCTACTGCTTGTAGTCGTGGTGTTTGTGTTGTCACTTGTTTCAATAAACAAACCTCATGACCGCGCGCTACGTACCCCACATATATCGAAGGAACTATCCCGGCTTCCACCCATGAGGATGTTAACCCTCATACAACCCCACATTACCCAGGTACGAGCTGCAAGTTATAGTCGGGGACAGCTTGTTCAGACCCCACACTTCTATTCACATCGGGGTCACCAATGTCAACGACAACCCTCCTCGGTAAGTGGTTTTGCTTGTGGGGAATCCCCCAAAAGGGTTTTTTTGTCTTGGAAAGATTTCGGTTATGGCTTCGACACTGAGACCATGTTAATATAGAAATCAATCGCGGTAATTATTTGTTCTTATATAACAAGTTATTATTAGTTATATAACAAGTCATATCGGAGAGTATTGTTTATTCCGAAGATAGGAAAACACAGATGGCGTTCATACATATGTATACATTAACATACGTGGTGCCAATCGTCGGGTTATCAGAGCTATTACAGTGCGTTGTGTATGATTCACACGTTTCTTTAATTTGGTAGAACCCATTAATCCGCTGGGTTCAGGCAATGTCCGTAAAGTGCCTTGCCCAAGGACACAACCAATTTGATCTGATGAAGACGAACAAGGAGTTGATCCCAATCTTCCCAGGTTCCCCGATGACCACCAGGATGTGAATGTTGCTGACGGAACAAATCCCGGATCCCTCATCGTTTCCATGTCTGCAACTGATGCGGATGGTGGGGACAATGTAAGTTGGGATACACTGGGGGAGGTCTTTTAACCGGCGAGTAAAGATGTATTCGTGACTTATGCTCGCGGCCAAGTCGTCAGAACTAGTGTGTGAATGGTTGGGTTAATTATACTACCGTTTCTTGAGGGTATATATCATCTCTCACACAGTGTTCGCCCGGAGCCTCAGTAACTCAATAAGAGCGTGGGGGCGTTAAACCAGAGTCGTGAGTACAACTCGTCCGACGCCAGATACCCCTGATGGTGATTGTAATGACTACATTAATCATGTTTGTCAAGTTAAATTAACAAACATGTTCCATTTCTACAATTCCATCACACAAAGTTTTTTTTTAATTGAACAACACAAATTGATATCCCCAGATCCGATATGCAGTGGAAACACCGACTGAATTCTTCAGAATTGACCAACGATCGGGAGAAGTATATGCAACGCAGAAATTGACGTGCAACTCAACACCCGGTATTTATGTTGATTAGTTGATGTGCAAGTTATTCATTATGTCGTGTGTATGCTGCTCAAGCATACATAACATTGACAATCCACTCATAGATAAGCTGATTATACAACAAATCCAATACAATTATATTAACTTGCATTTTTCTTATGTTTCGCTAATATTACTTGTGCCATTTTAATGTAACTGAAAAGCATGCAAAATGCATTTTATTCAAAGTTATTGGCTTGTTGTAGTCCAACCAACTTCTACCAGAATCAAAATCAAGTTGTCCCCTTCATACATACAACATGGGTAACCCCCTATCACCCCAGATCTCGAGGACTCGTGCCCCCAACACCACGTGATCGAGATCTCCGCATCCGACCCCTCCCTCTCCTCCTCATCCACCAGCATCACCATCCACATCCGACCTCCCAACATCCATCCTCCCATCTTCCGATCCCCACCATCCACGCTTGCACTCCTCAGGACCTCTCCTGTAGGAACGAAGGTAATCAGCGTTTCATGAATTCTGCATCAGGGAGCGGGGTAGTCTGTTTCTACTCAAGAGTATGATAAAAGCATTGTAACACAATCTGCTGATTACCTTCTGTCCTTTGTCGGGTTATCGAAGCCATTGCAGTGTTTTGAATTAAAGACATTTGTACATACCAAATAACCGTTGGTCTCCGGTGACACTTGATAAATACACAACCAACTAGCTGGCCGCTGGTTTCGATACTACCACCTTACTACTGACCAAGCCGATCAGACTGTGTGTTTCAACCTGAACTCGTGCCATTGCACAAATATTGTAATATCTCCCAACAACTGGACTGTGGGCATGATGTGTATTGTGCATCTGAGCAAGCCAGTTCACAATGCTCCAACCTATCGGTATCTAATTAGTCGCCAAAATAGCTTTAACAAAAGAGAAAATGATTTAAAAAAAGGTTGCCACAAACCGTGATATCATCAAATGGATCGTCCAAATTGAAAGTAAAGTCACACAAAGCACTTTATTGGGTCCACAACTTGTTAACAGTGCTCCATACTTACTTCCCCCATTACTTTAACAAAGTATTTCCACCCAACAGGCTGTTGAGGTTCACGCCATCGATAAAGATCCACATTCCGCCATCTCCTACCACATCATGGGACCACATGTCGCTTACTTCCATATCAACCAAACCAGCGGCGTCGTCACAACCATCCAACCGATAGACTTTGGTTTGGGCACCAAATTGCGCGTGACTGTGCAAGCATCCGATGATGGGCTCCCTACTAAACACAATGTGATGGATCTCGAATTCGAAATCGCTCAAACTAATTCAGACAGGTGATTATGCTTTATCTTAAAAAATCGCCTTATGGTTAACCCGACCTATTCACATCATATAAAAAATTGTCATGGTGATGAGAATTTGACAAATGGTTAAACAAACAGAAATATTGAGATTTTGGCTTGATCAAATTAAACTTTGTGCAGCTACCAACTTTACAATAAGTACTTTATTGCGATATAATAATTGAATACCATTGCTCACATACAAAACGGGCTTAATTTCGTGATTCCGTGGATCATGGATCCGCTACTATTATAACGTAATGACAGTAGTATGTTTTTTTTTGATTAAAACTTAGTTTTATATGCACGCATTGTTATTTGAATTCAACCGGGTATCCCCCCAGCCCACAATTCCATCGTCATCTCTTTACCGCTCCATCTGTTCCGGAAGATTCTCCTGTCGGTCACCAGGTGTTCGTGGTTGAGGCCACTGATGCAGACCCTGGGATCAATGGGCAGGTGACTATTTTGATTGCTGCAATAGGTGGATGGTATTTACATTCTTTGATACAAGGATGGTATACTATGGAAATAGCTGTCGGTGAGATCGTAGGCCTAGTGTTAAAACAAGACACTACGAGTCGGGTGTATCCTTGGGCACAACACTTGACTTAAATTACTGGGTTACCCGACTATGGGTGCAAGGTAATCTGACGGATATCCATGTGATAATCCCATTTGGGTTCTCTCATTCATAAAGTTTGTTTCAAACCGCTCGTACCTTATACAACTGAATCGAATAATGTAGCCTGGTTCTGCAACCTCAAAAGTTTCTTGTTATGTATGGTTCGACTACCAGCCCCATATTTGGGACCACCACCCAACTACCATATTTAATGGCGGGTTAATTGTTCACACCAGGTCGTGTACAGTTTCGACGATGATGCTGATTCAATGAAGCCATTCTCAATTAATGATGTCACTGGAGCAATTGTGATCTCGAGTCCATTGGATTATGAATCCGTCCAATCATATTCACTTGTGATTATCGGTAAATTTTGTGGCTAAAAATTTATTTAGTTGGTCAGTATTTTTATCGAATATATTAGTAGACGCAAAATCTAGGTTAGTCATTTGAACTGTCGTCTTTTAGCCAAAAGATTGTGGACTTGAACACCAGCAGTTAGTTAGTTGGTTGTGCTTTAGTGTAATGCACACATAATACGACTGTAATACATCCCTAATTAACATGGATAAATCCGTCAAAGTCGATTCCTAAGGATACTTAACTTTCATGTCTCCATAGCAACCGACCGCTCGGTGTCGCCAAGGAGCAGTCACGTGACCTTAATCGTACCAATCAGAGACGTAGATGACAATCCCCCTGTATTCAACGCAAGTTGCTACGTGGGGTACGCTGATGAGGGGATACCACCGGGGTCCGTTATTACCAGGTGGGTGGGACTGATGGTGGTCAAGGGACGAATAGTTTTCAGTGTAGTTGTGGTAGTTCCTGCGTACATGCTTCCACAACTTGACATTGAACACGAGGTGCCATTTAAAACAGCAGCATAACTGACTTGACAATCACTGGAACATACAGGAATCCACTGTCAAGCTGCAACACCTTAAGAAACTATTGATTGATATTTGTTTATTGTATGATGGACACAAATAACTATAACTTAATCAAATTAAGAAATACCAAAATTTGTTTGATTAACTGTAGTTTTTCCATGTTTTTTCTTTTCCTATTTTTTTAGAAGATTCTTTTGTGTTTTCAATCCTAGAAACAAAATAAACTAAAAATACCCTCCCCACCGACTAATTGATCGACAGATTGACAGCGAGTGACGCGGACACGGGCGAGAACTCGGTCGTCCAATACTCCGTTCATCCTCCCACCTCCATCCTCGTCCGATCACTTACCGGGGAGGTCTACACTGCACCATCCGCCATGTTGGATTATGAGGCACAGGACACCTATCATCTCAATGTGAGTCGGTGGAGATTCAAGTAGTTTTTGCAAATTGTCATTTTCTATTATTTTATAGTGTGATATAAATGAAGGAATATAATACTGTTGTCACAAGATTGTCACATAGCTGTTGTCACAAGATATGATTAGCTCCTTTTGTGCCCACGTTTTTTCGTTTTTCTTTTATTTCAACAAGACTTGCACTTCCACCCAACTAGCTAAATGAAAGAACATTGGACAGGCAGCTTAAAGGTGGTGGTATCTAAACCAGCTGCTGGTTGGTTCCGTCCTTGGGTGTGTTTAGGGTGTTGACTAAACCCAGTGGATTAATGGGTTAAACAAATAATATAAACACTTCTATAAAAGAGATTATTTTAATTTCATATCCGGTAACCCATAGTGATGACAGCATCATCATTGCCTTTGTTTTTTTTTCAATTATCGGATATAAACAAGATTATCCGAACAAGATTTGAAACCCCGTCGTTGCAGATAACCGCAGAAAGCACGTCGATGATTGGTTCGTCAACATCGTTGATTATCCGAGTGACCGGTGTCAACGAGTTCCCTCCGCGACTCATCCACAACACTTTGAACGTCGTGTCTTCAGTTGCTGGAACCAGGGGTGAGTTGATTGTGTCCTGGGGGGTGGAAGAACTGTCGAAGGATGTTGCATCTTGTGTTTATAAAGATTCGAACATAAAACCACCTTTTTTTCCATTTTTTTCGAGCCAAGTTTCGAACCCATGAAGAGCCGGTTATTAGAACCGTTTGTTGTATTGTATCAGTCGGTATTCAAATGCGTGGCCTTAATATTTTGCCCACACAACCGTAAATATTAAACCACATTTTCAAAATATTTCAATATAACGAATGTTCCGCTTTTATTTTTTGCTTTGCATATTTGTTTCATGCTCTTAGTGTGTAATTGTTTAATTATCGTTTTTTTAATTGTTGTTTTTAAAGTACAAAAAAAACAGCTAAACAACCCGTAACCTCTCTTCTTACCAGGCAAAGTGGTGGGTCGGTTGAATGGGACTGATATGGACCGGGGGCAAGATGGGGAGATTTACTTCTATCTGAGTGGGTGGAGTGAGGGGCTGGGGTTCGTGGTCGATGCTGTGTCAGGTAAACTGGGGTTAAACAGGGGATTCCCCGTGGGTGGGACAATGTTGAGAGTCGTAAGAAGGTTGACAGATTTTCTCTTCCCTACAGTCGAGCTGTCGGCCATCGTGTTAAACATTGGAACATAAATCCATTTCTAATTTTATTTTTTTAGAGCACTAGTTTCCTTTTTACTCGACTGAGTTTCGAACCCACCATTAGTTCAAAGTCACTAAGAGGTTTATATTTATTAGAATTCATTACATGAATCGGCCTCTTGACCCCACCACTGTGCACTAAGAAGCAACAACCGATCAGTTTTCCAATAAAGTCACCTAAGATAGGATATTCATGTTTATCCCCGTGAATGGGAAAACCAAGGGGGTTAACACATAGGCAATCGTCAGATCACCTTGCGTCCATCGTCGGGTTACTGGTGCTATTGTAGTGTGTTGTTAGACGTTTCTTTAATTTGGTAGAACCCACTAATCCACTGAGTTCGGGCAATGTCAGTTAAGTGCCTTGCCCAAGAACACAACCGACTAATCAGCGAACAGTTTCGAACCTACAACCCCCCGGCTAAAAGGCGACGCACTAATTACCGGACTATTCGGTCGGTATGGCTGATTGTCCTAATCACTGAATCAACTTCCATACAAATGACCTGTTGGGCGGGGGGGGGGTCCCCCAAGGGGCTATTCGTGTAAAATCTATCACTCATCACAGGAGACATAATGGTGGGTGGTGACGCTGGATTCAATTTGGGGGAAACCATTCAGTTGACCGTGTTCGCCAAGAATCCGGGGTTGTCACTTCCCAGCGGCATCGTGGAGGCGACGGTGGTTGTCAGTATCGTCACCAACGAATGTATGAGATCTCCATGTTTGAACGGGGCTCGTTGTGAGGATGGGGCCGACACGTTCGCGTGCATCTGTCCACCAGGTGAGCTAGCTTTATTTCACAGGTTAATTGACTATTTGTCATATCGCGTCGACGAATGGTTAAAGCAACCAATTCATGTACCGACTTTCATACAAGAACGGTCATAGCAACAAACCGATCATTGATTCGAAACTAAAATCTGTTAAAAATAACAAATTGATTATCTATACAACAACCCGTAAGTAAGATGACAGATCAAAGCAACACAATGCACAAACGTCACAATAAGCAACAGAATGACAATTGACAACTTAGGATTTCTATGGATTATCCATTATACAACACATCACAATAGCTCCATTAACCCGACAGTGTACACGGGCTGAAGAAATCTTCACAAACACAACCACAAACTTAATACTGTATACTAATATGGCAGGATTCCAATATTCAATCAAGCTGTCAATCACAGGATACACCGGGGTGGATTGTGGAGTCGAGGTGAACGAATGTCAACCAGATCCATGCGTGAACGGTGGTGTGTGTGTGGACATGATAGCTGGCTACATGTGCACATGCCCACTGGGTTACACCGGGGGAAGGTGTGAGGTCGATGTGGATTATTGCCAGAGTGGACCTTGTCGTAATGGCGCAACTTGTATTGGTGGGTGATGGATTATGCTGGTTCTTAATATGCAAATTAAGCAACATTACTTAAATTGCTTGCCTGTTGTAACAGAAATATAAATGCATGGTTTTGCTCATGAGTGCCACCATGCGCCCAACAGGTCGTGGCACTTTACACCTAAGCAAACCACTTTAAATTCCAAGTTATTTGCAAAAGATGGTAGCAAACTTGTTTTTTTCATGTTTTCTGATATAATTGTGACATGCTATAACAACCGCCATTTTGCGTTTTTTTCCACCTTTTTTCATTTTAATATACAGTATATACCATATTGATTTAAGTATGTTAATATGATATTGTAATAAGTTCATTAGAATGCCATGTCCGTTAAAAAAACAAAGAAGATCAAAACTACCCCCCCCCCACAGATGGTGATACCACGTACAGTTGCGTCTGCACGTTCGGTACCACAGGACGCGATTGTGAGGTCACAAGCCTCGGATTCGAAGCGCTCTCCTACCTCACCTCCCCCACGCTCAACCACCAGTATAATGTGATCTCTATGGAGTTCGCGACAGGTAATTTCCCCAAACCATTATTTCACGACTAAGAAACACACACAAAAAACACAAAAATCGATTTAAACATCAAGACATGGTAACAGCTGCAACAACAAAGTTTGTCCTGCAATGCATGTGGGTAAACCTGGCATTCCTGGAGATTCAATTTAATCCAGCGTAATAGCTAAATGAGATAATGCGTTATCTTTTAGTTGAAAGGTTGCGGGCTCAAAACAGGTTTCCGCTTTTTGGTGTGCTTTGGTAAGGCAGTGAGTAGACGTATCTTAAACTCAATGGTTTCTGAATTCAGTGGTTTAATGGAATGAAGTAAAACTAAAAAACCTCTCAATGATAAACAAACACCGCAATAGCTCCAGTAACCGGCCGTGAGTGAGAGGTAGTCTGACAAATGCCCGTGTGGTAACGTTTCTCGTTCTTTCCCGGTGACATGGACAAAACCTGAATATCATCAAGCCATTATCAAACTATTCCATCACCCAATTGGTTTTGATCACGAAGCGTCATTTCAATGTCAAATAAAGTATACAACTCCACAGTGTCAACATCTGCACTGCTAATGTACAACCACGGTGGAGGTTCTAACACATTTGTGGCACTGGAGATACTACAGGGGGTGCTACGCTTGTCATATAGCTTCATGTCTGCCAGGTATGTAGTAGTTTGCATTTTGTAATCATCCAATAATATGCTCACAATACGTATTCAAGCAGTGATTTCATTCTAAATGTTTTATTTCTCGGTTGTTAATTTATTTTTTCCTTTTATGTTAATGTTGGATAATATAACTAGGCAGGTCACTCATCTTAACCACTTCTGTGTGTTTTACGCATTCAACAAATT
The DNA here is from genome assembly GCA_000149265.1 of Ciona savignyi. Lineage (NCBI taxonomy): Eukaryota > Metazoa > Chordata > Ascidiacea > Phlebobranchia > Cionidae > Ciona > Ciona savignyi. The sequence continues at coordinate 136,771 of CH002303.1, forward strand.
GTTAACACCACCGTTTTATGTGACGATGTCTTAACCCATCTCAAACTTGGGTTGTTAAAATCGGTTGACTCAATTCAAAACACCCAAATGTAAAATTACATGCACATGCGCGCCCAATAACTACCAATGCGACTGTGGGCATGAGACTTTGTAACCACTGTTAAAACCACTACCGTTACATAACAAAGTATCCCATTACAAAAGACTCCACACAATAGGGCATTTTTAGGATCTATGATTACGCCCGTAGGTACGAAACTACAGCATAATACACGGGTACATGGGTTATCATACGAGTCACCCAATCATGTATGTACAACAGGTAACTTGCTAATTGGCCGTTAGTACTTTGTAAGTACGAACCAATAATCCCCCCCCCCCCAGGGTATATCGTCACGACATCGGACGCCTCCTCAACGACGGCCAATGGCATTCCGTCACTTTCACTCTCGGCCAATCAGGCGCCTCCGTTAATATCGACAATTGTGATGTAATAAGAGACGTGGCTGGTGATTGTTCGGTCACAATATCCCACAATGGAGTGCAACAAACCCCATTGTCGGGGCTTTCCCCACAACCCCTCAATATCGGTGGAGTACCTTCGATTGATGACATCACAAACCACCCCGGACAGGTGACGATTTTGGCTTTTTTTAAAAAATGATTTCGAAAAAAATTAAGATTTAATATTAATAGATTATTGTTCTAAACTAATTTAAAGGCATTTTAAACGTCTCAATATTAATATAATTATATTGGCTTCAAAACCCATGTATTATTGTCCAATTCCTCGCGACATAATCCCAGCTACAGGCGGATGATCCATCATTTCTTAAACAATTTCAAAACTTGTTTTAAACAATTGTTGAACAATTTTCAGGTCTTGAATTATTAATTTTATTTGGGCGGATGTGTCATGAATATAATTGCGGGTGGAAAATCCATATATTTGGTCACTAAGGACGATAAATAACCCAGTTGCCATGGATATTATAGTGTGTTGTATATTATTGAGTTGTTGCCATTTTAATTAAAATTATTATTTCCTGGATTCAACTCAACACGTCTGGATTCAAACCTTCCTTACCCACACAGACCGTTACTGGGTTCAAGCAATGTTCACTAAGTGTCTTGTTAAACAACACATCCGACTAGCAAGCGGTCGGTTTCGATCCCACTAACTCACATCTTCCGATCTGATGAGCTAACCGGTCGGACATTAATTTCCATTCAGATCTCATCGTGGGACTTTGTGGGCTGTATGCGTTCTATTGTGGTCAATTCCGTGGCAGTGGACTTGATGTCATCCAATCTAGCTTCCAGCGGTGTCACGGTTGGTTGCACAAGAGCCAACAGCGCCTCCGGTGGTGGATGTGCGGCTGATTCATGCATGGATGGGCAGTGCAGTGATGTCTGGTCAGAAATCATATGTGATTGTCCGCTGCACAAATCTGGACAACACTGCCAAGATCAACAGGTTTGTTTTTTATATATCACTCTTTCCTAAGAAACTTGTTTTAATAAAGAAAATTTACCCTTGTATATAATATATATATATGTTTAATACGTTCAAGTAAATATTTAACTAACTTTTTTGGCAATCTACAAAAAAACAGTTCAGTTGTTTTCAAGGGATGATTACACTTTTTCAACGGTCATTTAAAAAAAAATTTATTAGGTGGCTTGTAGATTAGTCGTGGCCACTTGTTTAGTTTTTACCAGGATTTATTTTCTAAATAATTTCTCCCCACAGATCGGCACCACGTTTAGTGGGGGAGGCCACCTCACTTACACCTTCCAACCCACTCATATCAGGGAGAGCTTACTAGTGACATCTAGTGCTTTGCTACAACCCACCAGAGGGAAACGAAACACAAACACAGAAGGTAAGTGCCTCGGCAGCGAGCATGAGGTGTCCTCAGTCGTAGATAAACGTATCAAAAACGTCATCTAAGATAAAAGTACATGGTTATGCAATCCATTATGGCTTGGCAGCGGACACGAGGTGTTTTACGGTAATCGTAGATCACACCTAATCTCAATCAATCAATAAACCACCTACAAACCGTGTTAGACGCAGCTTGATCATATCAACCACTCTTATCAACAGTTTCATCCATCGAAGTGAGTTTCCGCACAAGGAAGTCAGGTCTTCTCTTTCTCGTCCAATCCCCGTCTCAGGACTTCATCGCGTTATTCGTGAGTTCTTTGCTCATTACTTATTAATCCTCCCGACCACGCGGCGGGAAAACTTCCAAGTTTAAAGTGCAAGTGGCTGAGACATGAAATATTCAGGTGGACGACGATCACTTGTTCTTTCAACGTTCCGTCCACGGGATGGCAGCAAGGAGGGAGCTTGGTACGTCACTCACCGATGGAAAGTGGCATGATGTGAGGATCGCAATAACCGCGGTCGCAGATAGCGCCAACTTTAATATTTCAGTAGATAACCGCAACAAACTTTATGAATCTTTTATTGGGGGAATCACCCGGCTGACGGATCCCAGCCAAGTTGAGGTTAGTGGGGGAAACGACTTTCAAGCCTCGTTTGTGATTTGTTAGTTTTGACATTGTTCTTCCTATTGTAATATATTGCGAAAATCGTGCGAAAAATACATAATATATTGAAGATACCTTTTGTTTATCATTTAAAATACCATAAAAATCCTTTCCTATTACGCTAAAAGGTACTGTTATTGATAACACAAGTTTTCTATGTTTGACCTGGATAGATGGATGGATTTCGGCAATGTCCGTTTAATTGCCTTGCCCAAGGGCACAACTTGCCAGCTAGCGACCAGTTTCGAACCTGCAATCTTTTGATCAAAAGTTGACACATTCTCCTACCAAGCTATTTGGGAGAAGGGTTGTAGGATCGAAACTCGTCCTTCCACAATATTATCATGTCAGCACACAAACGAATAATCTGTCATCCCTGGCAGCGAATCGAGCTTGGAGGTTCAACTACCGTCGTCTCCCCGAGCATCGGCTCGTTGGACGGATGTCTTCTCTACTTCGCACTGGACGGGAAGCAACAACCATTGAATGGTGATGTCACAAGCTCATTGTTAGTTCTCGAACAAAGCTCATTGTCTTCCTTTGTTACGCATGGATGCCCGGGTAACGACGTATGTTCGTCGAACCCATGCGCATTAGATGAATTCTGCCGAGACATTTGGTAAGTGGGTTGCGAAAGGTATGGACTGCGTGCGTTTACCTCGTGTCCACGTGTCGGGTTGTGCTGTTACAGTTAGGTAAATATGATGCAGATGTTGTTATAGATTTATAAACCATTAATCCACTCTGTTTGGGCGATGACTCTGTTTGAATGCTTTCGAAGGACACAAACGACCAGCTAAGCTAGTTTTCATCCTTCAACCTTTCTGGTGATGATTTGTGGCGCCACCAATGAGCTAAACGACCAGGTCCCACTTCAATTTGCCCCAGCAAACTTCTGTTCGCGGTACGTTACATTGCGTGGTGCGTGATGCGTTTTGTGCGGTTTGTAGAACAACAATAAAAATAATCGATCGCATCGAACCACCAGAATTGAACAACAATATCCTGCGGGTGGAACAACAACAAAAACAGATTCTAGATACCATTATCCTCCCCAGGGAAGCCCACGAATGCATCCCCATCGGCGCTTGCTCCAGCAGTCCATGTCTCAACCAAGCCACTTGCGTCCCCTACAAGAACGGAAGTTACGAATGCGCTTGTCCGACTTACTACATGGGCAACTTGTGTGAAACTTACATTCCATGTCTCGTATTGGATTGCTCGTTGCAAGGTAACTTTTAATCCCAATTATCCCATGCAAGCTTCACAGATAGTAAACACCAATACAGTTATATTAGGTTCTAGTTCCAAGTTATAATTTGACCTTTCTTGTTTTGGAGGCTACTAAATTATGCAGATACTTAAATTAAATAGAACGATTGTTTTATTCCAATTCGACAATTTGATCACTATCTCGAGTAATTTGGGTCTTTGGTCTTATCGTGATCGTGTGCCTTATATACTCCAATGATAAGCTATTTGTATTGTGAACAAAACGGGCAGCGCGTTGCAAGCCAATCTGATTTTTTTATAATATACACCAACTCCATGCAAGATGTAATACTCACTTTAATATGAGACGTTTCGAAAAACATTTAAGCAATTTTAACAAACAAAAATTATTTAGTTTAGACTTGCTTTATGCTCCTACGTAATACTGCGTTTCGTGCAGGTTCGAACCTTGTATGCGTGTCAGGAGCGGCCGCAGGTGAGACGGTCTGCGCATGCGCAGAAGGCCACATCGAATTAGACGGATCGTGCGTTCGAGTCGCCGCGATCGCCGGGTCTTCCGTCACGTGGTGGGTGTACGTCATAATAGCCATTGTCGGACTGCTGGTATTTGCTGTAGCGATTTGGTGCGTACGACGTCACTACAACAAGCCTGATCGGAAGAATAAACCCGTCACGAACGGGAAATCCCCCGGAAATACCCACAAACCAAACGGTAACCAGATATTTCTATCTTAAGATTTCGTTTACAACACAAAAAAGTTGATGTAATTTGGTTGATTAGCAATTGTATTTTCCAAAAGGTCGAATTTCCTGGTTATTTAGTGTGACCGAATGATTAAAGCGACCGATTTATTACTATTTCGACATAAACAGCCGTATGTTCGAATCAATAATATATTGGAAACTTAGCACATGGTGATCAACGATGTGTCATCCCATAGTGTTTTTTGGGGGGAAATCAAAGTGTGACTTATAATACTGGACAGATAACCTTGTATCCACAGTCGAGTTATTTGGTTCATTACACAACCCCCCATCATACCACAGGAAACAACGGGCAACCGAACACAAGTTTCGAGTTCGACACGATACCGCGATCCACTCTTCCACGTCCCGATATTCTTCCGGAGGATGTTGATATCGTGGATGAGGAACCCATGGGGAACAATGACCAACATAATGACTATTATGACGTGCTAACAACACCACAGGTTGGTCGGGAATGGTGTTTGAAGTCCTGGGTGACTAATAATAGTGCCAGCGACGAGTTTCGATCCATCAACCTTAGACCGAAAGCTGACCTACTAACAACCTAATTCTTGGGGGAAATGCAAAGAGGGTCACGGGCAATCGTCTGAATATGTTATTATTGACGCATTATTTCAGTTTTAGTAGAACTTATTAATCCACTGTGTTCGGTAAGTTTTTTTCCGCTAGCGACCAGTTTCAGTCCAAATATCTTTAGGTAAAAACCCGACTTAACCAGGCTGCCATAGTTTCAACTTTTTAAACAACCACGAATCGTTAAGCTACAATGGTACAAGAGAAGCTGCAGATTCAACCTTATTATTACACATACCATCTGATCGCAGTCCAATAAACATAAATCAGATGTCTGTGAATGCATTTCCACTACGTCATGGTATCAGTGTGCACCACAGTGGACACCTTATAATATCACTGGCCCCATATGTTGTAGAAACCCGATATGAACGGCAACTTACGTCGCGAGGATGACCTGTCCAAGCGCGCCTCCCCCTTGCCCTCATACGCCATTGTGATGAAACAAAGAGCTACGTCGACACTTCCACCGATGTACGAGAGCGAACGGGAATCCGGGATCGAACTGGGGTCGGGGGTGGGGATGGGGATGGGACCTGTGGTGGGGGTGAAAGTGGGGTACAAGACGAGCCCCCCGTTGAGCGTCGTCACTTCCTCTATTGGTCGCCCATCCCCTGCATCATCACCCACGTCAGGGGCATCCCCGCCCCCGAGAATAGCACGCGGCAAGAAGTTCAGCCAACCAGTGACACCCACCAGATACATCAGGTTGGTTTGTGGGTTCCCTGGGGTTAATAGTTTGCATCTAACTCCCCGTCCTAGCCACAAGATTCCCATAGTGTTTTGGTACAACAGTCGAGTAATTGTAGCTGGTGGTGGAATCACAAAAAGCTAAAAGTTGGCCATTTCGTGGCTTTTTCTATAAATTCCCGTTTCGTTGTATTTCCGCGATGACGCAATAATATATTCCCCCACGTAAGCCCTACTACTGGAAAGCCACTGTTACGTAATAAAAGTTTTTCTTCACAATTGTCACATTGAGGCCATCCATGTTTAATTGATGTGTGCGGAGCCTGGATATTGATCTCCTACTGAAAAGTTAAAATACGTGATTTAAAACAGACGAACTAAATCCAATCTATGTAACCGCTGATTTATACGATAACAGGTTTTATAGGAGACATCAAATCACAGTAAAACCCTTATTTGAGACACCCGGTCTATTTGTCAACTCTTGCTTTATAGTAATGTTCTATTAGAGGTGGCGCTGACATAAGAGGTGTTACGATATATAGAATAAGTAAACGCCAATCACTTATAATTGGGATGTTACTAAAACTACAAACCAAGTTTACCAAACTTATTTGCAAGTTCTGCTTAAGCCTTTAATTTCAAATTTTATCACTTTTACAGCAGCGATTCCCGTCGTGCTCCAACCCCGTCATCACGGCCACGACGTATTTCCGGTTCCGCTGCGTCATCAACTACTACCACTACGTCATCACTAACTCGTGACGTCATGCCACCGACCACTATAGAAGACATGGTGCAGGTATGGCATATTGTGGGGGGGTGGTGTATATGGTTTATACCAGGGAAATTTGTAATAAAAGGAAAACAACACTGCATAAGGTGACTAAGACGCAAGAGTTCTACAATTTGAATTTTCGTCGCAAATGGCAGGTTACTTGCTTGTCCGACAACAAAAAGGGTGTGGCTTCGAAACCAGCATCTTGCTGGGTTATTGGCCTTTTTGCTCTTGGCCAGATTTGCTTGAACCCAGCGAAATTAATGAGTTCTACCAAAATAAAGGAACGAGTGAATCATACACAACACACTGCAATAGCTCCAGTAACCCGACGATGGGTGCGAGGTGATCTGACGATTGCCCGTGTGTTAACCCCCTTGGTTTCCCCATTAATGGGGATAAACATGAATATCCCACATTGCTTACCCACCACCCTCACAGCACCTCAACGGATTGGTCGGACTCACTAGAGAGGAGATTGATCTATTGAACGAACCCCCCGGGAAATCCCCCAGTTACCCCAGCTCCACCACCGGAAGTGTGATGAGCAGTTACCCCCCATCTGTTGAGCCCCAGCGCTCCCGGAAGCCATCCGCGCTCTTCCACCACGAGAGGTCGGATCGTCCCTCCTCCCTCCCCGGAAGAAGGATCGATCGAATCCTCCCATCCGGACGCAGTCGGACTCCCATGATGCTCTCCTCCTCCTACGCTGCCAACCTCCCGCCCGACCTCCGCCCCTCCCAACTCCTCCAACCTCCCCCGGACACAAGCTCCGATGAGGAGGAGGACTCTAGGAGCAACGTCCGGGAGGAGTATCTCCCCAACATGGAGGACGTAATGAGACTGGGTCCGATGAAGTACGAAGCGATGGCCGCCATGTTCGCCGACCTCTCCGAACTACCTTCCATCGATGAGACCAGGTGAGATCACGTGACATGGGGTGATACACTGCACGTCGTGGTCGATGTGATTCGATTTAAACTTCAAGTGAACTCCAGCGTGTTGTGCTACGTGATAATGCTTTATTGTTTGCAGCACTGACGTCATGATCGCCGCCAACCGGAAGTGGTCAGCGTCGTCCAGTTCTTCCAGCCAATCAAAACCTCGAATATCGTCTTCCTCTGCGTCGAGTGCTTCCGGCTCTCGAGCGACACCCACCGGTCGGGCCCGAACACGCCACGAACATTACGTTTAACCACTTGAAGTGCAATGCATCTTGAATATTAGCGTCTCGTGTCGCTATTGTTCCGTTCTTCGCCGCTCATTCCAAGCACATTTTGTCACGCTTGCCTATAATTATTATTATAATATTTCTACTCTTTTTCTCTTTATTTTATATCGACATCGTCCTTTGTTATTTTGTAAAGAATATAAGTTCTCGAAGTGTGTATGCTCGGACGTATTATTGGCTGCAAGCCGCTCATTAAAGTTTAACCGCCGGGCGCAAGTGCTAGTTATATCGGTCATTGCGTTTATGGCGACCGAACAGATTTGCTGCGACGAGAAAGAAGGGTTGGGTGTTTATAACGTCGGGTTGCCATGTCACTTACTGCTTCTGTAGCATGTTGTGGATAAGTTGTCGTGCGGGGAACATGTTTTAAGTCACGACTCCACGATCGGGTCGCCGTGTAACCGTGCGGTGTAATTTCACACGTTCAGATGACATTTTGTTGAAACTTTTAGTCGTTAGCAATTCTCACCACATCTCTTGCGGTGCACGTACGTTCCACGACTGCGCAATATCAGGTATCAAGCAAGCTGCCAAGTTTGCTTTCAACTCGATTGAAAAATTGCTCGAAAGATACCAACTAAGATCATATTGAACATAAAGCGATACCAGCTCCTTACGACAAGGGAAGTTACTGCGGTAATATACGCGGTTTGAATCAGTTATGACTAGCAACGCGTGTTGTATAGAATTAGAATGTTTAGATAATTGCATGGGCTGTTTATCTGTGTGTTAATAATATACAGTGCAGCTAATAGCTTTCTCGCCATGGAAAGGAAAACCACAAACCGAAATAGCCAGTTTAATCGGTCACTGTAAAAAATTTGAAGAAACGTATTGATTCTCAAGGTTAGTTCGTATGCGCTGGTTCGCTCAGGAAACGTAGTAATATGGTTGAGAGTAGTGTAGGGAACAGAGTTAGAATTGTTTTCATGCTTTTGGTGAGCACGAGTTTAAAATAATTTATTGAATCTAAAACAGCCGCGAGCTCCGATAACCCAATGGTGGGTGCGAGACGATTGCCCTTTATGTTAGGCAAGATATCTGTAAACGGGGTTTGTTTATAATTGCTTCCCTGTATTTGATTGAAACACATGAACAGCATTCCTATAAAGCAGTTCGTACTGCGTGACCGTCCGTTAACGAGGACGCGTAACCTGTAATTTCCAGAAAATGCGTAACAATAATAATGTCGAATTACAACGAAAACACATAATGTCGCAACATGGCACTATAGTGTGAACCGCAATTATTGTGTTTAGCGCATCATGATATCGAGCATTTGACACCTCAGTCGTGTGCTGCATCATGGCCTGTATAGTTCAAGAGGTGTCGATGTTATGATTGTGAGTGGAGTTTTCTCCTGTGCGACAATCATTTTATACAGCAGGCTAGCGGTCTATTATGCGATGAGCGTGGTTGGACTGAACTTCAGCTTTTGCGACGAAGACGCCAAGTTTTTGACCGAAGCCAACTTCACGAAATGCGGGAAACAAGTTTTCTGTGGGACCTTAGTATTTTGCGAGTATGAAGCCATGATGAACACTTCGAACTTGTTTCACCCTCGTTTGCAATGCAACATGGCGGGATTGATCGTGAACCTCGTGCTCATGGGGATACTCGCGTTCGCTATTATATTCGGCAACGCATTGGTCATTTATATCATGTTTAAGGAGAAAGAATTCCGGAATTTCCACATGTGCAAGATGTCCCTCGCATTCGCTGATATGCTCATGGGGCTGATAGTGGTGCCAGGTAAGACTCGTCCTGTTATTTTGTGCTGACGAAAGTGGTACAACTCGATCATATTGTGATTGATATGTTTTTGCCCAGGCTTGATCGAGAGCACAGTTTTGATATTTTTAACGGACGAACACGAAGGGTTAACATTCCTGTGTCTTTACCAACGGTATGTAAGTCTCATTTCATTAATATTATATTGCTAATTCAAAAGTTAATGCATTTACCATGGACGAGTATCGTAAAACACAGAACATCTGCATTATCTCTTACAAAATCGATGGATTTTGCTTTATCATAGGTAATCATCAGCCTTATCCTAAAAAATAAAGAAACGAATCGCTCAAATTGATCTTTCAGACAAATAGTTAGCACAACACATGTACGTCCCGTGCTTATGATTATGACGTTACCCTACTATGACGTTTGCATTCCGGGTAAACGCGCAACATAGTTTGAAACTACAGCTTCGTATTAACAGACATTCCCGGGCGCATGAGGGGAAGATAACATTGTACGGAGGCGCAGCCACTGGATCGGTGGCCGCCAGTCTTTACAGTTTGCTTGTCCTGAGCGGCGACCGGTTCTTCGCAGTCGTTCGTCCATTCATTTACCAGCGCATCATCGCACCACGAAAGGTAACACAATTATGTTGATATATTTGAAAACCTCCCCAAACGCTACCTTGTTAATCCCGCCACCAACCTATGAGCTGACAAATGCCAGTGGTAAACAACTGACGCATTTCCACTCCGGAGATAGCATATCACCGCACACAGCAGTACAATGGGTTTCCAGTCTGAGAGCTATATTCCGTGGCTTTGCGAATATTCCTGCCGCACTCAACCATAGTTAAATGATATTTGCCAATAATCATTCCTTAATATTGGTCGTTGTGATAAACTGTGGTGGTCATAGGAAGAATGCATTTCCACATATATGTAAATATATATATAGGTACCTAAAAATTCGCCTTGTACATTTTGTCAAATTTTAAAACAAAAACTTTTAACGGCGCAACTCTTGCATACACGGCTTTATGTTATCATGGACGGATGAACCTAAGAATTCTACCAAATTGCAGGAACGTATGAATCATACACAACACACTGCTATGACTCCGATAACCCTACAGTGGGCGCGAGGTGATCTGACGATTGCCCTTGTGTTAATTCCCTTGGTTTTCCCATTCACGACTAACCGGTCGGACAAAATTAAACGATGAATTTATTTTAAAATTAAAGTTAATAAACATCAATGAAATTGTAGATAACGATGTGTAACAGGCCATTAACATACGGAGATATATGTTTTTTAATGCACTTGTACAGTGCGACGATGTTACCTTTAGCGCATGGATTGCTTAATGTTAAGTTAGTTTATTGTACAACATTTATTATGCGTGGTTTGGAAACGAACACAAGGGCATTGTTACTCAATTGTTCTATGTTATAACAATCCACATTATTACGACATATACCCCACGTAATAATGACTTTTTATTGCTTTATGAACGTGATATTATAATACAAACAATATTGCGTCATAGTACAGACGTTACGTGACAATAACGCAGCAAACGAAAAGGATTACGTAACTTCCATAATGTTTATACTTATTACCACTCTAAGCGTTAAGTACTGTTAATGAGTTTGAACCAAAATCGGTCGCTACTCTATTCACACATGCATGCATATAGTCATTTAAATTGGTGGTTTCGCCTCCAGAAATTGAACAAAAGTATACTTGATATTTTAGCTTCCGTACGCCATATGTTGTTCATATAATAGGACTGTTCTCATACAGCCAGGAAGCGTTAATTAAAGGGTGAGGTTAACGACATATATCACTAAGCGTCATTCGATAACTAGTTATCACACAAAATCATGGATATCTTATTTATGGAAAGAGTTATAGATAATAAACGTGGATTGACAAAAAACAAACAATGAACCAATGGGACATTTTTATGGAGCTTAGATGACAAGAATAGATACCGGTAACCAATTCCCATGCATGTAGGTATGTTCATCCGTAACTTACTTTCCATGTAGAATGAGTGACTATGGAGTCGGTACCGGTAAATAACTTTACATGTAGAACAAATTATTATAGGTTCTCAGGAATTGATAGTTCACCAATTATTGCTTTCTTGCATCCTATTTGCAGGAGGCAATTTAATAAAAGTAACATTTTATAGTTATAGTTCAGCTCGGATACAACTGTAAACACAGCAAACGCGCTAGACTTATTTTACACCACTAACTACCACAAACGTAATACGGTTAAAAACACTATAAACATCAATACAACGGACAAGAAATGGAAATCGCATAATTAAACCTGCACTTCGCAATTTAGTGGAAAATTATAGAATTTTGCATCTTAATTACAAAACCGGAAGCGATAAAAAGTTTTGTTCACCTTAAGTTATTGCACCCGACCCCCTGACGTTAAAAAGACTATAAGTATTCAGTGTTACACCAGACACCGATTTCTATTTGATGTTTATACTACTCGGGTTTACTACAATGAAACCGCATTTTACGTGGGAAGCGTTATAGGGTAGCTACTTGCAGTTAATATCATTTCCACAGCAATTCACCTTGACTTAATAAGTTTGTTTAATTACAGCTAATGTGCATGAAATGTCTAAACGTTATCGTGTTTCATAATTGGTTGCAGTTAAACATAATTCAGCCGGAACTAAGTTTTTAAGAACAGCTAAATTCGTGTTTCACAAACGTGAATCTAATTTTAGTTGTTATTTCTTTCAACCACCATTTCAGTACATTGTGAAGATTATTCTGGTCCTTGTGTGGCTGACATCGATATTTCTGACCGCAATTCCTCTTTTCTGGAGCGACATCACGTGAGTATCTATATACGGCCGACCGTGCAATAACAGTAGCATGTTTACATTTCTACGTGTCACGACGAGTGAACTATCCCTGAGTAATTAAGTAATTAGCGAACTGGTTTTAATAACCTGGTCACAGATTTATTAACAATTAAGGCAAGAGAATTTTTTTTCCTTGCTTTATTCATTAGGTGAACGGTGCATAAATTCACTCTGCCCTGTTGTTCACGTTACTTCGGTAAGGTGCAACTCGAAGGGCTAGGTATGAGCTGCGGAATCGCATCACCCTGTGGTAGTGCGGTTAACCAGCGCTGCCTCCAGCTAACCACTGGAGGGCGTGAATTTAGGTATCGGGATTCCTTAAGCAATAGAACCCCTCCCTACGTGGCTTGCACGCTGTGGAGAGATGCCTGCGAAGGGCGTCTTTTCCAGCACCCACATCCTAGGGATACCCAGCCCCCCTCCCTACGTGGCTTGCACGCTGTGGAGAGATGCCTGCGAAAGGTGTCTCTTTACAGCAACCACATACTAGGGAAACCTCCCCCAGTGGATTAATTTTCACATTGCACGAGGGGATCGGCCTAAGGCCACCAACTCGCACTAAGTGCACAATTTTGCTTTTTTTGGCTAACCACCAAAAAAAAAAGAAAAAAAAAAAAAAAAAAAAAAGTTATTGATAGCTCAAAATCTTTTTAAGTTTTTTTTAAAACCCCTTTAAACATAAAGACGATTACGTTTGATTTTGTGTTTTGCAATCGCGAAAATATTGAGTGCAAAGTTTGATCAGGAGTTACAATTACAACGCATACGCGATGTGCAATAATGTTATTTCGTCTTTATTCACACAGGGAGTTATAAGTTGTCAATTCGATTCTCGCCGTTGGCCAGATTTTAGCAGCATAAAATTAATAGACCTACCACAATATTATATTAATGACTTACCACAATATTACGTTATTAGATTTACCAAAATATATAATTGTACCTTAAGAATACAATTCTTATGTAAATTTTTATCAACACAGTTTGAATCTGACTTGCCTTGGTGCATAACGTACCCAAACAAATGCAGACGCAGCATTGCCCAGCAACGTAACCCCACATTTTCCCCGATAACACAAGCATGGTGCTTGATGGACGTCGCCTGTACCTAGTGGGTTAATGGGTTGGAAAAATAGGAATGTTTAAATCGTACAACACGCTACAATATCTATTATAATTCAGTCGTGAGAACCAGACAATTCTCTACGTTTTCCTATTCACATAGATAACATGTTTACATCACTTAACATTCCATGATGTCACAATACACAGATATCGCCTGCCAATATGGATGTTCGCCTCCGCCCCTCTCGGGAACCCGTGCAACTTGATCGCATCAGTGTTCCCCATCGTGGTGATGGGCATACCATACATGGCTACGGTCGGTCTCACACTCGCAACACTGAAAATCACCACCAAGAACCTGGCGGCGGCGGACTCGAAGCGAGGGAAGGGAAGAGCGAGTACAACGCGCAAAGCGAGCTGGATCTCCGCCAAACTAGCAATCTCACAAAGCAACTCGGAGACCAGACAGGTGATTTCCTTGTAATATGTGTTCATATGGTATATTTAAGTGTTATCACATGGCCAACAGTCAGATTACCTCGCGCTCACCGTCAGGCTACCAGGGCTATTAAGGTGTGTTGTACACGACTAAGCATTTATTCCATTTTAGTTGAACCCAATAATTTACTTGGTTTATTCGGTGGTGGCTATGTTCACTTGATTCAGCGTGGTCCGAAGTATTGTGGGAACTTAAAAACAACTAGAGAGTGTCAACCACGTGTTAACCATCACCATTTGTAAAACACATGTTGTATAACCTATATTCATGCTACAGGGTCCCTAACCACAATTTGTATTTTATACACTGAGTATGTAGTTTTTGTTTCTGCAAGCATAAACGCATGGGTCCCATAGTTAACATACCAAACTTATTTTCCATGTTTAGTTAAATAAAGAACAAATGTCTTAAATTTACGAACATTTCAACAAAAATGTTTTAAATTATAGCTTCTTTTCAAGCGCTGTATAGTATAAGAAAGCTAAATTCCCAAAACAGCCTGATTTAGTTTTTCATTGTTTCAGGGAATTCCCCTGGGTTTAGTAGATAAGTTTTTGTTTTTACATAAGTAAGTCATGCTATGTAACAATTTTTAAAGTTTTAATCTGATTTGTCGACTTCTTGTTGGAGATGTCGGTGCGATAGGCTATGGCATGCTTGTCACAATCATGATTTAAGAACATAACCTATTTTTTGGGTATTTCCCTTGGTAATTTTATTATTTCTTTCAAGTGTTAAATCAATGACTAATACACTTACATTTCACCAAATCTAATTTAAATTGTAACAGCCGTTCACGCGCTATGCCCAAAAAAGTCTATTTTTTTAGAAAAAAATAGCGTTTTGGTTTTTAAGGTCTAAAGGGGAATTTCCCTAGATTTATTACCCAAACTTTTGGTTTCTGCATATCTAGACCATGTTCTCTTACAAATGTCAAATTTTCATTGCGATTCCATTACTTCTGTTGGCTGATGTCGGGGCGACATGGCATGCCTGTCACAATCATGATTTGAGAACAAAATCCTATTTTTTAGGGTATTTCCTTAAGTAATTTTTTTATGTTTTTTAAGCGTATAATCAGTGACTAATGCACTTACATTCCACCAAATTTGATTCAAATAGTAGCATCCGTTTAAGCGCTATGACCAAAAAAGGCTATTTTTTTAGAAAAAAATACCGTTTTGGTTTTTAACGTCCCAGGGTAAGTCCCCTGAGTTTATCACCCAAAATATTAGTTTCTGCATATCTAGACCATGTTGTCTAAAAAATGTCAAATTTTCATTGATATTCCATTACTCCTTCTGGTAGATGTCGGGGCGACATAGTATGCCTGTCACAATTATGATTTGAGTACAAAATCTTATTTTTTAGGGTGTTTTCCTAGGTAATTTTTTTATTTCTTCCAAATGTTAAATCAGTGCATAATGCACTTACATTCCACCAAATCTGATTGAAATTGGAGTAGCCGTTCAAGCGCTATGCCACAAAAAGCTAAATTTTTCATAAAAAATACCGTTTTGGTTTTTAACCTACCAGGGGATTTCCCCTGGATTTATCACCCAAAATTTTGGTTTCTGCATATCTAGACCATGTTGTCTAGCGAAAGGCTAAGTTTCATTACGATTCGATTATTCCTTCTGGTAGATGTCGGGGCGCCATGCCATGCCTGTCAAACCTTTGACGAAAAAAAAAAAGAAAAAAAAAGAAAAAAAAAAAACGGACAAAAACAATATGTGTCCCATTTTTCCAAATGGGACCCCATAACTATATCTAAGCACTTGAGGGGTTATATGGAATTTACGAACACCATTCCACTTCGTACAATAGTTCTTAAACAACGTAAAATAACGGTTGATTCGGCTTAACGTTACTTGACAATATGCAAGGTCGTGGGAGTATTGGAATCAGCTTCCTTTTTATTCAGAAATACATATTTTGGCATCTTCTGTTACTTATAAAGGAGCATCTTATTGTTCTTATTTTTCTTATTGAATAAGCAGAGCTTTTCGAATAAAAAAGGCGACTGATTTCGATACTTCCAAGTATCTTGGTTCTATGTATTACATTCCACATCTTCGCTTCAACCCCCCACATTTCCTCCCAGCTGATGGTGACTGTCACCATCATGATATCATTCTTCAGCATAATGATGCTACCATTCACACTCATGATGCCTCTCATATATTCAACCATCATGCCTTGCAGACAGTTGAACTGGCTCAAGCTCATTGCAAGTAAGTCGTTTACTAATGTTTATGTAGAGTTGCCGCGGGAACTCTATTTGATATTCACACACGGGACATCGTCAGATTACCTCATGCCTCCTTTGGGTTGCCGATGCTATTATAGCGTGTTGTGTATCGTTGGAAGTTTCTTTTAGTTTAATTACAACCCATTAATCCACTGGGTCCAGGCAAAATCCGATAAGTGTTGCACAAAGACTAACTAGCGAATGATTCGCACTTGGTTTGCGAGCCTACATCCACGTGTATCGCATACTCTCAATGATAAACGTATTGATTACAAATCAGGCGAATTCCTGATGGCGAACAGCTGCGTCAATTTCATCGTCTACAATGTTCGAAGTAAAGAATTCCGTGAAAGCGTCAAAGCAACTCTAAGAAATATGGTTCGATATGCCGTGTACAGGTAAGTGATGCGGTAATTCCTGGTTATTACGAGCCGTTTATAACCGTATAATAAAAAAGGTCAGCACAAAATGCTGAAAGGTTAGCAAGGGCTTCACTAATCTGCGGGACAGTCGGGTGTGACAACACACTATATCATAAGCGGGACAATGTAATTTTGTCAGAAACCTGAGCGGGAAGAATTATTTTGTCACAAACATAAGCGAGACGTGTTATATCATTATATAACACTACTCCCTTATGATTATCCCACCCCGCTTAAGTTAATAATGAAAATACCCCTGCGGTCCTTTTTCTCACTGTCCCGCAGAATAATGTGCTGTTCCGCCCGTTGTCCCGCAGATTAGTGAAGCTGGTTAGCACGACATTGTAGAGTCGTCAGGCGGCCAAAAGGTTACAACGACCGATTTGTTTACAAAATTCTTTGTAAATAAAACGGATCCAGCAATAATGCCAACATGGATTCCGAGAATCAAACATTCCTTCCACACAGACGGGACAAACGCAGGTCAACGCAATTCCGCAAATCCACGCTTCACCGAGTCAGCCAAGTGGCTCCCATGTCACCACAATATAGTGATGACGTCATCAGAGCTACGTCACTCCACCTCCCCCGGTCGTCACTTTGATATTTTCGAATAAATTATTTTCATTAAAACGTTTCTTCGATCTTAAGTGCAGACTTCCTATTTAAAGGAGGAAATAAGGAAAACTATAAAAGTATTGGATATAACTTTACTCTAACTGTAATCTCAACCCCAGCCCTAATACGAACCCAGGTACTAACCCTAAATCTAACCACGTATCTAAACCTACCCCTAACCCAAGCACTTACACCATATTTAACCCCAACATTCAATCAAACATCCCACACACCAGTTAGTAGTTTCCTTCCCTTTCACTTGTTCCACTCGTGAGAAAAGTTTTTAAATTCTATGACGTGTTTAAATGAACAAGACGTAGTAAGTGTTTGATATCATAAATTATTGTCAGAGCCACGCATACAAAATTCCCCCACTCAAATCATCAGCTTCCGCCATATATGGGCAACCACGGTTGGTGTGAGCGTATAGTGAGACGCCACGTTTCTGACGCCCAGATTAAATAGCTAACCGCATTGTTTTCGGTCGTTACATTTAGAATCAGTGGAATCCAATATACGTAACGTAAATCCAAAATAATAAGATGACGTTTCTGATTGTGCATTACCCAGTATTGTAGGTTAAGTCGTATTTGGTAATCAGCAGAAACTGCTTGATATTTTGCTTGGTTCTGTCTCATCATTCTAATGCATTCTGCGCAGATGTGACATTACATTTGCTTAATCCGTACTGCGTCATGACATTAAAACGTAGCCCTGACATTCATTTCGCACATATTGCGACCGCTTAGCATTAACATTCTAACGCGTCGACCAAATTTCAAGTGAATCTTTTGTCATTCGGTGAAATAACCAGACAGCAAATACCGCGCATTGCTTATTCTGCTTAATCCCTATATAATACTACCACGAATGTAGATAAATTGTCGTTTGTTAATCAAGTAGCGAAACTATTTATTCAACTTGGATTTTAAATCCAATGTCGGCAATTAACCAAAAGTTGCATTATCTATAAAATGGGTCGTAAAATGTATGCCGAAAAGTATTAGTTATTTCCGTACACAAAGCATAGTAATACGCCAGGGGGCGATAGGTTAGCCGGTAGAACCACGAAAATAATCGTGCATGATTTCGTGTGATGTGTATTTTGATAAATTAAAAGAATAGTGATAGCTTCAAGCTAAACTCGTGTTGTTATATTCTTAACGACCAACTACTCACTGATTGCAACGGGAAATTGTATATAGTGTAAGCATCAGTGATCCAACATGGGACGCTTGTTAAGTTTGAGGATGTTTCTGCAAACCACATGTGTCGTATACCGTGGTGGGTCGCATTTCAATACTAACTATCCATCTCATTGGATTATTACTTCATTAATATGCTTATCATAATTTTGCATATGAACCACCACATAATTGTTATATTTCTTTAAAATCAGAGTAGCAATCCATATACCACCCCCTATTAACCGGTACAAGTAACGAACACAAGATGGGCCGCCAATCTTACCCCACCCACATTATGTACCACTCTCTTAGGACCTCTATGGACGTCTTGTATAAAAACAAATTCTTTCAAATTTCGAAAACGTTGTATTTGGTCAGAGGGAAAAAAAGGCAAAATATTCCGACCCCAATAATTGGCGCGATCTCAATATTTAATCGCTCATTTTAAACTTAGATGTCGTCACTTAGTCTGAACAAACAAGCATTGTGTCGTCATCACTATCAGTGTAACGAAGCATCTGCAACACGTCGGCTGAGCTGTGCAAGTGATATGATGTATTGGCTCTGGTAGAAGTTGGCGTCCAAACTGGAATATATGATAATGTTGTAGTCGAGCTGTATTAGATGGGTTAGTGCAGGGGCCAGCAACCTTTTAAATTTAGTGCGTCAATTTATGATATTATCATAACGAAAGCAACTTCGAGTGCCAACCATTGTTATGTACGCTTTGCATATTCAGCTATCTAATTTGAATATTAGTAAGCAGCAGAAAAGGTCTATTTATTACTTTTAGATATAGCGTGTGCGTCAAATCACGAGGCGTGCCATTACAAACCTATGGTGTGTCAGAGTTTGCCCACCACCAGGTTAGTGCGTCGCCTTTTAACTGAACGGACTGGGTTCAAGTAAAGTGCCTTGTTCGTAAGGACACAACCAACTAGCAGAGGCTGATTTTGATTTTGAGTTAAAGACTCTTCGGCTGATGCGCTAATGACTGCTGATCAGATCACCTCGCGTCCACCGTCGGGTTAGTTTTAGTTCAGACGACGACTGCTTAGCGACTTTCTCAAAAATAAAACAATTCGGGCAGTGATTGGTTTCGATATAACAACCTATGGTAAACCGACAGCGTTAAAAACAGAAATCTTTAACTCTCATGACACCGGAGTTTCCGACCAACGATTGAAGCAACCAGTACACTGTTATTGCAGGTTGCCCGTTATCTTAGAGTGATCGTGGATAAGTGTGATTCCCACCCCAATCACAATCCCCCCCAACACCACAACTCACAGTTTGCAGATGGTCTCGGACTTCCGTGTCAAGCTCTTCTGTACGTGCCTCATGACCGCCACCACGTGGTTGGATTTGGATTTGAGGTGGGGACCATGTTTGGTGAGGATGGCTCGCATCCAGAGGAGGATGAAGTGAAGATGTGGGGAGGATTCCATCTCGGATGCGAGGAAATCGAGCAGTTTATCAACGTAGGATGGGGGGAGGCGTTCGCACAGGAGCTCGACTGAAAATTATTATTTGAATTTCCGATTTAGGATATTCATGTTTATCCCCGTGAATGGGAAAACCTAGGGGGTTAACACACGGGCAATCGTCAGATCACCTCGCGTCCATCGTCGGGTTACCAGAGTTATTGCAGTGTGTTGTATATGATAGACACGTTCCTTCAATTTGGTAGAATCCATTAATCCGCTGGGTTCAGGCAATGTTCGAAAAGTGCCTTGCCCAAGGACACAACCGACCAGCTATGAACAAACAGAATTAGCTATAAAGCATCTTTTTAATTTTGTATGGAAAACAACAGAGTTAGGAATATATAAAACGTATTAAATACATAAAAACCACATGACATGCCATAGAAGAGCGGTCTGATTATCCACACACCGTAATAGTTCCAGTAACATACCGTAGGCATGAGGTGTACTACTGTGCACCTGAGCAAGCCACTTTACATTGCTCCAACTCAGTATTATCAACTCAGCTCAGTAGTCGTCCAAATTGAAAGTCATGTCTGATTATACTACAATAGCTCCGACTCGACTGTAAACACTAGGTCAAAATTCATTTTTTAATAATGAGAAACGGCGGAAGCCATTGTAGCACACGGAATCGACACATTCAGCTGGTATATTGCATGTGTGTTGAATACAAGTTCGACCTTTCTACCAAACAACCCACTGGGCAACACACTCAATGCAATGTGCAAGACAACAAACTAGCTAGCGGCTGGTTTCGATCCCGCAACCTTCTTCACCCTCAACCAAACCACAAATGAAGACTTACTGCTGCTGCTCGGCACGGCTTCCAATACTTCCCGGATCAGTGGTTTGTCGTTGAGTCGGAACGCCATCATGATGGAACCGCTGTATTCTTTTCTCTGCGGATATATTGTGATGTCACCATTGTGGGGAATACCCCAGCAACAAGGGTGTTAGTTTAATTATATTGGGTTCGTTGTTTAAATCAAACAAATATGGATGGATGAAAGGAAGGGTAGTAGCACATGGAATTGACTGACAGCTTATGAGATTTCTCAGTGGATGGGAATACGACAGTTGGTACAAGTGACACCAGATGCACCAAATATTGAACTTAAAACCTATCGGACAAAATCCAATAATTTCCCACTATGATGGGAGGGTGGTAGTTGAACCTGGAACCCCCCAATCACCCCACCAACCTGTGATGCATCGCGGATGCTCTCCGGTGTGATGTCCATGTCAAGGTTGAACGGGTCGAACACCAAGTTCGCATCGAGTGAATAAATGAGCAACCCCTCCGTGGATACCGCCGCCCACTCCCTTCCTGGGGGGTAAGTTGGGTTACAAGGGGGATTCCCGTGGTAATCCCAGATGGTGGGGGGACATTCGATTGTGGTTTTGTGAGCACGAGGTTATTCAGGATGTGATTAAGACCCACATACAGTCGTATTATACAAAATATTTCTTTCTACAACAAAAATAACCAGGAAACCAGGTGAAACAACTATTGTTCCGCCATGATCAGACAGGTTTAGACCAAAACACAAGATGATCAAATACATTTTTAGAGCTAAAAACTTTTCTCGTATCCGGTCCAGATTTCTAATTAAGTTGAAACCAATAATTCTGTCAACAGACATGATGTGGATACTGGTGGTGAATAGGTGAACCCCCCACAATCCCCGGGGTAAATAACCTACCTGTGGGTGAGAAGCACACCCCCGACACCCGCACCTCATCATGGAACGCACGAGCCCCCATGTCACCCACCCGCACCCCAGGAAGTTTGATCTTCTCATCAGTGTCCATGTCAATCAATGCTGATGGACCGAACTCTGTCATCTTGCGCTTGTCCAGGAATTCCTATCGGGTTCAATATAAGGGAGGAATTTATGTCAGTGAATTGGAAACCACAATGAATATTTCACAGGTAATCGTTGAATACTTCGCGCCCATAGTCAGGTGTTCGGGGACATTGCAGTGTGTTGTATATGATTTACCCCCATGGGTTTCTGGGGTAATTGGAAAACACAAGGGAAGATAAATGTGTTTTGGTCAATAAAGTCTCTTAAGTGGATTTCAACCTCACTGTACTGTGGAGGTAATCCGAAAATTTCCCATGATTTAACACCAACCCCCTTAAATTTTGCAATTCCTTGATATTAACAATCATCCTTCATGGTTTAAACAAAATTGCTTCCCACTCGAATAATAATTGGAACCCCAAAAAAAACTCCCCTACACCCATATACCTCCATTCCGTCAAACGAGAAGTTGCTGGAAATTTCAAATTTCTTCATCAGAAGTTTGTTCTCCACGTGGTAGACGCAGACGTTCTTTGTTTGCCCACCTGGTGGCAGTAGTGGGTAATATATTAGGGATAAATACACAAGTGTGAAGCTGTTGCGCCCAATACTTGCTATCAACCCAATGATATCAATGAACGCAATTAATGTGTTTTTACTGAAGTTGAATGTCTAATGCAGTGGTTCTCAAACCGTGGTCGGTGTGCATCTTTCAAGGTGCGCAACATTCATCGACTTAAATTGTACTATCCTTGCTAGCTGTTTGCTGATTTGCCTTCCAAATGTTCTATTTGTACAGTATTTCTTTATTTTTTGTATCAAATATTGAGAAGGTTAACCAGGTCAAACACTTTGAGAACTACTGATCTAATGGGTTTTAAAATTAAAGGAACGTTTGGGTTTTTCATTCAAATGGTTAACACATAAATATCTCCCCATCTTACAGATTCAAATAAAATAAATAAATCATTGATGAATAACAACAAGC